>CM053034.1:157598047-157970530 GCA_028564925.1 Lithobates sylvaticus
ATTACAAACTTTGCAAAGTAAAGATCGCATAAATGCTTTTTTTTTTTTGCAAATATAGTTTTTATTGATTTTTAAAACAGCATGGAAACAGGAACTTATTTAGTAACGTCATATACATAGTATTCAATAGTTCTCCTCAATTTTAGCAGCATACATATAAATGGGTATGTCTCATAGCAGTTTCAGTGTCATTATCACCTTACAATTAGCATTCTATCGTCTCCTAATTGCATTATCGTGCTACCCCTTCATTGTTGTGAGCCTTGTGTGTTGGTTCATCTCTATACCTGGGAGCCAGGTCTCATTTCCTTGTATCCAGGTGTAGGGTGTTTGATATGGGCTGTCGAATGCTTGTTTTCTTTTTTTCACCCCCCCATATGTGGGGTTCCTCCTATGAGACTAGAGGAGAAGGAGGAGAAGTAAAGTAAGAAGGAAGAGAGGAAGCAAAGAAGAGAGGGAGAGGGGGGGGGGGTAGTTTTTAGGGGGGGGAGTGGGGAACCAGGGTGGATGGTGTTTATATTTTGCGCCGATTCTTGATGCTTCAAGTGTTTAGTAATGCTATCCCTTCGTCAGAGAAAATGAACATATTCCACAGCATCCATGTCTGTGAATGCTGTTCCTGTTTACTCTGTGACGAAAGGATTAAGTCCTCCATTTTCTTAATCTCCTCTACTTTGCGCAACCAAGTTCCTATTGTCGGGGGGGTCCTTTTCTTCCACATAAGTGGGATACAGGCCTTGGCTGCGTTTAATAAATGTCGCACTATCAGTTTTTTTGTATTTTTTCGCTGGAATTGGGGTGGCGTGCAGTAGTATGAAGGCTGGATCATTATTTATTGTATAGTCTGTGAACTTTTGTGTGACCTTTCGGACTGACGTCCAGAAGTTTTGCAATACGGGGCAGGACCAAAAGACGTGGAGGAGCGTCCCTTTTTCTGATAGGCATCTCCAGCAGTTGTCGGATGTGGTTGGGTAGTATTTGTGTAGTTTACTAGGGGTGTGATACCACCTGGTTAGTATCTTGTAGTTGAGTTCTTGTATTTTCGTGCAGACTGACGTTTGCAGGGAAAATCTAATAATTGTTTGTTTTTGGGCTTCTGTAAATGTACATCCCAAGTCTGATTCCCATTTGTGGAAATATGTCAGGTCGGGGATATCATCGGGAGTGTTGAGTAGGGCGTATGTCTTGGATAGTACCCGTGGTAGGGGTCCCTCGTCGCTACAGTATGATTCAAAGGTCGTCAGACTACGATTATACTGTATTGGGTGTGGTATGGAGTGCAAAAAGTGGTGGATCCTGATTGCTCTCCAGAACTGAAGCTGGAAGGGGCCGTTTTCGGCCACCAGCGATTGAATGGAGGGCCATTCGTTGTTTATTAGGAAGTGTGTGGCTCTGTCTCTATTATTTCTGGCTAGCATCTCGCATAAATGCTTTTAACCATAACCCAAACACCAAGAAGTATAATCCTGAATGGTTAGGACCTGAATGGTTAAAACCAACTGTTTTATCAGGTTTGGTGTGAGTTGAGTATGAAGTAGTTTGGCTACATGCTACGCGTGTCAACGCTTCTTCAGGAGCTTAGGCATGCATTTAATATACACATCACCCAGGAGTGGATAATAGAGTAGGTTGATGTATTAAAAACGACGGATGATGTAGGCAAGGATCAGCGAATGTATAACTGGTTCATATGAGTAGAGACAGTATTGGGCCCCAGTTAATCAAAAATTACACTGGTATATAGTAGCATATTGGGTGAAAGAAGGCGTAGGGAAATCCTGTAGTTCCTAAACAGAAAAAACCTCTAGGGAAGAGTAGTTTCTCAGTAGTTGCAGCACAGGGGGGAGCCAATTAGATTGTGAACCTGCAACAAGGTAAACGGCGCTCCGAGGATTCAACAATCAACAATCCCTAAAGGCAAAGTGTGTGTCTATTTGGATAGAGTGGAGAGGGATTAGTGTGCTTGTCGGTTTGTAATGTTGTCTGTGTCCCCGTTGGGGAGCAATTACCCTCTGTCTTTGTCTTGTTTACCATTATTGAAAGTAAAAGAATCACAAATTTTGGGTTGTCTCTAGAAAAGTAATACTTGGGCTACTTTCACACTGAGGTGCTTTACGGGCGCTATAACGCTAAAAATGCAGCCTGCAAAGCACCTTGGAGTGAGAGGAGAGGCTCTTTCAATGTGAAAGCCTGAGGGCTTTCACACTGGAGCGGTGCACTGGCAGGACCATCCGCATCTTTGCAGCGCTGTAGGAGCGATGTATACACTGGCAGTTTTAACCCTCTTTCGGCCACTAGCGGGGGTTAAAAGTGCCTGCTAGCGGCCGAAAACCTCTGCAAAAAAACAACGGTAAAACGCAGTTAAAAATGGCGGCAACGCCCCAGTGTAACAGTGGCCTTAAAATCTTCCAATTGGAGACACTAGCTCTGGTTCCCCACAGAATTCCCTCAATTTGCAATGATTTCCTCAGTTTGGCTATGGGACAGGATGTGAAACGAAATCTCCCCAATGGGACATGGCAAATCTGACACGGGGGGTTATAACCTTCTCTTGCTCTATCCAAAAGTTCTACTTTAATAAACACAGATGAGCCAAAGCAGTGGGTTTACTTTTTAGCTTTCTAGCCTTGCTCCATTTTTAACACTGCAGAGTTGCTCTACGCTTTTTGCTTGCAGAGTGAATGACGTGCGTTTGATGTGAAAAAGTATCACTAAAGTTTGCGGTTTGCTGTACTAATTCATGCAGACTTACAATGTATCCTTACTTTTCTTTTTTATTTTTTTCTTCTTCTTTCAGACAGAAGTAAGTAACTTAGTTTTGTTGCGTTCTCACTGGTGGTTCTTGGGTTTTAAGGCAAACAACGGTCTGGTTATTTGGGTTTCTTTTTTCTTCTTCACTTGGTGTGGTTCATTTTGTCCTATCTCAGCTAACGTTAGGTTGTCCCACTGGTGAATGAAGTTCAATGAGATTTCTGTATTTACTTATGTTCTTCATATATACCATTTCATAGGAAAAGGAGCGTCAGCGTTTAGAAGCCTTGCGCAAAAAAGAAGAAACTGAACTTCAGCGAAAGCAAAAAATAGAGGAGGGCAAGAAACGCAAGCAGGAGGAACTAAAACTGTGAGTCTTATTATGGGTAGGGGGGGGGGGGGGGGGGGTCATGGTGGTTAAGATTGTAAGCCCTGTATACCTGATAACTTCATTATCCTCCAGTTTATTTTTTATTTTTTTTTTCTCATTACCCTTCTGGCCCAGAGACATGGCCTTGTCTGAAGCATATTTATACGATTGTTGACTTTAGATCATGATAAAATTTTAATAAAGGAAATTAAGCCCTTGACTGCAACTTATTGCCAGTTTTTAAAGGGATGAACTGAGGAAGATTTTGCAGTTTAATCAGGTTGTTTTAAAATGTCTGAGAGGATAACTTTAAAGTAGTTTTATTTTATTACATCTCAGGACACTTCATAATCAGGACTACTTGGGCTGTGTTGCCACTTTCAAGTCATTGAACACTGAACAAATAAAGGCAGGATTCCCTGCCCAGACCTAACTTTGCTCAGATAATTTTTTTTTTTATTTTAGCTAGTGTTTTTTGGCTTAAGGATTTGTCTGACGAGGTTGCTGGAGATTACCTTTAGTGGGAGATGGCCCATTGTGCACATGCCTGCTTGAGAAGGGAAAGGCTTCCTCTGGACAGTCACGTGAGGCTAAGTGGGACAGTACTCAAACCCTGCATACAATATTTATTTTTGGTACTGGATACTGCAGGCAGCCACCTCCCCAGTGTAAATTCGTAACTGGTGACCTTGCTGACAAGGTGCTGTTCAGGTCCAGGGCAGTGATCTTTTGGCTGAAGTGAAGGCGCCGTGGGACATGAGGAACGAAGACCTGGGCCTTTTTGGGCGTGTAGAAAGGAATAATGAAAATGTGGCATTCCCCTAGTGTTCCCTGGTGCTTGGGGCTGTGAGAGCTGTTGACTGGAGCAACACACCATTGTATTGGTGTTCACAAGGGGCAGATCGGGTGCAGTGATGTTATCTAGCACATCTGCCTTTTTGTTTCCCCCAGGTAACCACAGGTGATCTGCAGTACAGCTTCAGTGCAATGCCTGCAATAATCATGACATACGCAGCACACCTACAGTGCAGTATACAGCCCTCAGTTCTCTGCAGTTCTCTGCAGCTGCCTCCTTGTGCAAGATAAAGGTGAAGGGCATTTTGGCGATTCTAATTACACTTGCTTGTCTAAGAAGGATGTGTTGTGCAGTCATTGTAAATCTCTTGGGAAAAACAAGCCATGGTCCCTTCCGGATTAGCCTGACTTGCTGTTACAGGGTCTGAATTATTTTTTTTTTTTTCCCTCCATCCTGCTTTTACAGTCCCTGGCTTTGACGGCTTGGCATTAAAGCCCAAGTCCTGATGTATAGGTGTTTGACTGTGTAATTCCTACCCTCCTCAAGACAAGATGGCCAACCTCCAGGAATGTGTACCATCATACATGGAAGGCTTATTTCACTTGGTGTGAGGCTCATATTATCTATTTTTTTTTTTTTTTATCAAAACTTGTTTATTGATGAATTACTCATATAATACATACAATCGTTGCAGTATAAAGAAAAACAATACATACATGGTATGTCTTTGTAGGTATCCGTAGTATCTGAGCAATAACAGAATATAGTACAGATGATAAATTTCCTTTACCCTTTCCATCCCCAAAGAAAAAAAAAGGGGGGTTTAACCAGCACTTTCGACCTATTATAATAAAACCATGGTATACATTCCTTCACCTAACGGATAAAGCAAAGTCTAGTGCATAACCTTTGAACTTAAAGCGGGATTCCACCCTAAAGCTCATCAGAACCCCCCCTCCGGTGTCACATTTGGCACCTTTCAGGGGGAGGGGGGTGCAGATACCTGTCTAAGACAGGTATTTACACCACTTCCTGTCCCGCTGTCTGCCGGGACACAAACGGGTCCCAGCAGACAGCGCGGACGATTCTCATTGCGCTGCACAACTCGCGCATGCGCAGTAGGGAACCGGGAAGTGAAGCCGCAACGCCTCACTTCCTGATTCCCTCACCGAGAATGGCGCCGGCAGCAGCAGAGAGCCGATTTATTGATCGGCCTTTGCTGCCGACATCGCTGGAACCTGTGACAGGTAAGTGTCCATTTATTAAGTCAGCAGCTGCAGTATTTGTAGCTGCTGGCTTTTAAAAAAAAAAAATGTTTTTTGCAGGTACAGTCCCGCTTTAACTAAACCTGTGTTTCTTGCTATTTCGCGACCCCCCCACCCCCCCCCACCCTCCACATCAGCTGATGGCTTCCTACTGAAGGAGTCTATTACCAATTGTGGCGGAGCTAGGCTAGGGCCGTCCAGCCATGGTTGCCAAATAAGATCAAATTTTCCTGCTGCTGTAGGCCAACCACTCTCTGAGAAGTAAAGAATTAACATATGCAATCCACTGTTTTCCTGTGGGGACCGCAGGTGCCATCCAATACCGTGCTAGAAGTTTCCTGGCCAGGTACATCAGTCTAGTAATCATACAATACATGCCTTTTTTGGGTACATTTCCTCAATTGCCCCAAGCAAGTACACCGGGGGGTTCATAGGAACAGGAACCTGAGATAGTCTGGATATGCATTGAGACGCCTCCGCCTAACTCCAGCGGAGTTTCGGGCGAGTCTCATAATTTTAATCGCTGCCAGTATGTCATGGGATGCATTTTTAGGTTTTCTGATGTGGAGATGCCGCTGGCTTTGAGTACCATTAAGGGGCCTTGGCTGTTCTGTCATAAAAGACCTATTGTATCTCATTCCTTTGTAAAAAGCTTTTGTGCAGGGTATGGTATTGATCTGCCTGTTCGGCCCCCTCCTTAATTTGGTCTTGACTGTATTGCAGTCTTCTCAGTTTGAGTCTGAGATTCCCTTGTCCCTTTTTTGTGCAAGGTTCTTCGTCTTCGTGCATTTTGATCATCCCATCAGGAGTATAGTTCAAGCTTCTATTGTGGTTTTTGGGCACGTGGGCCTTGTTTCTGGGTTGTCCACCCTCCATGTTGTGTTTAGGACATCCCAAGTTGTCATGAATGTGAAGAGTACCATGTGTCCTTTGATTTAAAAAAAAAAAATATATATATATATAATAATTCTTTAACTGTAAATGGGGGATCAGGAATCCCTCTCCTCTCTGTAACCTTATTGCTTGCTGCAAAACTGAGTTTTAGCTGAACTGGAAGGTGCTCTGTTCTGCACTAGGTCTTGTCTCTGAAAACTTGCTTGGGGAATAGGCCGTTGACGCCAGACACTAGAATCGCCCAGTAAACTCCCTAACATGTGCCCCCTGATACTGGTGTTTTGTAAATTACTCCTGCGCTGCCACCTAGATGCACAAAATAAATACAAACTGTCCCTTAAATTGCTCCTACCAAAGTGCTCAAACTCAACCATCAATCAATGAGCTGCTGCTGACACCTATGTGTTCCACATTCTATAGTAAAATGTAGATAAATGTTGGAGTGCTGCTCAGAATATTCACCATTTAATAAAATAAACTTAATAGTTTACAGTGCTAATGTGAACACCAGTATATCAAACTTAAAAAAAAAAAAAAAAAACCTCAGTCGGAAGGTCCTTGTCCATCCACAATATGATGCAAATCAAACCAATGTTCAATATATTTAATGCCACTATATTCATGTATACATATATACATATATACACAGCACAGTTGTGAACATCATGCTCCACCTCAGTAACCATTATGCCCTTGCCTTTATTATTTGTACCTATAAACATGTGTCTACCCCACATCACCACCCCTTTTTATGAGGAAGATTGGTATGCAGTCATTTCCACCAATTCTTCAAAGTGTACCTTTTTTAAGAGGCTGGATGCTTCTTTGTGTCCACAGCTTTAGCATATAGCTGAAATGTGCTCAGAAAGAATAAAGAGCTGCCATAGTGCAGTATTTAAAAATCAGACAAAACACTTTTTATTAAATGACAATTATGCCCTCACATACTGGTGCAATCAACAGGTTCTACACTGGGTATTACCGGCATCACTCAAGCGTCACACTTCCAGTTTCCTAGTCTGTCACCCTGCTCTGCCCAACACATTGCATCATTGGTCACATGACTTAATCAGGGGATGGGGCAGGGTGACTCAAGCTGGGTTATAAGAGCGCTCCGTTTACATGTTGCTATAGTTAATACCTCATTCGCATGTGTAATCCAATCTTGTACACGGTATATACTCTACTGGGACTGGAATCCACCAGATTTGCACAATTTTTGTGTAACAAATACTATTCTTAATGAAATCCAACCCTTAAAGGAAATCATTAAAACCAACACATTGAACTCTAACACTTCCCTGTATTTTTGAAGCGCTCTGCACCTTAGATCAAACTTTGCAAGTAATTGGAGAAAAAAAAAAATATGCAGAAGATGGACTGCAGTAGGACTAGTTAAATAACGCATTCTCCATAACAAATAATTGCATTTAATTCAGTTATGCCACAATATCAGATTAGCCCTTAGGTGCTGAAGGTGAAATGTCAGATTCTGTACTATGAAAAATCAAACCTTGGAACACCACAATGCTATTTTCTGGAGGAATTCCATCTAGATCAGTAATGTTCTCTCAATGTGTGCCCCTTGTTTCTCTATTCCCCCCCCCCCCCCTTTTTTTTTTTTTTTTTTTTTTTTTTTTTTTTAAGTCTTCCTTCTTTGTCAGGATTTGCCAATCAATTTGGGTCTAATGGCTGATTGTTAGGAGTGAAGAGGATACTTCTAGAGACTTATAGCTGGATTAACATTTTGAAGCTTTGTAGCACTACACAAGAAGCCTCCATCTCAACACAAACAAAATGGTTTTCTGTAAATGTATTTGTTGCTGACCATCTCAACCTTCCAACTTTTAGGAGAAGGGAAGAACGTTTGCGCAAGGTTCTGCAGGCACGTGAGAGAGTGGAGCAATTGGAAGAGGAGAAAAAGAAGAAAATAGAACAGAAATTTGCACACATAGATGAGAAAAGTGAAAAAGTAATTTTTTCTTTTTATTTATTTTTATTTTTTTTGTAGTACATGCATGTCTTTGTGGCTATTGATCAGGATCTAAAGCTTCATGAACACGCTATCTTATATCGATGATGCCTTTTCAGGTTCGGGAAGACCGTATGGCTGAAGAAAAAGCCAAAAAGAAAGTCACTGCAAAAAAACAGGAGGAACTAGAAGGCAGAAGGCGACAGGAAGAGGAAGCACGCAAACTTAAAACAAAACAACTGGTATGTGTGAACAACACTCATGTTAGTGTTTGAAGTCTAAAAGTGTGTGTATGTCAAAATGTCAAGTCATAAGCTTCTAGCCAGGCCTTAAGGGTTACTCTCAACCAGTTGCCCCTAAACACGCCCCCATGAAATGACTCCGCCTCCTTATCCAGCACCTGTGACACAGAACACGTCCACACCGGCGTTCTGTCAAGCGCTGGGTCAGGAGGCAGGACTGTCAGCCGAGGAAATTCAAATGTAAGCTGTTACAGCTGGCAATGATCCCTGCTCTGTAAAACGGCCAGCTCTCCTCTTCCTCCACGCTCTTCCCCTGGGTGAACGGCTCCCATTTAACCCGCCCCTCCGGTGGTGCTCGCCCCATCGCTGCCAAGCAGCCCATGCTTGCCAGCCATAATTTTCTACTGCCACTGCATTTTGCGAGTAGAAAGTTTGACACTCTCTCACTCTGCAGCCCTAAACTTCCTCCTTTTCTTGGGTCCCCCATCAGCTCCGCCCCCATCCATAGAACATGGGTTGCCTTGACACACAAGCCTGAGTGTAAATCTGCAAAAATCCTGGCAAGACAATTTAACCGAAGTGAGAGGGGGAAACTAACACTAATAAAAAGCAGACAGGAGTTCTCGTTTTTGTTACTCTACTAAAAGCGTTAGTTTTTTTTGTTTTGACCTTTTTGCCTCGCTTACCTGTCAAACAGTTGTTGCCAGGCTGATAAGCGAGGGTAAGTCTTTCTTTTGGCGCCCTAGGTAGCACACTACTTTTTAGGGCTACTCTATTGTGTGGTGGCTTATGGAATCTCTTAAAACCACCACTTCACTAAACCTCCCACATGCTTCCAACCTGTAACACTCAAAATTAGTGTTATCAATATCGGGGCTGATACTTACCATTTGCACGAGTACTAATACTTGTGCAAATGTTCCGAAACCTAGACCCGATACCTTTTTCTTGCAATCTGAGCCCATGCAAACTGAATGGGCTTAAATTGCACTTCAAAGAATCACATGCTATGTGAACAGGAATGCAATGCAAATCCTGTCTGAATCGCTTGCGGTTTTCCTCGCTGCTCCTGTGTGGATCCAGGCTCATCATGGTGACTTCACTATGGCTGTCCCACCTTTTGGCTCCCGCTGCTGTCAAATTCTGTCAAATTCTTTGACGAGGAAGTGGTAGGCAGGGCTGAGTGACCCTGTCTGTTAATGGAATGCAGACAAGGCGGCTTGGGAGCGATCCCCCATAGGAAGCGGATTCCTATGGGGGCCCTTCACCAAAGAGGAGCCAGGAGTGCCAGTGGGGGATAGAAAAATGATTGTGGTTGCAGGTAAGTATGCCTTGTTGAACCTTTTAATGTTTAACAGATTTTTCTTTATTTTTTTTTCTCCCAAAGAAGTTTATTTTTTTTAACTGGACTTGCACTTTAAATTGGTGCAGTTCAACTTCTATCCTCCCCAGAGGGTGTTTATTTTTAATTTTTTTTTCTTAAATAAACTACAAGCTTATATTTCAAATTCTTGACAATTCTGCACCTGTTGTGTGTTCTGGCTTTGTAAGGTCTTTCAGAGTAATTAGATGGTCCAGTATATAAGATTGCTGTTGATTTTGTAACATAGGATGATGAAGAGCGCCGGCACCAGGAGCTCCTCCAGAAGAAGCGCGAGGAGGAAGAGCAAGAGAGGCAGAAAAAGCTTGCCGAGGCAAAGAAATTGGCAGAAATACGTCAGGCAGAACAAGAACGTGAGAGGCAACGACAGCTGCAGGCTGCAGCTGAAAGAGAGCAAGAGCGTCTTCGGTGAGGATTGATGTAGAAACCCCTTCCCAATATTTTCTTTATGGGAAAACCTACCTTTTTTGATGCATTACCTTTTACAAACCTCATTTTGGGGGACAAGCATGATCGATTTGGTTGCATATAAAAGGTTTTTGTAGAGGGAATTTAAAAAACTGATCAGGTTTGTCTTCTTTCCATGGTAGCACTGGCAACTACAGTGCATCTGGAAAGTATTCACAGCACTTCACTTTTTCCACATTTTGTTACAGCCTTATTCCAAAATGATATAAATAAATTTTCCTCAAAATTCTACAAACAATACTCCATTATTACAATGTGAAATGTGTTTTTTTTTGTTTTGAAATCTTTATTAAACATGACCATGACACTCAAATTGAGCTCAGAGGCATCCGGTTTCCACTAATCATCCTTGATTTTTCTACAACTTGATTGGACTCCACCTGTGGTGAATTCAATTGATTGGACATGATTTGGAAAGGCGTGCCCACACCTGTCTATATAAGAGTGCAAACCAAGCCATGAAGTTCAAGGAATTGTCTGTAGACTGCCGACAGAATTGTATGGAGGCACAGATCTGAGGAAGGGTACATAAAAATTTCTGCAGCATTGTGAAGGTCCCAACGAGCACAGTTTGGAACCACCAGGACCCCCCCGAACGAGAAATCGGGGGGAGGTGACAAACCCAATGGTCACTAAGACAGAGCTCCAGCATTTCTTGGTGGAAAGGAAACCTTCTAGAATAACAACCATCTCTGCAGCACTCCACCAATCGGGCTGTATGGTAGAGTTGCCAGATGGAGCCACTCCACGGTAAAAAGCACATGACAGCCTGCCTGGAGTTTGCCAAAAGACACCTGATGGACTCTCGGACCATAAGAAACAAAATTTTCTGGTCTGATGAAACAGATTGAACTCTGGCCTGAATGGCAAGCATAATGTCTGGAGGAAACAGTCACTGCTCATCACCTGGCCAATACCATCCCGACTGAGGCATGGTGGTGGCAGCATCATGCTGTGGGCATGTTTTTCAGCAGCAGGAACTGAGAGACTAGTCGGGATCGAGGGAAAGATGAATGCAGCAATGTACAGCAACTTTCTTGATGAAAACCTGCTCCAGAGCGCTCTGGGGCGATGATTCATCTTCCAACAGGACAACGACCTTAAGTACACAGCCAAGATGACAAAGGAGTGGCTATGGGACAACTCTGTAAATGTCCTTGAGTGGCCCAGCCACAGCCTAGACTTGAACCTGATTGAACATCTCTGGAGATATCTGGAAATGGCTGTGCACCGACGCTCCCCATCCAACCCAAAAATAGGTTTGCCAAGCTTGTAGCATCATACTCTAAAAGACTTGAGGCTGTAATTGGTGCCAAAGTTGCTTTAACAAAGTATTGCGCAAAGGCTGTGAATACTTATGTACATGTGTGTGGTGAGTTTTATAATCTTTCAAAAAAACTTCTTTCACATTGTCATTATGAGGTATTGTGTGTGGAATTTTGAGGAAAATAATGAATTTAATCCATTTTGGAATAAGGCTGTAACATAACAATGTAGAAAAAAAAATGAAGCACTGTGACTACTTTCCGGATTCACTGTACATGTAAAGGGGCCTAGACTTGGGCAACCTTATCCTTTAGGCCCCTTTCACACTGGGGCGGTGAGCCGCGGTGACGGTAAAGCAGCGCTATATTTAGCGCTGCTTTACCGTCGTTTTCACCGCGGTTTTCGGCCGCTCGCGGTGCGGTTTTACCCCCCGCGAGCGGCCGAAAAAGGGTTAAACACCCCCCGCAGAGCACCGCCGTAGCCGCGGTAACCGCGGTATTGCCGCGGTTTTACCGCGGTCTCCCATTGTAATCAATGGGAAGGAGCGGTATAGGAGCGGTGAACACACCGCTCCTATCCCGCTCCAAAGATGCTGCTAGCAGGACTTTTTTTGCCGTCCTGCTAGCGCACCGCTCCAGTGTGAAAGCCCGCCGGCTTTCACACTGGAGTTAAAGGGGCAGGATTTTTTCATGCGGTGAACAGGCGCTATTTTTAGCGCTGCACCGCATGAAAAACGCCCCGGTGTGAAAGGGGCCTTAGTGTTACTAAATGGAAATACATTTTTTACCTTAATGCATTGTTTGCATTAAGGTAAAAAAAAAAAAAAAGTTTACAATTTCCCTGTGTGACGTGTAAGGGGGAAGAATGGATCAGTGCTGTGCACAGCTGGATCTTTTCTCCCCTTCCTCTTCACACAGCATTGTAGGAGCCATTGGCTCTTGCTGCTGTCAATCAAAAGCAGTAAAGGGAAGTAAGGGGCGGGCCTAAGTCCTGCTGTATAAGTCTATGGAGCGTAGGTTCGGGAGCGTGCAGACCACGCTTTTCCCCATAGGAAGCGGCTGACTTTGGTGGACGTAGGAGGCGACAAGCTCGCCACCGGGGACCTGAGAAGAGGATTGGGACCACTGCACAGGGCAGGTAAGTAACATGTTTTAATAAAAATACAAAAGACTTTGACATCACATTGTTAAAATGTTGCTAGTTTTAAGTAATCAAACACTTAGCATTCTGTAGCCACTTTGCCAATCCCAATTTTTTTTTGGGCGGGGGGGGGGGGGATAGCCAAAAGGTTTTGGAAATTGTATTCAAAACGCAGGATCTTGCCCCAACGGTCGTAAGAAAACAATATGAAGCATTAAAGTGGTGTTGCCACCAAAAAAAAAAAAAAAATTGGCTTAAAAGCCACAGCCGGGTGCCCATATTAAGAATGCCGGCGCCGCGAGGGGGGGGGGGGGCTCGTTCCCCCGCATCGCTGGACCCTGGGACAGGTAAGTGTCCGATTTATTAAAAGTCAGCAGCTGCAGAATTTGTAGCTGCTGACCTTTTTTAAAAAAAAAAAAAAAAATTTGTGGGCCCTCCTCTTTAAGTACATTAATCCTAGTATAAGAACTTTAAACCCTGTCCTGCTAATTGGGTAGCAAGTGATTTGATGAAGCAATACCCCTTTTCACTAAAACCAGATTCCTAAAAAGTATGACACAAACCCAAGCCTAAATCATGCCATGTACACGATTTTATGTTTGGTACAATTTTTTTAAATAAAATCCTATTGTAACATGGCAAACCATTGGTGACATTTTTGATCCGAAGCCTTAGGCAAAATATGCTAAGCATAAATATTTAAAACAAGCTAATTGCTTACTGAAGTCTGTTCTAACCTCTACAACAGGGATATGCAATTAGCGGACCTCCAGCTGTTGCAAAACTACAAGTCCCATCATGCTTTGCCTCTGGATGTCATGCTTGTGTCTGTCTTGCTATGCCTCATGGGACTTGTAGTTCTGCAACAGCTGGAGGTCCGCTAATTGCATATCCCTGCTCTACAACATCACAGAAGCTTGCACCACTGGAGGGAGGATGTGTAATATTGGAAATTAAAGAAAATCTCCCCTTTCCGATACCTGTAGGAAAACTGGTTGGTAAACTAAAGATTCCATAGACTTCCCTGCTATGCAGAAAATCCCAATGCCATCTTTTTAAAGGGCCTCTTGCATTCTTCAATTCTCATCCCTAGAGAACACAGGAAATGGTTAACCTTTTGTGTTATTCATGCCGCCTATAGGAGGAATTGACACTCTCTAACTAAACTAGCCCGAGATAACCCGCTGGTTGGAGGGAATTTATTTTTATTTTATTTATTTAATTTTTTGCTAGTGTTCTAGGGGCTCTGATGGGTAGTCTAACATTGTTGCTATATAGGTAGATCGATCCATGCAAAAGATTTAGGCAGGTGTGAAAAAAAAGTTGATCCTGACCAAATCATTTGCAGAAATGCAGCCCCAAACTTGCAAGGAACCTCCGTGCTTCACTGTTGCCTGCAGACACTTTGTACTGCTCTCCAGCCCTTCATGGACAAACTGCCTCCTGCTACAGCCATATATTACACATTTTGGCTCATCAGTCCAGAGCACCTGCTGCCATTTTCTGCGCCCTGCTTCCTATGTTTGCATAGGACATGAAAACAAGGCTAAGTGATTCAACCATGCAGGAGTTCTTTCAAAAGCTGCAAGTTTATTTAGAAGAATTGATGCTTTTTTGAAGGCAAATGGTGGTCACACCAAATATTGATTTGTATTTTTCTTCTGTTCATTTATGTTTCATTTTTTGATAATCATCTATTCATGAAAGCATTCTTTACAGCATTTTTTTACACCTGCCTAAAACCTTAACACAGTCTGTGGGGCTCTCTTCTGACCTCTTGGCTGGTTACTTTACCACAGTCATTGTGGATGGCTTTATGGCCAAAATCGCCCAGTTGCTAGCAGACTCTAACCATAGAGGTTACAAGTACACTCTTGTGCTTTACCCCTGTGGATTCTGCAGTGCTCTTAGACATCAGGTTGCCTCTGAGAAGTTGTAAACTTGTACCATTACTTTCAAATTAAGACTGTTTCCGCACTTATTGGTGCGGTACGCAACACTTTGACACTAGAGAATCAGCTTGTTGCTTTTACAAGTGCTATTTCCACTGATTGGCTTCTGGAGGTTTCCCATCTCCTCTCCTGTAGGACTCTCTCCTCTCCTGTAGGACTCTCTCCTCTCCTGTAGGACTCTCTCCTCTCCTGTAGGACTCTCTCCTCTCCTGTAGGACTCTCTCCTCTCCTGTAGGACTCTCTCCTCTCCTGTAGGACTCTCTCCTCTCCTGTAGGACTCTCTCCTCTCCTGTAGGACTCTCTCCTCTCCTGTAGGACTCTCTCCTCTCCTGTAGGACTCTCTCCTCTCCTGTAGGACTCTCTCCTCTCCTGTAGGACTCTCTCCTCTCCTGTAGGACTCTCTCCTCTCCTGTAGGACTCTCTCCTCTCCTGTAGGACTCTCTCCTCTCCTGTAGGACTCTCTCCTCTCCTGTAGGACTCTCTCCTCTCCTGTAGGACTCTCCTATCGGTATGTTTAGATGACCATGTGATTAAAAGTTTTGGCCTGCAAGATCCAACATGTCTGTCATCACCGCCCTTAACAGAGGGACTTCTGGCTTTTGTGAACATCAGACACATACCTGCATTTCCCCATCTTTTCAGCGCACCTGTGTTTCCTATGCTTTGCTGCTGGTTCTCTGCACTCTTAGTTCCTGGACCTGCCATTCGACCTCTGGTCTGCGTCTTGAGTGTTCTTCAAGTTAACAGCTGTATCAACATTGCTGTGCTCTTGTGGTATCCCCCGTTATGAGATAATTAGAGGACTCTCCTTTTTTTTTTTTAAGGTAAAAGTTTGTGCAGTCTCTGTTGGACAATGTATCCTTGACTGTTCAGACATTACAACAGTTTGGCTGGTACCTGAACCTTCAGAAATCAATGCCAGAGCAGACTTATTTTGGAATGTTTGGGTCAAGTGATCAGTCATATGAATCTCCACTATTTTCCATAAGTTCTGGGTCTGATGGTAGCTCCCTTTTTAGCCAATCACATTTGTGAGTTTTACTCCAGTCCCTTACAAAGCCATATTCTGTCATGGACAGACCGACTTGTTTGACACTGAGGACCAGGTTGGCCTTGACCTGATTGCTCAGGAGCCTGGTTCTGGAATGGGAAGTCTTTTCTTCCCATCCTTTGTAAGAGCCACATGACGGATGGCAGCCTGTTGGGCTGGGCAGGAGACTTGGGTAGCCTGTCAGTGCAGGGAAGTTGGTCATTGGAATTCCATCTTCTGCTC
This sequence comes from Lithobates sylvaticus, assembly GCA_028564925.1. NCBI lineage: Eukaryota > Metazoa > Chordata > Amphibia > Anura > Ranidae > Lithobates > Lithobates sylvaticus. The sequence goes on from CM053034.1 coordinate 157,613,818, forward strand.
AACAGCCTGGAGTTTTGCGAAGTCTGGATCTATGCAGCATTAATCCATCCTGAAGGAGAGCTGCTAAATTCAGAATGAGACTAGAAAAGCAGTGGTATAAATCGGCCATCAGGGATGTGGTAAGCATCCATTTCTCAACCACTTCTGCTTTCAGAAAGACAGTCTGACTGTCTTCTCATATGGTCCCTTAAGTTCCACCATCTCTAGGTGGTTCAGACACACCATTATCTAAGTTTACAGGCTATCAATTCTGGTGCTCCTTGGACTTTTTGGCTTCAAACAACTGTTTCCCTAAATATGCAAGGCTGCCACCTAGTCCTCTGTTCACATATTCCCTAAGTTCTACTAGATGGGTTTTGAGGCCTCATCTGCTGACAGCTTTGGAAGTCCAACAGGTGGCTCTAAGCTGTATGTGGTCCCCAGTTCTGTGGTTGGTTGGTGGTGTCTGTTTTTTTTTTTTTTTGTGCCGTTTGTTAGTCTTCTTCTTTTTAGGTTTCAGTATAACCCAAACGTGATTGGCTTCCTGTTTCTCCAAAAAAATTTTATGCTTTTTTTTTTTTTTTTTCTCCACAAACCTGTAACTATGCTACTATTCTAGCATGTAAAGTGTAATATACATACACTTTACCTATGCTTGTTCCTCCTTTTCTGCATCACAAGTTCAAAGTAGAACTAAAGAAAAAATGTAATTTTGGTTAAGGGTGTAAGGCCCCTTTCACACTGGGGCGGTGAGCCGCGGTGACGGTAAAGCAGTGCTATATTTAGCGCTGCTTTACCGTCGTTTTCACCGCGGTTTTCGGCCGCTCGCGGTGCGGTTTTAACCCCCGCGAGCGGCCGAAAAAGTGTTAAACACCCCCCGCAGAGCGGCGCTTTGCGGCGGTATTGCCGCGGTTTTACCGCGGTCTCCCATTCTTTTCAATGGGAAGGAGCGGTATAGGAGCGGTGAACACACCGCTCCTATCCCGCTCCAAAGATGCTGCTAGCAGGACTTTTTTTGTCATCCTGCTAGCGCACCGCTCCAGTGTGAAAGCCCGCCGGCTTTCACACTGGAGTTAAAGGGGCCGGATTTTTTTCATGCGGTGAACAGGCGCTATTTTTAGCGCTGCACCGCATGAAAAACGCCCCGGTGTGAAAGGGGCCTAAGGGAGGAATTGCCATGGGATTATCCCATGGCCAAAACAGGAAGTGAGTAAATAGTTTGAAAAAAAAAAAAAAAATAGGGAATTGCTCCTCACCAGAACTAGTGTCTGCCAGATTTCTCCTCTATTCCTGTTCTGGGGACACCTCCAAAATTTGGGATTTTAATTTTGTTTGGTGATAATAGTAAATGGGACAATTGGAGTGTGACTCTCACCAACGGGTGCAGACAGCAACAAGACCTTGACAGGTGTTTTTAACCTCCCTGTCAGTATTTTTGAATGTAAAAGCGGTACATTGTTTTGCATGGAAATTTTTGTTTTGTACTGTAGGCCTGTAAATCTTAAGAATAAATCTCTTAAATTTGTCTAAACAAGAGTCTTGTAGATGTCCCTGGTATGAAAGTTTGAAATGGATGTCTTGCGAGCTACCAATGTAGAGTGTCCAAAGAATGTTTTAAACGTAAGAAAACCAATCCACAGCTGCTAAGAATATTTACACTCCAATAATCTGTATCTTTAATAATCAACAAATGCAGCGCTAAGTGTGAGTGCTATATCACATAGCACTGCATTTGTTTATTTTTAATACGATAACGTTTCACACCCGAAATAATTTTAAAAAATTTGATTCAATGTAATCACACCAAAAACACAAAAATTTGTCCAAACAAGGGTGCAATATTACTAGTCACTGTAATACCAGACACTGCACATTGAGTTAGTATACATCCCGGGTATGAACATTTTTTTAAACATGGGACTGCATAAAGTCAAACGTTCCAATCGGGACAATGGAACCCCCCCCCCCCCCCCCCTTTTTTTTTTTTCTCTCCTCTTTCCACTGTCATCTCGCTTCGAGCAACAAACCACGCACATCATTGTAGGTGCTGACTTTTTTTTTTCTCGGTTGGTGGGATGTAGTCCATGAAGTGACTGCCAGGGTTGACAACGCCAACAGCACAAACCCCAGCTCTTTTCACTGCAATTGATGGTGTTTGGTTTACAAAGTTCTGGAGACATATAAAAGTTGTTAAGCAATAGCCCTGATTTAGCAATGGGTGAAAGAACTGAAAATGTTGCCATTCATAGTTGCTGTATTTTGGATTGAATTTTGTTCCTTTTCCAGTGTAAGAGGACAATGCCAAATGTAGCCAGTTGACGATTCACATAGCATGTAGGATTTTACGCCAAATCGTGCTCTTTAATGCAATGTATTGTACCAAGCTGAGCCTTCCCTTTTTGTAGGTGCCATCACTTCCATCCATACTGATATCTTTCTGGCACTTGGCTCCGGTAGAAATTTTTTAGAATCATTTGAGATACTTCTCAAATTTTTTCATTTTGGAGCAGGACGAGTAGGTTTTTCAAATTTCATTGTTTTCTAAATGTAAATATTTTGTGATCAGAGAAAATCTGTACTCTGACATGACCATGCCAAAGAATGGAAGTGGCAAGTCATTTATTAGTTGTCCACCACTTTTTTTTTCCCCCACCACTCCCTGAAGTATTAGGCCCAGAAGTTTCCAAATGTCATCTCTGGTCACTTGTTCCCACTTTCTGCTTCTTGGAAACTTCCTATGCATAGTAGCGAATTATTGCTCTTTTGTACCAGTTTGTCTTGCTAACTATTTTTTTTTTTTTTTTTTTTTCAATAACATCGGTCAGAAGTTAAGTATACCAAGGGGTTGTCGTGTTCAATGTCTGTCTACTTTCATACCAGATGCTCCAGTAAATGTGAATCTTGGGGTTGCTGCCTGATCCATACCAGTCAATAGAGCACCAAGTTAGCACATCACTGAGCTCAGTCGTGGAATTGTCGCTGTTGGCACTTTCCGTGTCTGACAAATTACCACACTAATTACTTTTGCTAATTTCTGCAAGTGATTCTAATTCCCTATCACTGTTTTCTAGCTGGTCCAAAACCTTTTCTGACTTAAGGGATGCTTTTTGGATGCCATGGACTTCCTCAAGTTTCCAGGCAAAAAGAACGGTAAAAGTGCAGGCAGGGCACTAGACAAAGTGCTAGGGACAAAACTGGGGTGAAATGGTTTGATACAGTAATGTAATCCGAATGGATTGCAGTGTGTGTGTGTTATGAACTTTTTGAATTTCCTGCCGGCTCCGCCCCCATGCGGCGCTCGCAGGTAACAGGCCCCGGTCAACAAACATCGCCAGGAGGTCTCGACCGGAGGACATCGGGGGATCATAGGGACATGGTAAGTAACAATAGAGGGATACTACAGCGTAACCCAGGGTTACCGCTTTTGGTGCTGAAAATTTAACCCAGAGCCACACTTAGGATTACCGCCAGGGAGGTGGTTAATCCAAAGCTAAAGATTTTTGTTAGCCTTTAGTAAGATTGGCATCCTGCTGTGAAGGGTTGGACTATTGTGTGCTGTGAATCGCAATGGGGGTTCATTTACTAAAACTGGACAGTGCAAAATCCTGGTGCATCTCTGCATAGGAACCAATCCGCTTTCAGTGTGTGTGTGTGTGTGTGTGTGTGTGTTTTTGGTCAAAGCTGTATTGAACAAGCTAAAGTTAAAAGCTGATTGGCTACCATGTACAACTGTACCAGATTTAGAATTCTCCAGGTTTAGTAAATCAACCCCATTTTTAAGTTGTTTTTCTTCTTTTTTTTATTTTCAAGATTTAAAAAACAAATTGATATTTCAGGGAAAGGGAGCGACAAGAGCGTGAAAGGGCTCTTCAGCTGCAAAAAGAACTTGAAAGGGCAGCACTGGACAGAGAGCAACAGCGCAAGGAGGCTGAAGAACGCAAGAAGAGAGTGAGTTGATATTCTACTTTGTAGCATTCTCATCTGTTTCAGAATACTTCGGAGCAATGCATGTGTTTAGCATAGTTTGAGAAATCTGTGCTATTATGTGTGCGTTTCACATTGTTGGTAAAAAGTTTGTGGCAATCAATTATAACTACTGCTGGTGGAACGAACACGATGGACTTTGTATGGTGTTCCTTTTTAGAATCCAAAAACCTATAGTCTAACTGGCTTCTACAGTAGAGCCAGAGTTTGAGACTGGCTGCATATTGTGAGCTCCACTGCTGTGAATTCTCTCTATATAGCTATGTAATATTTATCAATAAGATGTCCAATGCATTCACATACAAGTTTGATGAACACCTGCTATGTGTGCAATTTCAGGAGCAGCAGGAAAGGCTAGAACAGGAGAGGTTACGTAAAGAAATGGAGGCAAAGAGACGCCAAGAACTAGAGGCACAGAGGCTGCGTGAGGAGCAGGAGAGAATCGCTAAGGAGCAGACGTTGGCTGCCAACACTCCAGGGCTAAATGTCACTGTAGAAATGCAGGTAAGGTTGTAGTTTAAACAGGGACATGTTAACATTGGAACAGGAAATCTATTTTGTGTCTTGCTGCCTATTTGCTAAGACTGTGGGTAAATAGTCCCCTGTGTTTTCAGAATTCTTCCACCTGTGAATCCTATGACATGACTCCTAAAGGATACAAACCCCACCCACCTAAATTCAATCCAGATGATTACGGCATGGACTTAAACAGTGATGACTCCACAGATGATGACAGCAAGCCTCGCAAGCCCGTCCCAACTTGGGCATGTGGTAAGTGTCTTATCAGCCTAGAGGTGACTTCACATGCCTGCAGTGTCCTATAATCCCACTGCTACATTGCGAATAGGAGCTACTATAATCGGCCTAAAATATGGGACTTCTAGAAGCTGACATTTTACCTGTCCCATCCTTTTTATGCACGTTGCTATTGACTAGTGAGGCTGTCTATTGTATGTGCTTACTTTTCTCTATTTCACGTTGTTACTAATGCTGGTTATGAGACTAAGCATGTTTGTTTGGTTATGGTTTTAACATGAGGAACACCCCTTTTTTTGATCGTGCCTCTTAGCAGTGATCACTATTTTTTTTTTCCCTCTCCACATAACCTGAACAGCTCAAGCAATACAATTGTCTGTAAACTCCATCATATGGCACCTTACAAGATTCTTTTCGTTTTGATTGTTCATTCCCCATCAGTATTAAAGTAATTGTAAACTATCACCTTGTAAAACAGCCCATTCAGTTTAAGTTTGATCATTTGAGGAGAGCAGACTGAGTTCCCAGAGGGAACTGACCCTGCAGTGCTCTCCTGCTTGGTGTGGTCGGTTTTTAATTGGAAAGCAAGGGGACTAGCAGGATTACCAGGGATTTCACATAAATGAAGCAATACAAAGTACATGGTACAGCAGGCACATATCAGGAATTTGAAGTGTTGGGGTAAAAAATGCTGTAAGTAATACCTAATGTATTCCATCCACTTTTTTTTTTTTTCCCCACAGGAAGCGAGTTTGCTCAAGCAGTGCACCAACAGTACTATCGCCCCTTTAATCTTGACAAAATATTTGGCACAATTGACAGCCCAAAACTGGAGGACTTGTTTTATAAGAAAAAGCCCCGCTACTACAAGCGCACTAGCTCTGCAGTATGGCACTCACCACCACTAAACAGCAACAGGCAGCATCTTGCTGTGGGCTACAGTCTGAAAAAATTCTAGGCAATGGCACTGCAGGCTTTGCAGCCCATATCCCAGACTACTGCACGCTGCTCCATACCTGTCTGTTTTATCTGTAATATTTTTAAACTGGTTATCTTATATATTTGTATGGTAGGGATGTCTTGTTATAAAAATAAAGATTCTTTAAAGATTTAGTTCATTTTCTACATTGTATAACTGCAGGGTGTTGTGAAATGTTCTTGTGCATGTAAGGTAAGTTTAGAGAAGAGATGGTGATTTGAAAGGTATCGACTGGCTTTGTCTCAGTAGAAATGTTATTACTAAGGTAGCTATTACATTGGTGATTTTATTTGTGTCCATGCTTATGACCATCTAAAAAAAACATTGGCTGGTCCAGTCCATTGAAGTGTGAGTGTGTAATTTCATTTTCCAGCAGCTATTCTGTATGTTTGTTTTAACACTGAAATATATTATATATATGTTTGTACTGGTCTGGTTAATTTATTCACAAATGGGTACTGACTGTATGAAAGGATAGCGGGTTTCACTACATTAATGACATGGAAGGACTGCAGAATCTTTATTTTGCAATTATAATGAAGAATGTTATGAACTGGTCATATAGCAAATATGACACCAGGCTTGGTGTAGTGTAAGACCAAAGTACTTTATAAAACGTAGTTCACTTTTTTTTTATTTTTTTTATTTATTTTCCTTAAAATGCTTTTATCTTTATTTTTTAAGAAAAGAGCCAGAGATTTTATGTACTGCCTTTTGGAGAGTTTTATGCTATAGTTATGTTTCAAAAAAAAATAAAACGAATAACCTACTTGGTGGGAGGTGTGGAAAACTATGACTTGAGCTGTATTGCCAGTTACCATAGTGACACTGTACTAGTCTGGGGTGTGCGTATCATACTCAGATCCAGCTGAAATGATGAAAGATGCTTGACCAACCTGTAACATTGCTTTGGGCACTGGATCCTGCATTCGGTGCTCCTCTATTGTGCAGTTTGAAATTAACTGCAGGGTGCTATACAGATCTATGGCAGTGTTAAATCATTCTCGTGTGACCCAGAAGACTTCTGGGATATGGTCTTGTGAAGTGGTGGGGAGCCACATTCTGTATTAAATATTGTGGTCCTCTTCTGGTTGGTAAACAGGGCTTCTGTCCTCTTTCACTGCTGGCTGGCCATATAACGCAGATATACAGCAGCTCTGCTGCACCAGATCACGTATTGGGTATGTGATCTGTCCCTGCCAGGTAGGGGGGGACATGCTCTGCTGGTGGCCTGGCTGTGCTGTGGTTATTAACAAGCAGATGTTAAGCAGTGGGTGCTGCCCAATGGATTACCACTGGCACCCTCCAAGTGTCATGAATTTACACAGTACAGAGCCCTGACTATGTAAACCAGGCAGAGCCATGACTGTCAGCAGGGAAGTAATGGATTTTCTTTCCCTGCAAAGCAGGGAATAAATTCCATTACTTCCCTTAGTATAAGCACCAAACACTGGCTTGGCACACATTTAACCCTTTGATTGCCCTAGATGTTTAACCCCTTTCCAGCCAGTGTCATTAGTAATAGTGGATATTTTTAGTACTGATCACTGTTTTATGTCACTGGTTCCCAAAAAAGTGTCTGGTTTTCTGCAATATTGCAGTCCTCCTAGAAGTCACTGATCACTGCCGTTACTTTTAAAAAATAAATACAAATTCCAGTATATATTCCATAGTTTGTAGATGCTAAATTTTTGCGCAGACCAGTTAATATACGGTTATTGGAATTTTTTATTTTACCAAAAACACAACACATTTGCCTAAACTGTATCCAATATATTTTTATAGCTGGAAATAAAAAAAAATAAAAAAAAAAGATAGCTGTGTTGTGCTCAAAGTTTACATACCCTGATGGAATTTGATTTCTTGGCAATTTTTCAGAGAATATGAATAACACAAACGTCTCTTACTCATGGTTAGTGTTTGGCTAAAGTGTTTATTATCAATCAACTGTTTACTCTTTTTAAATCATAATAACAAACTACCCCAATGTCCCTGTTCAAAAGTTTACATACCCTGGTGATTTTGGCCTAATAACATGCACACAAGTTGATACCAAGGAGTTTGAATGGCTATTAAAGGTAACCATCCTCACCTGTGATCTGTTTGCTTGTAATGTGTATGTATATAAAAAAGTTCAATGAGTTTCTGGACACTTGACAGACCCTTGCATCCAGTGCTGCACTGATGTTTCTGGATTCTGAAAAGCAAAAACAGAAAAGCGCCTCCAAGTGAAATGTTTAATCAATAAGGCAGAAAAGTAATGAGCAGTTGCATTAAAATAAGTACAGGAATACTTGTCAGGAAGGGCAATGGCCTAAGGAGTTGGCCGGTGTCAGTGGCATGTTTCCTGGAGGTACCAAGTCCTGGATCTGTGAGCCACAAGGAGTTGGAGAGGAAGCTGGCTATGCCCTATAGGGGAGAGGTAATGAACGGCTTGTGGAAACAGCATGTGACGGCAGCGCTGGCAAGGGAACCACGTGTTTCAGAGCATGCGTGCAAGTCCGTAAGGTTCATGCGCGCTCTTTTATCAAGTGTAAAGAGGGGAGAAGAACAGACGGCATTTAAATGCTCCATCAAAAGCTGACTGGACGTATCATGATTGTACTGCATGATGCTAATGGTGGCTTATAAGATGGATTGATGCACAAATGCCCTATAATAACGAATATGTAGATGGATAAAGGCTTGGTTAAAAAAAAAAATAAACTTTAAAATGTTTTCTATATAAGTGTGTGCCAAAACACAGCTGTGCAGCTACAACAGTGTGTGCATCCAAAAACACACAACCAATGCGATAATAAAAATCGCACTGAATGGTTGCAGAGAAATGGCAATATTATAGCAATAACACTAAAAATATAAAGAAACATACAAAAATTAGATACAAATCACATGATAAACATCTGAGACTTGCATTAAAAATAAATATTAAAATCGATGATATAGATCTCATAGCCAATTATTTAAAAAAAAAAAATATATATATATATATACACACGCATACATAAAAACAATAATAGGAAACATTCCATTAAGATTCACAATATATATGCGTGACCATCTACATACAAATGGACCAATATACACACATGCAAACAATGAATCGAAAATATTTTAGCTGATTGTCATAAAACCATATATTGGGAGAGACATAATACAATGAAAGGGAAGAAAAGGATCGTCATTATTAATTAACAGTGTGCACCTGCATCCAAAAGCACACACATAGACAAACCACTGCGATAGTAAAACTCGCACAGAATGGCTGCATCAAAACTGCACTATTATAGCAATAACACTAAAAATATAATGACATGTATACAAAAATTTGATTCAAATCACATGATAAACATCTGACACTCACCTTAGAAATACATTACAATGAAAGGATTGTCATTATTAATTGATTAAGCTGCTGGCTCATATAGTGGCAATGACGACAGCTAAAAGGAACACTAAAGAGTTATAAAATGGTGTTTACCGTCCTGCGGGCACGGAGCTTGCGGCAGGTGTGTGGGCACAGCGGAAAATTAAAAGTAACGTACGGGAGTAACGTTACTCTGCCCAGCCATGCCATTCTGCCGACGTACACTATATCTACAGGAGCCGGTTGGCAAGCGGTTAGGATGGTAACAAGTCCCCCCCACCCCCAAAACACACGCCAAGATCCTTCTTCCCTTCAGCAGCTGTCAGATGTATGTGGCTCCACCTGATTCTTTGATGGACTAAACTGCAATTCCCTTCTTCCACTGTGGCAAATGGACTTGTAGTTCTCAATGGAACACAATTGCAGTGATCACTGTATTCATAGTCCATTTATACTTCTTTCAGCTCTCTAACAAAGTCTGTATCTTGGTATGAACATAGAGCTGTTAAAAAAAAAAAAAGTCTGCAGGAGCCTGGCATTGCATCTGTGATTTACTGAGCACAGTTACAATGATTTGCAGGCTCATTTTCAAAAAAATAAATAAATACATTTCTGCAAATATATGTGCATTTATTAATATTGTATTTCTTGCAAAAAATGGCCATAGCCTTTACTTGAATCCTTTCACTGTCAAAGCCATTTTTGCATTTTATTACACATTTTTTTTTAATTATTTAAAACATAAAAAATCCTCCCTAGGTGATCTATGTACATTGCAAGGATTTTAACAAACTTTGTTGCAGATTCCTACCTTTTGTTATTCTGAAGAAATCCATGTGCGTTTCTCTGTGCCCATGTTAGAAAGTGAGTCTAATGCCCTGTACACACCATAGGATTTTCCGACAACAAAATCCATGTTTTTTTTTTTTTTTTTATTCCTGAAGGATGTTGGCTCAAACTTGTCTTGCCTACACACGGTCACACAAAGTTGGTCGGAAATTCCGAACGTCAAGAACGCGACGATGTACAACACGTATGACAAGCTGAGAAAAATGAAGTTTAATAGACAGTGCTGTACTTCTGCTTGATTCCGAGCATGCGTGGAACTTTGTGCGTCGGAATTGTGTACACACGATCGGAATTTCCGACAACAGATTTTGTTGTCGGAAAATTTGAGAACCAGATCTCAAATTTTGTGTGACGGAAATTCCTATGGAAAATGTCCGATGGAGCCTACACACGGTCGGAATTTCAGACAACAGGGTTCTATCACACATTTTCCATTGTAAAATCCTATCGTGTGTACAGGGCATAAGACCCCTTTCACACTGAAGCGCTGATAAAACAGCCGTTAAAGCGCTGGTTGTTTTAGCAGTGCTTTTTTGGTGCTAGCGGGTCGATTTTTTATTTTTTTTTTTAAACAGCGCTCCAAACACGTCCCAAAGATGCTGTTTGCAGGACTTTTTGTACCGCACCTCCCCAGTGTGAAAGCACGGATTTAAAAAAAATGGGAGGCGGTTTTCAGGTGCTATTTTTAGAGCTAAAATGCCCAAAAACAGCCTCGGTGTGAAAGGGGTCTTATGGGAGTGGTTTCATAATCGGTAAGTCAATCACATAAGCAGGAAATTATGTTTCGGTGGGGGGGGGGGGGCTTGGTGCGGCGTACTGAATACACACACACACACACACACACACACACACACACACACACTCACACACTCACACACACACACTACAGAACTCCTCCAGATAAGCCACATTGCATTTTCGGAAAATTACATTGGCTGCAGATTGAAAAGGAAAGGTAATTATTATTAACATTCAATTACAATATGACTTGTGTCACAATTGTATACGCTATATTATCTTTTCTTTATTTTCTTTTTCCCCACGAACGTGGAGTTACCCTTTAAAGCCTGAGGATTAATTAAAACCCCCAAACAGTATATATTTTCTAAAAGCAGAGACCCTGGACAATAAAATGGCAGTAATTCCAATTTTTTTATGTCACACAATATTTGCGCAACAGATTATCAAATGCAAATTTTCATAATAAAATACTATTAAAATGATATATAAATGTAAACTAAAAAATGAGGTTGTGCTGAGTAAGCAGATACTCAACATGTCAAGCCTTAAAATTATGCATGCCCAAGAAATGGTGACAAACTTTAGTACCCTAAATTTTCTATAGCCAAAGCTTTTAAAAGCCCCTAGTTTAGAGTTAACCGTTAATAATGGCCCAAGAATTAATACATGTAGCATGTGTATTGCGAGCTCCTGAGTGCTGTGAGTACCTGTGTATTGCTGAGTATTAGTGTCGGGAAGCTAGTTGTCAATTAATTGGGTCAAATTCCCAATCCCCATTAAATTAGTAGGTACGGTGCCCGGCGGGTATCAAGATGCGACTCGGTGCACATCTTGTGGCATGTATGCGTTCTTTGGTCATTCAATCAAGGGTGAATACTGCTGCGTAAAATGTAAGAATGTTGTTTCCCTAAAAGCCCAGGTTCTGAATCTAGGGAAGCAATTGTCAACACTGAGAAGACTATACTAAAGGAGAGTTGGGCTCGTACCAGGCAGGGGCCAGCACAGAGGCGGGTGGAGACAAAGAGGTGCAGGCACCAGAGCAGAGTAGAGGGGTGACAGGAAGGGTAGAGGGGAAAGAGTCAGGGAGGCCGGTACTGGGCTGGAACATCCCAATAAGTATGCCCTGTTGCATGATATTGGGGAAACCAGTCAGGGACCAGCATTGCTGGAGCAGAGTGACCCCCCTAGCTGCCAGGGGAAAAGGAAAGACAGATTATGGTGGTAGGGGACTCAGTTATTAGAAGGACAGAGAGGGCAATCTGTCACAAAGACCGGAAGCACCGAACTGTATGTTGTGTTATTGTAAACCTCAGATATGAAATATGAATAAAGCATATTCGTCTATAGTGTGTACTTGTCTCGGTTAATCAACATAATCATTTAACATTATTTTTAACCACTTTCCGACCGGCGCACGACGATGTACGTCCATTTTTTGAAGAGGGATATCTCGGTAACGGCAGCAGCTGCTGCCACAACCGAGGTATCCATCTCTTCAGGCGCCGATCGGCTGTCCGATAATGGTGGTCATCGCGGTGGATTCGCCGCGAGATCACCGTTATCGGCGGCGGGAGAGGTTCCCCCCCCCCTCCCGCCGCTCTCCTGCGCCTTCCGCCGCTTACCGGAACCGTCGGCAGCGGCGGAGGCGATCGGGTCCGTTCCCCTGATGTGTCTAGAGATGAGTGACGCTAAGATGGCTGCCACTCATCTCTATACCATAGGAGGGCGGAAGCAACGTCAAAAACGTCACTTCCGCCCATACCTCTTAAAGAGGAATTTTCAAATGTCATTTTTTTAAATGACATTTTTTTTTTTTTTTTTTTTTTTTTTCATTGAAGTCCAAATATGAGATCTGAGGACTTTTTGACCCCAGATCTCATATTTAAGAGGACCTGTCATGCTTTTTTCTATTACAAGGAATGTTTACATTCCTTGTAATAGGAATAAAAGTGAGCTAATTAATTTTTTTTTAAAAAACAGTGTAAAAATAAATAAAATCAAGAAAAATAAATAAGAAAAACCAAAAAAATTTTTTTTAAAGCGCCCCGTCCCGACGAGCTCGTGCGCAGAAGCGAACGCATACGTGAGTAGCGCCCGCATATGAAAACGGTGGTCAAACCACACATGTGAGGTATCGCCGCGATCGGTAGAGCGAGAGCAATAATTATAGCCGTAGACCTCCTCTGTAACGCAAAATATGCAACCTGTAGAATTTTTTAAACGTCGCCTATGGAGATTTTTGAGGGTAAAAGTTTGATGCCATTCCACGAGCGGGCGCAATTTTGAAGCGTGACATGTTAGGTATCAATTTACTCGGCGTAACATTATCTTTCACAATATATAAAAAAAATTGGACTAACTTTACTGTTGTCTTATTTTTTTTTATTCAAAAAAGTGAATTTTTTCCAAAAAAAGTGCGCTTGCAAGACCGCTGCGCAAATACGGTGTGAAAAAAAGTATTGCAACGACCGCCATTTTATTCTCTAGGGTGTTTGAAAAAAAACAATATATAATGTTTGGGGGTTCTAAGTTTTTTTCTAGCAAAAAAAACTGTTTTAAACATGTAAACACCTAAAATCCAAAACGAGGCTGGTCTTAAAGTGGTTAATCCTCATGCTGCTAGTCTTAGTAAATAGATGGAAAAGTATACCATATTTACTTGTTTTAAACTTTTTATTTTATTTATTTTTTTACCATTTCTTCAGTTACTTCCTGGTTTCATGCCTAGGCAAATTATGTTGGAGTCTTCAGGAGGGGAGGAGGGTTTTTCTCAACTTAGCACACACTCATGCAGGCCTGAGCTAAAGGCAGATGGAATCCAGGAAGTAAATGTTACATGAATCATTGCCCTGGCTCAAGATGGTGACAGACAGAAATGCTAGGGGGGTGTTTTTCAAAGTGATTTCTCAACAAAATAAAGCATAGATAGAGGCATGGATGGATGGGGGAGTTTGCTTTGAATATTAAAAATGAATTAAATTGTGTTTTTGGTTTAGTGTAAAGATTGGTACAGCGCTCCCCTAAATGATAAGTAAACTTTATATGCCTTATGTGTGAACCTTCTGTGATGGGCAGCAATACAAGGCAGTGTCTGGAGGTCTGGAGGTGTGGTGGAGAGGTCAGCCTGGGGCCCTTAGCTGCTTCCTCTTCAACTGCAATCACCGGGGAGGAATGTGTGTCAGTGGGTGCCTGCCATAGATGGGGTAAGTGCGGGGCCGACCGTCCCACGGGGGGAGGGGGGTGCGGATGACCAGACCGACCGGGGATACATTGTTTCTCCACTAGGGGGTATAGAGGTAGCCATAGATTTACACTTAGTGGAGTAGGTACATATATACAGATCGATTCCAGCTTCCAGGATGTCTGGGTGAACTTGCTTGCCGACCAGCCGCCAGCATTATACGGCAGCAGGTCGGCTCTCCTGGGCAAATTGCCGTAGCTGAACGGCAGCTCCTGCCCACTGCGGCAGCGTGCCCACGGGTCGGGCAGACTTGATGTCCCCCGGCGACTCACGGTCACGGTATACAGAGGCAGTAAGGCGGATCCCCATTCTGACAGGAGTCATGACAGAGGTCCACTGTTCCCAGTGATTTTTGTCATGTCCCTGCCAGCCCATCTCCCCTACAGTTAGAACACGCTGAGGGAACACATTTATCCCCTTGATCGCCCCCTAGTGTTAACCCCTTCCCTGCCAGTGACATTTATACAGTAATCAGTGACCTATTTCTAGCACTGATCACTGTATAAATGTCAATGGTCCAAAAAAAGTGTCCGATCTGTCCGCCGCAATGTCACAGTCCCGCTAAAAATCGCAGATCGCCGCCATTACTAGTAAAAAAATAAATAAAAATGCCATAAATCTATCCCCTATTTTATAGACGCTATAACTTTTGCACAAACCAATCAATATATGCCTACTGCGATTTTTTTTTTTTTTTTTTAACAAAAATATGTAGAAGAATATGCATCGGCCTAAACTGATGAATAATTTTTTTTTTTTTTTGGATGTGTATTATAGCAAAAAGTAAAAAAATATATATTTTTTTAAATTGTCGCTCTTTGTTTATAGTGCAAAAAAAAAAAAAGGTGCGCACTGCCATATTTCGCAAAAAAATGGCCTGGTCATTAAGGGGCAAATCCTTCTGGGGCTGAAGGAGTTAATCAATATCTAATGTCCCAAGTTCTTTAAAGCGGAAGTAAACCCATCGATTTAACAGTCTAAAAAAAAAAAAAAGGCATGCCGTGAATGCTAACTGCACATTGGCTGTGCTCTCAACCAAACAGTCAAACCATCCAATGGCTGGTGTCATAACGGATCACATGTGCAGCACTGTGGCAGTTGAAGATTAAACAGAGGCAAAGATGGCAGCTTCCTTGGCTGAAAACGATAGGGGGGTTTACTTCCACTTTAATGACACTTGGATATTGGTATAGTAACACCTTTTTTTAGTACTATAAACATGCTTACAATATTTGAGTTAATTTATTCCTAGTTTTCCTTTCTTATTTATTACCATTTCTATGCACTTTTTTTTATGCTGCTAGTCCCTGCATACCTCTGCATGTTAGGACTATTATAAATTGGAGTCCGCATTTTAATAAATGTGTATAGGCGGCAGGCTATAAAAACATGGTGCCCGTATCTACCTTTTCACTATTATGTACTGGGTGCGTGCTGTCCCCTTATCTTTATTTTTTATTTATGTACTTATTACTCCTTCTGTAGTCTTATGTAGCTTGTATCTGCAATAGCCTGCACTGAGCGTTTTTACATCTTACTTCCGGTGTTCCAGTATGAGATTTGAGTACAGGGGGTCCCCGGGTTACAAACAAGATAGGGACTGTAGGTTTGTTCTTAAGTTGAATCTGTTTGTAAGTCGGAACAGGTACATGTTTTAAGTGTAGCTCCAGCCAAAAAAATCTATTTTTAAGTTTTTTAGATAACATAGAGAAGGGTTATCACCCCTGTAACATTTGTTTTGCTGTCTGTGCCCCTGTTCAGACGATTTCACCTCACCTTCTGTCCCAATGACAATTGGATTTTGAACATTTTGGGTTGTTAGGGAAGCATAGACTGGTGATAAAGCATCAGTGGAGACACCCTTTTCCCATATTAACTCTTACAGGAGTGAATTTCCCTTCCTAGGGGTGGATTTCCTCTCACTTCCTGTTGTCTCCCTCCGTTTGTAAGTAGGAGTCGTTTGTAAGTCGGATGTTTGTAAGTAGGGGACCCCCTGTAGTGGCTTCCTCCCTTGCTGCCTTTTTTTATGGGAGGACTATGATAAAATGGCACCTGCATAGTAGTCTATGGGAAAAAGTGGCGGGCCACAAAAAAATGTCACCCAAACAAATTAGTTAACCATTTATTATATAAAGCCCTGGAATGTCACTGGGAACTTTTTCCTTTGAAGAAGTCACATGGCGTGTCAGGAAACACATCAGTGCCGGGCCTAGTGATGAAGGCCTCTTGACCCCATAGGGAAAGAGAGCCCTGACTGTTGGGGGCATGTCCAGGGCGGGCCGAAGTGACCAAAGGGTCTTTAAAGATTGGTGGGGGTGTGGGTTGGGCTGGGCCTGAGCTCGACAAAAGTGCCGCGCCCAGAAAATTCTGGAGCCTTCTGGAAGATCCGTTGGGAAGAGCTGCTTGCTGACCCTTTGCCTCCAGCCATGGACACTGATCTCCTTTTGGCCAAGGTCCGTGAGCTGGCTCTCCAGGGTCAGGCTGACTGGCTTTTCTCTCTCCTCTCTGGGACTGCTCCACCTGCCCCTCCTGCTCCTCACCCCCCCCCCCCCTCCTCCCCTGCCTGCGGAACCTCATGTTGAGCCTAGGGCCCGGAGGCGGGTCCGCCCGCCTTCTCGGCTGAGCCCCAGTTCTAGGGCCTCTGCGGGTCAATCCTATGACCCCTGCTCCCCTGTCCGTTATGCTGCCCTGAGTTCTTGTGCTCCTTCAGTTAGGAAGCACAGCACCTCCTCCCGTCATCACCGGGGCCCTGCTCAGCGGTCCCCCCCCCCTGCCCCATGCTGCCGGCAGCTCCTCCCGTGCAGGCCGCTCGCGGAGCCCTCGTTCTGGGCAGGGCTCCGTTCGGGCGGTCCCTGTCACTGCACCGTCTACTGGCTGTCTGTTGCCAGGGAGCCAGGCCGGAGCTGAGGCGCTCCCTGGCCGTGATTTGCCCACCGCCTTACCTGAGCCCGCTCCCGCGGCGGGCGGGGGGTTGGCGGCGGTTAGAAACCCCCGGTCCTCGGCGCGGAGATCCTCCGGGTGCGCATCTCCTCTGCGTCCGCCCGCCCTAGCCTCCTGGAGTGTGGTTCCGCTCTGCCTGGTAACTCGATGCCGGCTACGCTGCCCCCGGTGGACTCTTTTCTCCCTGCGCCTGGCTGGGCGGGAGAAACCACTGAGGGGGATCTGTCATCTCCTGTATTGTGGCATGAAATGACCCTGCCTGCGCCCTGCAGGGCGGGAGAGTCATTCGTGCCCAATTCTTTATCCCAGCTATTTATGAATGTTCCTAATCTCCCTGCGCCCGGCAGGGCGGGAGATTCCTGTGGTACCACTGCCTCCACCGTTCATGCGATGCCTCCCCCAAATCTCCCCGCGCCCTGCGGGGCGGGTGCATCTGACCCGCCATCCAGTGCCCCACATGTTTTCGACCCCCCTGCGCATAGCGGGGCTGGGGTCTCCGCGTCCATGACAGCTTTACAGCCGCCAGTGCGGAGTCTCTCTGCGCCCTGCTGGGCGGGAGATTCGCGGTTGTCGCCCGCATCTCACCAGCCTGGGCTCACGGCACCATGTCCCCCTGCACCCGGATGGGTGGGTGGTCGGCGTGGTTCGCAGAATATGTATCGTGGCCTCCCCGCGCCCAGCGGGGCGGGCGACGTTTTCTCTGCACCAGCGCTCCACCCTCCTCCGACGCTCTGTGCTCACCACCACCTCCCTGCGCCCGGCGGGGCGGGTGGTTTTTGTTCCGCTCACACATCCCTTCCCTCCCCGGTTCATACGTACCTCCCTGCGTCCAACTGGGCGGGGGGTCCCCGGGGGCCACTTGCTTCTACGCAGCAGCCTGGTCTTCCTGCGCCCGGCAGGGCGGGAGGCTCCTTACCCAGGCCCGGGCTGGCGGCCGCAACCGCCCCGGGTCAGTCTCATGATGCCTGCAGACGTTCTTGTGTTTGTCCAGCCGCTGTCCTTGGCCAATCGGACTCTTCAGGGTTGGTGGTGGGACCCCCTCCCCTGGACCTGGTCGTCCGTCAACAGGGTCCTGCCGCCTCTTCTGTTCCTCCAGGTGACGGTCGTCCCGGACCCCTGCTTTCCATGGCCGTTCCGGCACCGGATGTCTCGCTGGGTCCTGCTGCTGGTCGCCCTTCATCGAACTTGCCTCCACATCTCAGTGAGTATGACTGTAATTTAATTTGGGGTAGGGCGACTGAAGCTTCCGTATCGGACCCGCCGGAGGACCGCATTGCTTCGGTCGTGAGATCTGTTCTTTCCAGCATGGGGGTGTCGGGTCCAGCGACTGCCCCTCCCCCCGTTTCTGGTGGTGCTTTGTGGGCAGTCTCGCCTACAGGCACTCACTTGTCGGAGGAGGTGAAAGACAAGATTTGGCGCCGCGAATTCGTTGATTTTATTGCGCTGGTACCGCCGGACAGGGAAACAATAGACAAATCTCGGCGGATCGACGTATCTACCCAGGGTGACAAGCCAAAACAGCTCCCACGGACGTTTGGAAACTGGCTCCAAGGGTTCTGCGCTTACGCGGGTGTGCTCTGCGAGTGGTTTCCGGAGTTAGCCACTTCCCTTTTTTGTTACCTGGACCTCATTTGGGGTGCTTACAAAATTTATGGCGGACAGTGTTGGTTTCACTACGACACTCAGTTCCGGCAAAAGATGGCGGCGCGTAAGGAGTTTTGTTTCAATTGTCAGGATGGCAGCCTGTGCCTGTTGCTCATGTGCCCCCACAGGCCTTCGTCCTTTCAGTCCCCGGCCGGCACTTCCCCCGGAGCGTCGGCCGCTCCGAAAAAGGGTGTTTGTTGGTTATTCAACGAAAGCCACTGCAAGTGGTACACCGCGTGCCGTTTCAAACACGAGTGCTCGGGTTGCGGTGGTGCACACCCCGCCAGCCGGTGCTTTCGGAGGGGTAAGCAACCAATTCCCAGGCCGGGCGCAAAGCCTGACCTTTCTAAGCCAGAGGTCGCCGGTGAACGTCTCAGAGATGCTTCCCTGGCTAGACCGGTACCCCCTTCATAGGGAGGCGCTGATTTTGAGCGACGGTTTGGACCGTGGCTTTTGGATCCCCTTTTTCCCATCGGACGCACCCACCATGGCGCCCAATCTAAAGTCGGCTGTGGAATTCGAGTCCGTCGTTGCCGGGAAGCTCCGGAAGGAAATTGAATTGGGGCGGATGGCTGGCCCATTTGACCTCCCCCCCTTTTGCAACCTGAGGGTATCCCCCCTTGGTGTAGTCCCCAAAAAGGCGGAGGGGAAATTCCGCCTCATCCATCACTTGTCGTACCCTTCTGGCTCCTCGGTTAACGACGGCATCGACAAGGAAGAATCCAGGGTCCACTACGCCTCCTTTGATAGGGCGCTTCAGTTAGTGAGGGCTGCCGGTAGGTCGGCGTTGCTGGCTAAGGCGGACATAGAGTCCGCCTTTCGCCTCCTCCCGGTCCACCCGGACTGTTTCCACCTCCTGGGCTGTTACTTTCAAGGAAGCTATTTTTTCGACATGTGCCTACCCATGGGTTGTGCCATCTCGTGTTATTTCTTTGAGCTGTTTAGCAGCTTCCTTGAATGGGTGGTTGCTCAGGAGGCTGGTTGCCAGTCCTTGTTGCACTACTTGGATGACTTTCTCTTTGTGGGCCCAGCGGACAGTGGTCGGTGCCAGCAGCTGCTTACTGTTTTTCAGGACACTTGCCGGTGTTTCGCGGTGCCACTGTCCGCTGAGAAGACTGAAGGCCCGGTGACTGTTCTGGCTTTCCTGGGAATCGAGATTGACACGGAGGCGATGGTCTTTCGATTGCCAGAGGACAAGCTAGCCAGGCTCCTTTCCCTTGTCCGCTTGGCCAAAGGTGCCAAGAAGTTGCAGTTGAAACAACTGCAATCTCTGTTGGGTCACCTGGTTTTTGCCTGCAGGGTTATTCGGATGGGGAGAGCCTTCTGCAGGCGCCTGGCATGGGCCATGAAAGGGGTGTCTGCCCCTCACCACTATGTTCGGATCACCAGGCCCATGCGTGCCGACTTGGGGATTTGGTTGTCATTCCTTCAAGCCTACAATGGCCAGTCTTGTTGGCAGCGGGAGGAAGTGCCGAACCCACAGCTGGAGCTATACACCGATGCAGCAGGCTCCTGTGGCTTCGGCGCTTTCTTTCAGGGAACATGGTCTGCTGAGCGGTGGCAGGCCTCATGGGCCCGCTTGGGTTTGTTGGGCAACCTCACCCTCCTGGAGCTCTTTCCGATAATTGTTGCTATTGAGCTTTGGGGTGAACGGTTGCGTGATCATCAAGTGGTCTTCTGGTCCGATAATATGAGTGTGGTGCAGGTAGTGAACAAGCAGTCAGCCAGTTCCCCCCCAGTAGTTTCTTTGCTTCGGTTTTTAGTTTTGAAGTGTTTGCAATTTAATATTTGTGTTAGGGCTAAGCATGTTCCCGGGACGGCTAATGATGTTGCTGATGCTCTCTCCCGTTTACAGCTCGATCGTTTCCGCTCTCTGGTTCCGTCGGCCTCCCTGGAGGGCCTTCCTTGTCCGGCCCACTTATGGAACCTCGTTTCGGAGGCCTACTGAATCTCTTTCGGTCGTCGCTGTCTGCGCGAACATGGGCGTCTTACTGCAGGGTTTGGCATGAGTGGTCGCACATTTCGGGCGGTGAGTTTTCCATTTATTCTTCTTCTGATAGGCGCATGGCTTTGTTTGTCTATTTGGTTCACTTACTGCAAAAGGGTGTTGCGGGTTCCACTGTCTCCTCGTCTTTATCAGCGCTGTCCTTTTGGTTTCAGCTCCTAGGTTGGGAGGACATTACTAAAGCGTTTCCGGTTCGACGGATGCTGCGGGGTTGGAAGCGTGCTACTCATTCCCCCGACTCCAGGCGCCCGGTTTCCCTTCAGATCCTATCGGGCATTCTTTCCACGTTGCCTTCGGTGTGCTCTTCGGAATTTGAGACCCTCCTGTTTCGCGTGGCGTTTTCTTGGGCGTTCTTCGGCGCTTTTCGCGTTAGCGAACTAGTTTCGAGAGCTACGTCGACGGTGGGCGGCATCCTGTCGGCGGACGTCGTTTTCGCGGAGCATAGTGTGACTGTCCTGTTGCGTACTTCGAAGACCGACAACATGGGCAGGGGCCGGAGGGTGGTATTGTACCCTTGTGGTGGCCCCTTTTGCCCGGTATCTTTGGCCTCTCTTTTCCGTTCTGCGCGCCCCCCTTCTCTAGCTTTTTTCGTTCATTCCGATTCTTCCTCTCTAAGTAGGTTTCAATTTTTAAGTGTTTTTCGTCGATGTCTCGAGGTTATGGGACTTCCTTCGCGTGATTTTTCTATGCACTCGTTTCGCATCGGTGCGGCCACCGCTGCGTCTGGCTTGGGTTTTTCCGATGTGGAACTTCAGCGTCTGGGTAGATGGGAATCATCTCGTTTTACATTGTATGTTCGTCCACATCTGTTGTGTTAAATTTTCAGGTTCTCGTCCGGTCTTGGTGTGGATTATCGGTGACTCTTTCATTTACTGGGCCGCCCGCCGTGCGGAAGTCCGGACCTACGGGAGGAACTTGGATTTCGACTATGATCTGGCCAGGGTCCGCTGGCTCGGGCTTCGCGGGTTAAGATGGTCCCAGGTCCTTCCGGAATGCCTGCAACTCCGTGCACACGTGTCTGGTTCCATTGTTTTGGTACTCCATGCTGGTGGCAATGATGTGGGCTTCCTGCGTTCTGTGGACCTGATTTCTGCAATCAAGCAAGACATTGCCTACTGTTTTGCTGTTTTCACCAATTTGGTCCTCATTTGGTCAGAAATCGTGCCTCGTTCGGTATGGGCGCGTGTGATCCCGGGCCCTAGTTTGGAGCGCTTTCGTAGGAAGGTTAATGCGCAAGTTTCCAAATTTGTTCGACAGCTTGGGGGCTTCGTTGTTCGTCACAGGGATTTGGAGGGTGATAATTCTGACCTTTTGAGACCAGATGGTGTTCACCTCAATGACATTGGCTTAGACATCTTTAATCTTGGTCTACAACGGGGTGTGGAACAGGTGCTGGCTGCGGTGGGGCGCCCGCCAGTTGTTCACTGACAGGCGGGTGGCGGTTTTTTGACCTTGCCAGCATAAAATGGCTGCTGTTTATGGAAATGGGAAGCAGACGGCCTGTCCAGCACTTATGGTAAGGACAGGCCTTCCCCCCTTCTTATCTCCTTCCCCTACGTTGGATTATGTGCTCACAGTATAACTGTGACAGGCACTGTTTGAAATATTCATTTGTTTGAACTATTCATTGGTTATATGTTGGACTTAAAGAAATTTACTATTCATTGGTTATGTGTTGGATTTAAAGAAATAAAAGCTGTGGCCTTGCCCTTTCCAACTTAGCAGTTGTCAGCGTGTTATTTATTGGTATGAAGGGGCAAGGGTTAAAAGAAGGTTATACAATTAAATTATAGTTCATAGTACCTGGACTAATTGCACCTCAGCAGTCATGAAGGCCTCTTGACCCCATAGGGAAAGAGAGCCCTGACTGTTGGGGGCATGTCCAGTTCGGGCCGAAGTGACCAAAGGGTCTTTAAAGATTGGTGGGGGTGTGGGTTGGGCTGGGCCTGAGCTCGACAAAAGTGCCACGCCCAGAAAATTCTGGAGCCTTCTGGAAGATCCGTTGGGAAGAGCTGCCCACCCTCCCGCCCTATAATTTTCTTTGGTACGTCACAGCTTGCTGCGGTTTTTTGACCTTGCCAGCATAAAATGGCTGCTGTTGATGGAAATGGGAAGCAGACGGCCTGTCCAGCACTTATGGTAAGGACAGGCCTTCCCCCCTTCTTATCTCCTTCCCCTACGTTGGATTATGTGCTCACAGTATAACTGTGACAGGCACTGTTTGAAATATTCATTTGTTTGAACTATTCATTGGTTATATGTTGGACTTAAAGAAATTTACTATTCGTTGGTTATGTGTTGGATTTAAAGAAATAAAAGCTGTGGCCTTGCCCTTTCCAACTTAGCAGTTGTCAGCGTGTTATTTATTGGTATGAAGGGGCAAGGGTTAAAAGAAGGTTATACAATTAAATTACAGTTCATAGTACCTGGACTAATTGCACCTCAGCAGTCATGTCAGCGTGCACAACAAGGAAGTTTGATCCTGGTTGTTTTGTTTTCTATTAACACCCTTTATGCATAGCTCCCAACTGTCCCTGATTTGGAGGGACTGTCCCTGATTTGCAGCAATGTCCCTCTGTCCCTCATTCCTCCTCATTTGTCCCTCATCTTGGTCTAATCTATATATATATGTTTTTAAAATGCACCTTTTAGCTATCAAAAAGTGTTTCCCAGCACTAAACCTTTCATCTACTTTCTAAATTGCTGCATTTGTAATTTCCAAAAGCCAATATAAAGGAATAGCAGTGGTAAAAAAGCACTTGTGGGTTTAACCAATCTTGTTTTTTTGTACAATTCTCTTTTAAGGGGGCGTAGCAAGGGGTGTGTCCTATACCTGCATACTTTTGCTGATAGGTGTCCCTCATTCCCATCTCAAAAAGTTGGGAGGTATGCCCTTTATGTGCCATCGTATGTGATCTGAGTGTACCAGTACCAGTGCACCATAAAATGTGAGTTTTTATATTTTATATTGGCCTTTATTAAAGTTTAAGTTAAAGGACTCAGCACTATGTCAGTCCTCTCTATTCTATATGAGCAATACTACACAAGACTGGTATATTATATATTGCAAGCACCTAGCAGGAGCCAGGAACATCAGGACTATTGCAAGTTACCATATAGCATAATACCATCCACTAGAGGATTTTACACCCCTTATGCCCCGTACACACGATAGGATTTTCCGATGGAAAATGTGTGATAGGACCTTGTTGTCAGAAATTCCGACCGTGTGTAGGCTCATCACACATTTTTCATAGGAGATTCCGTCACAAATCTGGTTCTCAAATTTTCCGACAACAAAATCCGTTGATTGTGTGTACACAATTCTGACGCACAAAGTGCCACGCATGCTCAGAATCAAGCAGAAAAGCAGCACTGGCTATTGAACTTAATTTTTCTCGGCTCGTCATACATGTTGTACGTCACCGCGTTCTTGACGTTCAGAATTTTCGACCAACTTTGTGTGACCGTGTGTATGCAAGACAAGTTTGAGCCAACATCCGTCAGAAAAAATCCCCATGGATTTTGTTGTCGGAAAATCCTATCGTGTGTACAGGGCATTACAGTGGAAGGCGCATGGTGACCTGTATTAGGTCCAAAGTGGAGGTGAGCGCAGAAGGTGGAGGGATACTGAAGGTGTTTGTGTGTCTGCCCTGTACCATCTAATCCTCTGGATGTCTTTGGACTGCACTCTTTAACCATTGGAGTCTACTGCTTTATTGGTTTATATGGACTCCACCACTGTGATGATATTCTATTGTAATGTTATTAGGAGTATTTTTTATTTAAAGTGACAGTTTGAGTGACTTCACTTAAATGATTTGCATTTTTTATATTCTTTTAAATTTTTGTCATTACTTTCTTTATTATGTTGATTGATTTATTGTATTGCTGCCCATCACTGAAGGTTCACACATAAGGCATATAAAGTTTATTTATCATTTCGGGGAGCGCTGTATCAATCTTAACACTATTTAATACATTTTTAATATTCAAAGCAAACTCCCCCATCCATCCATCCATCCATCCATCCATGTCTCTATCTATGCTTTATTTTGTTGAGAAATCACTTTAAAAAAACACCCCCCTAGCATTTCTGGCCGTCACCATCTTGAGCAAGAGCAATGATTCATGTAACATTTACTTCCTGGATTCCATCTGCCTTTAGCTCAGGCCTGCATGAGTGTGTGCTTAGTTGAGAAAAACCCTCCTCCCCTCCTGAAGACTCCAACATCATTTGCCTAGGCATGAAACCAGGAAGTAACTGAAGTAATGGTAATAAAAAAAAAAAAACTTTAAAACAAGTAAATATGGTATACTTTTCCATCTATTTACTAAGACTAGGAGCATGAGGATTAAAAATAATGTTAAGTGATTATGTTGATTAACGGAGACAAGTACACACTATAGACGGATATGCTTTATTCATATTTCATATCTGAGGTTTACAATCACTTTACGTGTTCTATAAATCTCACCTTGCTAGCAGTGCAGATGGAGGAATCTATCACTGCTGGCCATTGCATATAAACAAATCAGGCTTAAAAGAAGTTGTAAAGTCAGAAGGTTTTTTTATTTTAATGCATTCTATGCATTAAGATATAAACCCTTCTGTGTGCAGCAGCCCCCCTAATACTAACCTGACTCCATCTGGATCCAGTGATGTTGCAGGAGAGTCTCGCCTGCCCGGGACTCTCCCTCCTCATTGGCTGAGACAGCAGCATGGCGCCATTGGCTCCCACTGCTGTCAATCAAAGTCAATGCGCCAATGAGGAGATGCGGGGCTGAAAAGCGTCTCCGTGTCTAAATGGACACACAGAGCAGCAGCTCGGGTGCCCCCATATAAAGCTGCTTGCTGTGGGGGCACTCAGCAGGAAGGAGGGGCCAGGAGAGCATGTGGGGGACCAGAGAAGAGGAGGATGGGGGCTGTTGTGTGCAAAACCATTCCACAGAGCAGGTAAGTATAACATATTTGTTATTTTTAAATGAAAAAAAAAATTATTTCATAATAGGACAAATGAATCCACTGACAAGAGCTATAAAGATATATATTTTTTATTAATTCCTGAAATGAAAGTACATACAAGAGCCTATAATAAAAATCACAAAGCCGTGTTATTTCCACACATTTTCCTGTTTCCGCACTTAAGAAAGTTGTGTATCCTCACTCTTCCAGCAGTGGCAGTGAGCAGTCCTTCCATTATACTGAAGGGGGTATCCCATGAGCACTGTCCAGTGCTGTAATACTAAAGAAGGGCTTATTCACATCATGTCCATTGAGCTGCATTTTGCTGCACACCTCCACACATGTATAGTACAGCAGTACCCATATGAAACTATTGTATTCTATGTGCCCTGTTCACACCATTCATGTGTGTTGTTGTGCAGTAAACGGACACGGTGTGAAGAAGCTCTGTGCCGGTTCACACAAAGTACGGTGACTGTCATTTTTTTGCACTGGAAGAACGCCGGTCACACAGTTGTTATCTATGTGCCCTGTGGGCCCTGCAATGCAGCCTGGAGCCGCGGTAAAATGCAGACATTCTGCACTGTATCGTAGCGCACAGGAAGGCACTACATGTTACTGTACAGCAGCTCATCACACTGCACTGCTCTATGGTAACATGAATGATGTGTCAATTTGTGCGTTTCACATAAAGTTCACACAAAAAAAGGAAAAAAGAGCCTTGTGATGCGGTAGAACGTGCATCGCTCCGCCTCCTACCGCTGGCTCACTGCGACCGGAATGGACAGCTGCCTGCACACTAAACCGATCCAGTTTGATGTGTGGGCAGTGTGAACAGACCCCCAATAATCAAAATAAAATATCCGACTTCCTCTTCCTAATTATAGTTGGACAATCACACTCTTTTTTTGCAAGACGTTAAAAAATAAATAATTCCAATCTGGCCTCTTCCTCCCTTTATAGCCGACCAAATCACGCTCCTTTCTTGCAAAAAGTGACACTAAACTCTGTTTTTAAAAAAAGTAATGTTCTGTTCAGGTATGTGTTGTTAAAGCGTTTGTTACCCCAACACTTCATATTCCTGATATGTACCTGCTGTACCATGTACTTGTATGAGAAAGTCTCCTGTTCTCTTTGTATTGCCTACTTTATGTGAAATCCCTGGTGTTCCTGCCAGTCCCTCTGCTTTCCTATTAAATGACTGACCACACTAAGCAGGAGTAGTATGGTCAGTTCTCTAGCTATGATGGGAACTCAGTGTGCTGTCCTCCAATGATCAGACTTGTCCTGAGACCCCTGCTGCACAGCCATTCACTGGGAAGCTCAGTGTGATGCTGCTTCTCCTCCCCCCAGCTCTTATAAAAAAACATTATAAAATACCTTCCCCTCCAAGCTTTATACCTATACAAAAATGTTTTGCCTTCCATTTCTATTTTAAGCGCTTAAAGCGGAGTGCCACACAAAAATGGAACTTCCGCTTTTCGGAATCCCCCCCCTCCCTCCGGTGTCACATTTGGCACCTTTCAGGGGGAGGGGGGAGCAGATACCTGTCTAATACAGGTATTTTGCTCCCACTTCCGGGCATAGATATCCACGACACCCACGGGTATCTACGCCACTCCCCCACACCCCCCTCCGCGCTGTCTTCTGGGAGACACACGGGTCCAAGGAGACAGCAGGGACCAGTGGGAACGTGCAGCGTGAGTCGCGCATGCGCAGTAGGGAACCAGGAAGTGAAGCTGCAAGGCTTCACTTCCTGATTTCCTCACCGAACATGGCGGCGGCGGCAGCACCCGAGAGCCGAGGGTCTGATCGGCTTCGGATGCCGACATCACGGGCACCCTGGACAGGTAAGTGTCCATATTTTAAAAGTCAGCAGCTGCAGTATTTGTAGCTGCTGACTTTTGTATAAAAAAAAAACGTCGGAACTCCGCTTTAAGGCCCGCCCCGCAGATATACTGTAGCAGGGCGGCCCTCCTGTGGGAGAGCACGTACAGGTACGTTATTTCATGCAGAGGGTCTGAGGCATGTGCGGGACCCGCCGATCATTCTCTGGAGAGGCAGAACGGCGTTCTGCCTGCACCGCCGTTCTGTGAGAGAGGAAGATGGAGATCTTGTGTTTCTGCTAAGCAAAAACACAGATCTCTGTATTCCCCCAACAGTTAGAAGCACTACCTAGGAGCACACTTAACCCTTTGATTGCCCCTGATGTTAACCCCTTCTCTGCCAGTGTCATTAGTACAGTGTCAGTGCATATTTTTTTTTAGCACTGATCACTGTATTAGTATCACTGGTCCCCCAAAAAGTGTCAGGTGTCCGATTTGTCCACCGCAATGTCGCAGTCCCACTAAAAATCGCTGATCCCCGCCAATACTAGTAAAAATAAATAAAGATTCCATAAAAATATCCCCTAGTTTGTAGACGCTATAACTTTTGCGCATACAAATCAATATACGCTTATTGGGATTTTTTTTACCAAAAATATGTAGCAGAATACATATTGGCCTAAATTGATAAAGACATTTAAAAAAAAAAAATTTATTGAGTATTTTTTATAGCAGAAAGTAAAAAATATTGTTTTTTTTTTCAAAAGTGTTGGTCTTTTTTTCTTTATAGCGTAAAAAATTAAAACTGTAGAGGTAAAAAAAATACCACCAAAAGAAATCTCTATTTGTGGGAAAAAATGGCATCATTTTATTTGGGTACAGCGTGGCACAACTGTGCAATTTGTGCCGAATCGCAAAAAAATGGCCTGGTCATGAAGAGGGTTAAACCTTCCAGGGCTGAAGTGGTTAAACTAAATGGGTTGTCTTACAAGTTGATTGTTTACAATCACTTTAACTCAAAAAAAGTCCCTCCTCTCACCCTCTTAATCTCCAAATTCCTTTTTTTACCCTGTGATGTGACTTTCTGTTGGCTACGTTCATCCTTCATGGTCCCCACTGTACCCAAGAGCATAGCCTCTCTCTCTGTTTCTCACTCCTGGGATGGACACTGGACTATGAGATTTGCAGTGTACATAGAGCAATGTACATGACTGCAACTAACGTGCACTGCTTGTTCCAAATAAACAGAAGGGAGGGAGAAACGGAGAGGTGTGGGAGCTCATCGAGGATGTTGCAAAAAGGCAGAAAACACAATAAGCAATTACTTAATTAAAATAAATTACAGAGACATTAGGTAATGGATGTGTATGGATTTAAAAAATAGATTTTTACTGATCTCAGATACCTCCAAATCTTCATTTTTTTTGATCCAACTTCCTGCTGTGGGCTATGGGGCGATGAGCTTTGGACTTTAGGCTATGGGCTTTAGACCTTATGCTCTGGATGATGAGCTTTGGACTTTGGGCTATGGGCTTTGGGCAATGAGCTTTGGGCTATGGGCTTTGGGCAATTTTTTGGTGGTAATTGTCTAGGAGCCTCCACCCCCGAGCTAGAGGACGCGCAGGTTGAAGGGACTCCTTTTTGGTGGTAATTGTCTAGGAGCCTCCACCCGCGAGCTACAGGTCACGCAGGGTGAAGGCACTCCTTTTCAGTGGTAATTGTCTAGGAGCCTCCACCTACCGAGCTAGAGGCCGCGCAGGGTGAAGGGACTCCTTTTCGGTGGTAATTATCTGGGAGCCTCCACCCGCAAGCTAGAGGCCGCGTCGGGGTGACAATTACCTAGACAATTACCACCGAAAAGTAGTCCCTTCACCCTGCACGGCCTCTAGCTCGCGGGTTGAGGCTCCTAGGCAATTACCACCGAAAAGGAGTCCCTTCACCCTGCATGGCCTCTAGCTCGCGGGTGGAGGCTCCTAGACAATTACCACCGAAAAGGAGTCCCTTCACCCTGCGTGGCCTCTAGCTCGCGGGTTGAGGCTCCTAGACAATTACCACCGAAAAGGAGTCCCTTCACCCTGCGCAGCCTCTAGCTCGTGGGTGGAGGCTCCTAGACAATTACCACCGAAAAGGAGTCCCTTCACCCTGCGTGGCCTGTAGCTCGCGGGTGGAGGCTCTTAGACAATTACCACCAAAAAGGAGTCCCTTCAACCTGCTCGGCCTCTAGCTCGCGGGTGGAGGCTCCTCGACAATTACCACCGAAAAGGAATCCCTTCACCCTGCGCGGCCTCTAGCTCGCGGGTGGAGGCTCCTAGACAATTACCACCGAAAAATTGCCCATAGCCCAAAGTCCAAAGTAGTTGCATTTTAACCATTTGATGCAAAATCGCATACCTGTACGTCATTCTGTTACAAGTGATTGTACCAGGGTGATATGCAGCTGCAGGCATCACCCCGCTACTGTTTTTTTAGAGCTGGCGGTCAACTTTCTTGTGATAACCAATGGGGCTAAGCAGCCGCTCAACTGCTATGTCCAGGCTCTCCGTCCCACCGGGAGGCCCCAGCGACCAGCCGGCACATCCGCCGGCTGGCTGGATACCCAAACAAAGCCACAATCAGCTTTCATCCTGTCTCT
The DNA here is from genome assembly GCA_028564925.1 of Lithobates sylvaticus. Lineage (NCBI taxonomy): Eukaryota > Metazoa > Chordata > Amphibia > Anura > Ranidae > Lithobates > Lithobates sylvaticus. The sequence continues at coordinate 157,643,727 of CM053034.1, forward strand.
TAGGATATAGTAACCCCGAAGCAGCGTTACAACCGGTTTACTCGGCAGCCAACACTGCCAGCTTTAAAAAAAGTCAGCATTCAAAAACGCCAATATTGGCGTTTTGACTACTTTTAAATGTAATGGAGGGATTTGAGGCCTTATAGACCCCAGATCCCCCCTCCCAAAAAAAACCCTCAAAAACGCTACAGTTGGTTCTCACTTTACAGCTACTTATTTGGGTGGTCTCTTCTTGACCCTCAGGTTCAATTTTGAGTATTTAAATTCTGTTGTTGAGGGTCCCCACCCTAATGGGACGGGTTTTTGATTCACTATAAGCTGTAATCCTTGACTACTAACCCCGGTGTTTTTATCAATTATTTAGTCATACCCTCCAAAAAAATACCTGAGAGTGACTATTGCTGATAAAGTGATTAAAAAAATAATAAGTGACAGTGTAAAAAATAAAAAAGATAAGAGAAAATTTTTTTTAAACCCCCCCCATTCCTCTGTGCTAATGCGCCAAAGTAAATGCATACGTAAGTCGCCCGCGCAAATGTAAACTGTGTCCAAACCACACATGAGAGGTATCGCCACGATTGTTAGAGTGGGAGCAATTATTCTAGCATAAGACCTCCTCTGGAACTCTAAATGAGTAACCATAAAATTATTTTTAAAGCGTCGCCTATGGAGATTTTTAAGTACCGAAGTTTGACGCCGTTCCACGAGTTTGCGCAATTTCAAAGCTTGACGTGTTAGTTATCTATTTACTCGACATAACATCATCTTTCACATTATAGAAAAAAGAATTGGGCTAACGTTCTTCTATAATTGCCCTGTATTTGTCTCCTTCCATCTTCCCGTCAACTCTGAATAGCTTCCCTGTCCCTGCTGAAGAAAAGCATCCCCACAACATGATGCTGCCACCTCCATGTTTCATGGTGTCTTCAGTGTGATGCACAGTGTTGGTTTTCCACCACACATAACATTTTGCTTCTAGTCCAAAAAGTAAAATTTTGTCTCATCTGACCAGAGCACCTTCTTTCACATGTTTGCTGTATCCCCCACATGGCTTCCCGCAAACTGCAAATGGGACTTCTTATGGCTTTCTATCCAAAATGGCTTTCTTATTGCCACTACATAAGTATCCATAAAGACCAGTATTGTGGAGGGCACAACTAATAGTTGTCCTGTGGACAGATTCTCCCACCTGAGCTGTGGATCTCTGCAGCTCCTCCAGGGTTACCATGGGCCTCTTGGCTGCTTCTCTGATAAATGCTCTCCTTGCCCGCCCTGTCAGTTTAGGTGGAAGGTCATGTGTTGGTAGGTTTGCAATAGAGGTGCGCATCTTCAGTGGTCTCACAATTCGATTACGATTATCATGGGAACGATTCGATTAGATTCCGCGATGCATCACGATTACTGCCCATAGTTTTCATCAACAAATTCAAGCAGTCGGGAGAACTGAAGGATGGAAGGATGGAGGAGTCTGGGGCTAGGGAAGGAGAGATCCATGAATAGGAAAGGAAAGAAGGAGGAATCCATGAATAGGAAAGGAAGGAAGGAAGGAAGGAGGATTCCATGAAAAGGGAAGGAAGGAGGAATCCATGAAAAGGGAAGGAAGGAAGGAAGGAGGAATCCATGAAAAGGAACGGAAGGAAGGAGGAATCTGGGGATAGGGAAGGAGGAACCCATGAATAAGAAAGAAAGGATTGAAGAATTTGATGATCAGGAATGGAAGGCTGGAAGAGTCCAGGAATATTATTGAATAGAGAAAGGAGTCTGGGGGGGGGGGGGGGGGTGATAGGAAGTGAAGGATGAAGGGGTCCAGAGATGAGAATGGATGGGACCTCAGATTGTTCAGGGTTGCATGGGGTGGGGTTGGAGACTGAATGGAGGTGGTGAGGGTGGTGGGCATTGGTTTGAATAGGGAAGTGGAAGAGGAATGGGCCAGGAGCCATGTCCATCTGATGTGGAGTTTCGGTGATCTGGGGTTAGTGACCGGGAGCATTTTGAGACATATAGGGTGGTTGGTTGGGCAAGAGACAGTGGGAATTGAGGGAGGAGGAACGGGTTGTGGAGGACATCAGGCAGTTTGACAGCCAGCTGGGGAACATGCTGTCATATCTGCATTAAAACCAAAATAAAGTGGGCGCTGTATTATTAGTTAGCAGCTAGCACACAGTGAATATAAAACCAACTACCCAGGGCCCTCTCCTCCTCCCTAACCACCTTGGGGGCCCTCTTCTTCTCCAAACACCCATGTGCCCTCTCTTTCTCCCCCAACCACCTTGGGGGACCTCTCCTTCTTCCAAACACCCATGTACCCTCTTCTTCTTCCGCAGCCACCCAGGGGCCCCTCCTTCTCCAGATGGCCACCCAGGGACCCTCTCCTTCTCCAGATGGCCACCCAGGGGCCCTCTCCTTCTCCAGATGGCCACCCAGGGGCCCTCTCCTTCACCCCCAGCCACCCAGGGGCCCTCTCCTTCTCCCTTAGCCACCCAGGAGCCTGCTCCTTCTCTCCCAGCCACCCAGGGGCCCTCTCCTTCTCCCTTAGCCACACAGGGGCCCTCTCCTTCTCCCTTAGCCACTCATTCATTCCGAGTCCATCTGGAAAATGATACAATACGGTAGAGAAACTTGCCATCTGAATTCCTCCAATCCATACCCCACCATAAAAGACTTACAATCATCATAAACATAACAACCACATAGACCTACACCCCCCAATCCATATCAATTACATATATCTCCATGTATACACATTCATTCCCAATGCACATGATGATGCTCCTCCATAACCTAACATAAAACTCTAATATGAAGCAAAACCACAATATCAAATATGGAGGTTCAGTCAGCGCAAGACGATATACATGAACTCACAAAATTAAAGCAGCTGTTAGAGATGGCCTTGCGGTTCGCCCGGCGGTCGGTTTGCGGCGAACTTTGCTTGTTCGCGATTCGCCAAACCGGCGGACTTATGGCGCTGTTTGCAGCGACCATATTCGTTTACATTGTGAAGAACTTTGACCCATGACACATCCATCATGGGGTACAGGACAGCCAATTGAGACATTTCATCACATGGACATACCCCCTACCTTATAAATAGACCTGATCTGGCGGCCATTTTACATTCTGTCTTTTGTCAGTGTAGGGAAAGGACGCTGTGTGGAGCAGGGACAGTCTATGTAATCACTAGCTATTACTATTAGGTCCACAAAAGTCCTTTTAAGGACTGGTATAGGTGTACAGTATATAGAGGTGAAATAAACTGATAATATACTAAATATAATAAAATACTTTCAAATATAGAAAGCATAGTATAGTGCATTTCTACTGTGCAGCATTGTGACTGCTGAGCGGTTCTGCAGCGATACTACAAAGAGTGACATGCGAAAAAAATAAAAACCGCAGAGGCGATCAAATACCACCAAAAGAAAGCTCTATTTGTGGGAAAAAAAGGAGACATTAATTTTGTTTGGGTATAACGTTGCACGACCGCGCAATTGTCAGTTAAAACAATGCAGTGTCGAATCGCAAAAAGTGGCCCGGTCATTCAGCAGCCAAATCTTCCGGGGCTGAAGTGGTTAAAGAGCTTGACTTGTAGTTTTGTTAGCTTTTTTGTCTTGTTTTGACAGGGGTGCAGTTTCAGTGCTTGACATAGGTGCCATTTTTACTAGATACGCTTCTGCAACCCCTTGAATATCATTGAAGTTGGATCAAAGTAGGATCCTTGTCCTAACCATCCGACTTGTGACATCTGACATGGTAATTACAGCAGCAGTAAAAGGAATTTATGTCACACTGGGATTTTTTTGATTTGTCAAAGAACAAGTTGTACTAGCACAAAGTTGGATAAAGTAGTATCCTGTTCATTCAAGTCGGATGAATGTAGGACCAATGTTGGACTGACGTCACACAGCAAAGTAGGTTGATAGTGCTATGACTGTCATGTTGTATCAGTGTGCACCCAGCCTAAGGCCGCGTACACACGAGCGGACTTTCCTGCGGGATTGTCTGCCGGACAATCCGCCTGTGTGTGGGCGCCAGCGGACTTTTTCCTGCCAAAAGTCCGGCGGACTATGTTTTAAGTTCAGACTTAAAATTGTCCGCTGGACTCGCGAGTCTGGCGGACAATCCCGCGGTCTGTGTGCTAGTCCGCGGGACTTTTGAAATGAACGGACTTGCCGACACAAGAACGGAAAGTCCGTTCATTCAGAACGTGACTGCAGGTAGACGGGACTAGCGAAGGCAGTGAATGCCGCCGCGCTAGCCCCGTCACCTGGCATGGATTTAAAGGGGAATGCCTACACCGAAAAAACGGCATGGGGGTCGCCCCAAATCCATCTCAGACCCTTATATGAGCACGCAGCCCGGCAGGCCAGGAAAGGGGGTGGGGACGAGCGAGCGCCCCCCCCTCCTGAGCCGTACCAGGCCGCGTGCCCTCAACATGGGGGTGCCCTGGGGAAGGGGGGCCGTGCGGCCCCCCCACCCCAAAGCACCTTGTCCCCATGTTGAGGAGGACAAGGGCCTCTTCCCGACAACCCTGGCCATTGGTTGTCGGGGCCTGCGGGCGGGGGGCTTATTTTAATTACAATACAGTGCAGCCGTAGTGCAGTTGCTACTACTTTTCTGGTGGTGCACACAGTACGCAATACAGTGCAGTGCGGTGTCGCAAAACAAAATATACATTATGTCTAGAAGGCCACCAAGGAGAGGCTCTGTGTCTACAGTCAACAATGCTGGTCATGGACATGGTGCATCCTCTGCATCCTCTGCCGGTGGCCGTGGGGCACACTTGTCCTTTTTTTCTGCTGCTGGCCGTGTTATTGAGCTAGAACATGCAGAAGAGTTGGTGGAGTGGATAACAAAGCCGTTATCATCCTCCTCATCCTCTGTCACCCAGGCTCAGAGTAGTTTTCCTTCCTATGCAGCTGCCAAAGCGGCCTATTCCACCAGCTCCTTGTCCACAGTCACTCCTTCCGTAGTCCAACCATCATGCATGGAGGAGTCCCCCGAGCTATTTGACCACAGTGTTGGGTACATGCTGCTGGAGGATGCACAGCGATTTGAAGGCTCAGACGTTGGTTCCCAGGTTGAGGAAGGGAGCAACGTAAGCCTAGAGAGAGGGGGTGCCCAAGAAGGACAAGAAACTGGCAGTCATGTTCCCCCAGCTGCAGCATAGTGCGAAGTTTGCTCCAGTGACGAGGAGGGAGGGGATGATGAGGTCACTGACTCTACTTGGGAGCCTGATAGAATAGAGGAGGAGGACAAGGCACAACTCCAACGAGGCAGGATGTCCTCTAGGGGTCAGCTTAAGGGCAGCCACCCTACTGCATCACACTGCAGAGCTCCGCAGGTGCAGGGTGCTGATGACTCCCCGCTGATTTTGAAAAGTACCTTGGTGTGGGCCTTTTTGGACACATGTGCAGCAGATCGCACCTTTGCTGTTTGCAACCTATTTTTGAAGCAGATCAAGAGTGGCCACAACAGCAGCCGCTTGAGCACCACATGCTTGACCAGACATATGACGACCTCCCAGGCAGTATTTTCCCCGTATGCTATATTTGAGATTTAATATCTCTCAGATATGATTTGGGTTAAATGAGAGTTCTTTGACCATGAGTGATAGCTTTAACACAATAACAACATTTATTGGTGAGTAGTTGAAAGTCTATCTAATACACAACCATCTATCTATTGTCTACACCAAGGAAGAAAATACTAGGTTAAAATAAGGGAATTACATGAAGGAATACAGAGTATATTCCTGAAAACATTAATCTGCAAACATATTTAGTTACAAGTAAAATGCAGACCTTTCCCATAATTACCCTTTGCACGAAGGTTCCATTCTGATGGTTGCTCTCCCATAAAAATGTGTGATTCCCTCCCATCTAGTCTGTGTATATCATTACATGCTGATGCCTCATTGGTTGGCATAGCGTGGCTCTGATTGGTGAGCTTCCTTATTCCTGGCTAAGGACTGGCTATATCTCCAATCCCTATAGTTTGCATAAGTCAGCCCCCTTTAATGCAAATCCTTGTGATTATTCTGAGCAGGAGCTTAAATTGAATTCTCCCGGGAAGTTAAGTATTGATTACGGGTTGGCCTCCCTTCATTGCATATCCCAGCATGGGATCCTTTGAAGTGAGTATGTGTAAAACAATGAGGTTTGGATCCCATTGTTTGTATACACAAGCCTAGGCACGACTTGTCTGGTCTACCAGAGATTTCTGTGAAGATAATATGTTCCGCCCTACATAGATAAAAGCTAAATTAAATATATTCATTAAATATAAATAAATTAAATATAAATTAAATATATTCCTAATTCCAATATTTTACAGCTATTAATGTAGATTTCACATAAATTCAAAAGGCAACAAGTCCGTTGGCAACAGCATTTGAAAGACCCACATCAAAAAAAAAGGCGGACTTCTCCTTGCTCCTCATCTGGGATCTCCAACCCTACTGCAGTCCTCTCAAAAACTTGCACTGAGAGGAATGAAGGTATAGCAATAGGTGTCTCAAGTACTTGCAGCCAATCTGCTAGCAGTACACCACCATCTGACTTTAGCAGGCAAATTTCCCTACCCCAGTTGCTAAACCGTAAAAAGAAATTCGGTCTCAGCCATCCACATGCTCACAGTCTGAATGCTAGCTTGAATGCCAGATTGGCCAAATTGCTAGCACTGCAACTACTGACTTTTCAGCTGGTAGACTCTACCCCCTTTCGTGAATTTGTGGAATGTGCTGTACCTCAGTTGCAGGTTCCAAAACGCCATTTCTTTTCATGGAAGGCCGTTCCAGCTCTCTACCGTCATGTGGAAGGCAATGTTTTTGTCTTGTTGGACAGGGCGGACAGCAGTAAGGTGTATATTACCGCAGACTCAGGGTCTAGCAGGCATGGGCAGGGATGTTACCTTTCCTTCACAGCGCACTGGGTAACTCTCCTGGCAGCTGGGAAGGATGCAGGACAGAGTTCAGTATTGTTGGAGCTTGTTCCGCTACCACGCCTTCAAAATGCTAGCAGCGATTCTACCACAGCTCTCTCCTCCACCACCTCCTCTTCTTCTTCCTCTATGGCCTCTTCTGCAGATTTGTTCTCTGAACCAGCGGTGCTCCGTAAGCGTTCAAGGGGCTATGCCAGCACTCAGGCAAAAAGATGCCATGCGGTGCATGAGTTACATAGTTACATAGTAGGTGAGGTTGAAAAAAGTCCATCAAGTCCAACCTACGTGTGTGATTATATGTCAGTATTACATTGTATATATGTTGCGGTCATTCAGGTGCTTATCTAATAGTTTCTTGAAACTATCGATGCTCCCCACTGAGACCACCGTCTGTGGAAGGGAATTCCACATCCTTGCTTCTCTTACAGTAAAGAACCCTCTACGCAGTTTAAGGTCAAACCACTGCTTGGGGGACAGGAGCCACATTGGGGCAGAGATTCTGTCAGGTCTGCAGGGGAAGGCTCAGAGGTGGTTGATGCCATGCCAGCTTCAGCCAGGAATGGTTGTATGTGACAATGGCACCAACCTTTTCTCCGCCCTTCGACAGGGACACTTGACCCATGTTCCATGTTTGGCACACATCCTGAATTTGGTGGTGCAGCAGTTCTTGAGCAGGTACCCAGGCTTACAAGATCTCCTGAGGCAGGCCAGAAAAGTCTGTGGTCATTTCCAATGGTCCTACAATGCCAGTGCTCTGCTGGCTGACATTGAAAGGGAATGCAACCTGCCCACCAACCGCCTCATTTGTGACATGTCCACCAGGTGGAAGTCAATGTTGGCAATGCTGCAGCGGTTGTAGACGCAACAGATCAATGGACCATCAATAAGTACCTGTGTGAGTATGGCACCAGGACAGGGTCAGGGGAGCTTGGCTTCTTTTCGCCACGCCAGTGGCTACTGATCAAGAAAGCATGCTCTGCCCTTTCCCCATTTGATGAGGCCACGAGGATGGTGAGCACACTGAGCAGTGACAATGCATGCATCAGTGGTACTGTCCCTCTTGTCTTCCTGTTGGAGCACACGCTTCATGGAATAATGGACAGGGCACTTGAGGCAGAACAGTGTGAGGAAGAGGAGGACTTCCTTACCTCTCAAGGCCCCCTTTATCCATATATTATTCCTGCAGGCCAGCCAAACACACAGGAAGAAGAGGAGGAGGAGGATTGTGTCAGCATGGACGTGGAGGATAATACTCAGCAGCAGTCTTCAAAGGATGGTTTTAAGTCCCCAGAAACCCAAGGAGTTGTACGTGGCTGGGGGGAGGTTGTTAAGGATCATGTGATCCTTAGTGACCCAGAGGACTCAGAATCGAATGCCTCTGGAAACTTTTGCAGGCTTTGCAGAATCAGGGAGTCCATGCAGCGTAAGGACCCTAGGATTTGTGGTATCAAAGAGCAGGAATGATTACTGGCTGGCAACCCTTCTTGATCCAGGTTACAAGGGTAAGGTTGCAAAACTCATCCTGCCTTTGCAGAGGGAGCAGAGGATGAAACATCTTCAGGAGGCCTTGAAGAAAGGTTTGTGCAATACATTTCCAGACCATGTGAGGTTACAATTTCCTGGTGCAGGACAACGTGTTGCTGAGGTTTCTGTCAGGTCACCTGAGGCCAGGTGACAGATGCACCCCGTTAGTGGACCCTACGGCTGACTGCTGCAGATGGGAGTCTAGGTGGTTAAGGAAGGCAGGTCCGCTGGAACACCAACAAGAATCCCACAAGGGCTAGAGTGTAAGATTTCCCAGGGCAGAGTCTAAGAGCCAGGTGTTCACCAGAGCCTCTAGTGGTGAGGATGGACTGGGCTGCAACTGGCTCCAGGTCGCGACCCCTAGGGTCTCCCAGCTCATGCTGATAGTAGGCTACAGGAGGAAAGAGATAGTAAGGGAATAAGCCAAAGGTCGGGGCGACTAGCAGACAAGGATAAACATAGAACACGACAAAGGTCAGGGTCACAAGCAGGCAGGGATAGTCGAGAACAAGCCAAGATCGGTAACTGGAATCAGACGTAGAAGACACAGCAAGATGCACAAGGAAGCTAAACACACAAAGGTTGATCGGCAAGGCAGGCTTGCAGTGCACAGGTTAATATAGAGTTCCCTGATAGGGGCTGGGGTGGAGCCATGCTTTGAGGAGAGATTATTTAAGTAACCACTTGAGAGTGGCTGGTCTCTAAAGGTGAACACATGGAGGAGAGGTAAGCTGACAAAGATTACTGCATAACCATGACAGCTTTGTTCAGAGGAAGAGCAGTGGAGAAGATGGCTGATGCCTTTAGACAATTTTTCAGTCCTCAGCGCCAAGGTCTGATCGGTTCAAGCAACCATCGCCAGTGTCTGCATTACATGGTGCAGGAATATCTAGGGGCAAGAGCAGACTTGGAGACCTTTCCAACAGAGCATCCACTGGGTTACTGGTTCTTGAGGATGGACCACAGATAATTGCTCAATATGCAATTGATCTACTGGCCTGTCCTGCATCCAGCGTTCTTTCTGAACGCACATTCAGTGCTGCTGGAGGGTTTGTAACAGATCATAGAGTGCGCCTGTCCACAGACTCCCTTAATAGGCTCACATTCATAAAAATGAATCAGACTTGGATCAGCAGCAGCTATCAAGCACCTGATGCGGATGTAATCAGAAAAAAATGAAAAAATTCCAGGGGGAGTTTAGGGACTTTTAGGAAGCCAAGGTCTGGTAAGGTCATGAATATCCATCCCATATGCATTTGAGCGACATGGCTGTATTTAAACAAGGAGGGTGGGACTTTATATGAAGCACCGGGCTGCAAGAGAGTACTAGGATAGATATAAGGAATTTTATTAGAAAGCTCAGCAGAAGACAAGTTTGGGGGTAAAATATAAAACCCCAATAGCCAAGTCTTACTTGCTGAGGTTTTAAGTTTTAAGAAGCCCAGCCGTGAAGAAAACATTTATAAATGCTATACCTAAAATTATATAGGATATAGCAGAGTGAACTAAGGTGATGGGTAGCATGTGAATATGCCAGTGAATACTGACAGTTGTAATAGAACCACCAAACGAAATATTAAAAGTAATGTGCCCCTGAAAGAAGAAAAGAAAGAAGACCAACACCAAAAAAAAAACTTTTTGCTTCCAGCCTGGCATATAGAATATATATGTATATGTGTATATATATATATATATATATATATATATATATATATATATATATACATACATATATTTCTTTTGTTCACTATCCTTGGCAATCACATTCTATCACTTATAAGTATGCACTTTAAGGTGCACTAGTGTGTTCTACATCTCACACAGTGGTTGGGGTTCTGGGTTTCGCAGCTTCTGATTTTTGAAGCAGTGACCCTTTGAGATATGCTTTGGACACTCATAATTATTTGAGTTTTTATTCATTTATTCTCCTACATAGATACTGGCCCATTGTCTTTATATAGACCTCCCCCAGCCGCCGTGGAAGGCTCCGCTGGGCGCCTTGTATGCTCTGTTGGTACCAGAGTTGGGTAAGAAGCTGCTTGTACTACAATTGTGATCAATTTTCCCCTTTCTCTTGCCAAATACATGGTTGTTCAATTTTTCATATTCCATGTTTATTGTAATATTTCTCTTGCAGATATATGTATTGTATTTCCTGAAGAAGCTATTGACTAGTGAAACTAGTAGACATACCCCACCGCATTTACCTGTTTTATTGTATAAACTGTTACTGTATTTCTTTCAATAAATTATGTATATTTTTTATATTCTTGTATAAACAATTATTTACCTTTTTTCTGATACGTACCGCAATAGTCCGCCAGCTCTTGTTCCTCTGGTGGTTCTGGTTGGGGACCAGACCTCCAAATCTCTATTCTATATAATGTTTCGGATGATGGTACTTTAACTCAGGTATTTCAATTTCTTCATCTAGTTAGGCCCAAAACTTTTCTAATATTAAATAGGTGGATAACACACCTGGTGTTTTATTGTCATTGGGGGTCGTTAGCCACTGTTGATTGAACCCAGGTTCGCTCTTCTGGCTCTCCATCCTCAATCACTTACAAACCCAAGCTTTTTTCTTCTCCTCACCCTCTTCTCCAGGTTGGGGAGGGCCTATACTATATATAAACTTTTCAAATAATTATATGTTGATTTTTTTTTTTTTACAAATCTTTTATTTATTCAAGGAACACGGTCAAAGACAGACATCTGGGCAATCACATTGTGTTATCTTACATCACATTACATGTACATGTTGTATACGAGAGCCTTTTATTACATGCAAAGGACAATATGACATATTCCTGTCTGGGACACCTCTTTCATTCTGTGTGATGGGTGTTTAAAGCGTCCCGGACCGGTCCCAGTCCATTTTTAAGTTTTATGTGCTAGAAGAGTTGGATCCTGTAAATTCGGGTCCATGGAACTAAGAAAAAGGATAGGAAGAAGGATAGGAAGAAATTATATAGGAAAAAAATAGGATAGAGAGAGAAGACAGAGATAGGGGGGAATTGGGTGGGGGAGACGGGAAGGGGGTATAGGGGGGGGTAAGGGGGAGGTAGGGGGTGGGAATCTGGAGGGTGACTTTATGCAAGCCCGCCGGGCGCAGTGGTAGTCTGGCTAGGCCCCTGGATGCTCTGTAAGCAGTGGGGTCATTGATTAGTTAGTCAGTTAGTAGGGTGACATTTAGTCATTCAGGTCGCAATCAAGGAGGGTTCTTCCTTCATCGGAGAAGATAAAGACGTGACATGGCGACCAGGTCTTGGAGTATTGCTCCTGCTGGTGTCGTGCAGTTAGTACTAGGTCTTCTAGTCTACTTATTTCTTTAACTTTTCGGATCCACATCCCTATTGTCGGGGGTTGCAGAGATTTCCAATTAAGAGGAATGCAAGCTTTAGCAGCGTGAAGTAGGTGCCGGATAATAGATTTTTTGTATATTTTCCTTGATATATTGGTGGCGTGTAGGAGGAAGAATGCTGGGTCATTCGGTATTACGCGTTCCGTGAGTTTTGGAAGGATACGTTGGACCTCTGTCCAGAAGTGTTGTAATTTGGGGCAGGTTCAAAAAATATGTAAGATGGTGCCCTTGTCCTCCTTGCATCTCCAGCCCTGGTCAGAGGTGTCTGGAAATATTTTCTTCAGTTTCACAGGGGTTCTGTACCACCTGGTTAGAATTTTCAAGTTGGTCTCCTGTGCCTTCGTGCAAATAGAAGTAAATCTTAGGATGTGTTGTTGTTGTGTTGTGCTGAAAGTTCTACCTAAGTCCCGTTCCCAGTTTTGTATACAATTCAAAACATGAGGTTCCGCAGGAGTAATAAGCAGCTCGTAGTTAGCAGAAAATGTGTGGGGCACTGCCCCCGTCCCTGAGCAGAACCCCTCGAAGGTGGTAAGGGGCCTGGCAAACATCCCCGGAGCTGGAAGAGTTCTGAAGAAGTGGGAGAGCTGAAGGGCACTCCAAAAGTCCAGTCGGAAAGATCCTGACTGGTCCATCAGCTCGGGATCGTCGGCCACCCCCCTCCATGTACAAACCGGCAGCCTGTGTAATGCCCAAGTCTTTCAGGTTTCGGAAGTTGGAACTGCCACTTCCCGGGGGGGAAAGGGGGTTCCCCAGGATTGGGTATAGGGGTGATGTCTTCGAGGATATGTTGGGGGATGACAGTAGGACTGAACATAGCTTGGCTGTATTACCTATTAGTGGGTGATTCTTCATTTCCCGAGAGAGGGATGTATAGAACCACGGAACTCCCCTTAGAGGAACGATTGGATAAGGATGGAGAAGGATACGAACCCATAGCTTGAAATCTGTGTGTCTGTTCTAATCTACCATCCTACTCAAGTGTATAGCTTGGTAGTATTTCCGTATGTCCGGCAATGCCAGTCCCCTGTATCGCTTAGGTAGCATTAGTTGCTTACACTGCAATCGCGGGCGTCTATGTGCCCATATGAAGTCGACAAATGTCGTTTGAATTTGGTTGAAGTAGCTGGCCGGGATATGGACCGGGAGTGCCTGTAGGAGCTAGAGAAACTTGGGGAGGATGCTCATTTTAATAATATTGCAGCGGCCTATCCAGGAATGAAGACCGGTGTTCCATTCGTCTAAAAGTCGTTTTAAGGTCATTTAAATTTGAAGTTGTTTTGTAGTTGCTCGATTGATTTTTGTGGAAAATTAACTCCCATTGCTTCCGATTTGGAGAAGTTAATCTGGAGGTTCGAGAGAACTCCGTATTTCTCATACTCCTTCATCAGGTTGGGGAGTGAAACCAGAGGGTTCGTAAGGGAAAATAACATGTCATCAGCATAGGCCGATACTTTATGTTGGGTGTCTCTTATCTTAACCCCTTCAATGTCTGGGTTATGTCGGACCGTATAGAGGAAAGGTTCCAGTGAATTCAGGTTTCTCCTCCCTCCAGCCTGCAGGTGGCAATAGAGAGCGCCGCTGTACAGTGAGGGAAGGCTGCCGTTCTCCCTCAGTCTCTATCCCCTTGTCACATGACTGGAGATGTTTCACAGTATCTGTAAGTACGAGGGGGGGGGACAACTTACCCCACACCTTCCCTCTCTACTCCTCACACAACCCCCTCTATTCCTTACACCCCCCCCTAGACACCCCATCTCTTCACCCCCCCCCCCCAGACACCCCCTCTCTTCACCTCCCCCCCAGACACCCCCTCTCTTCACCCCCCCAGACACCCCCTCTCTTCACCTCCCCCCCCACACCCCCTCTCTTCCTCACCACCTTCCCCCTCTATTCAAAAAGTATAAATCCAATAAGTGATTCAGTGGAAAGTGACATGTGCTTAGAAATAAATAATGAATGTGGTGTTACAAAGGGATAATTTAAACCATATATTTAGAGTAATTATAATTTTACTATCACAAAAAACACACACAATCCCTAATTACCATCATTTGGTGTGCTGATGTCTTCACTCCCCTCTTTTGTGCTGCACTCAGTGGAAAGCTCTCCCCTCTAGGGGGGGTCCCACATTCACAGCACCAGTGGCTCTATGGAAATTCCTCAGTATAAATGGATGGCTGTCAATAATTGCTCTTAAGTAGGGATGAGCCGAACCCCCCCGGGTTCGGTTCGCACCAGAACCTTCGAACGGACCGAAATTTCGCACGAATTTTCGAACCCTATTCTTTATAATGGACGCGAACGTTCGAAATCAAAATTGCTAATTACAACGGCCAATATGCATGTTAATGTCATAAAACAGGTTTGGGGACCCGGGTCCTGCCCCAGGGGACATATATCAATGCAAAAAGAACTTTTAAAAACTAACGTTTTTTCGGGAGCAGTCATTTTAATGATGCATAAAGTGAAAAAAAAAAAGTGAAATATTCCTATTAATATGGTACCTGGGGGGTGTCTAAAGTATGCCTGTGAAGTGGCATGTGTTTCCCGTGTTTAGAACTGTCCCTGCACAAAATGACATTTGTAAAGGAAAAAAAGAAGCCATTTAAAACCACTTGCGGCTTTAATGTCATGTCTTGTCCTGGCCGCCATATGGCTGAAAATCCTTGTGAAAAATGGCATGGCTACCCCATCACCCCACCCCAGCCCCTTTGGGTCTTGTATGGATATTAAGGGGGACCCCGCACCCAAAATAAAACCCTATACCTACAACCCTATATACTCTGAACAGCAGTATATAGGTGGTGCAAACAAGACACGGACTGTAGGTTTGTTCTTAAGTAGAATCTGAACAGGTACATTATGAAGTGTAGCTCCATCCCAAAAAAATCAATTTTTAAGCTTTTTGGAGAACATAGGGAGGGGTTATCACCCCTGTAACATTTGCTGTCTTTGCACATCTGTTCAGAACATTTCACCTCACTTTCCGTCCCAATGACAAATGTTTTTGGAAAAGTTGGGTTTTAATTGAAACAAGGATTGGTGATAAAGCATCAGTAGAGAGGAGATACCTTTTTCCCAAATTAAATCTAACAGGATAGAATTTCCCTTCCTAGGGGTAGATTTCCTCTCACTTCCTGTTTTCTATTTCCGTTTGCAAGTAGGAGTCGTTTGTAAGTTGGATGTTTGAAAGTAGGGGCCTGCCGTATATACTCTGCAGAAATTTGCCCTATTAGATGTTGGTGTTGCCACAAGACTGTAAGCCCTCACAGTTACTCTTGGTGGGCACAGGAATGGGCCCTGCTGTGAGTTATTAGATCACGATTTGTAATTGCATGCACCTGTTGAACAGGGCAGAAAAATTGGGCCTTTGGTGGTGGTGGTGGTGGTGGTGGACGGTGTTGCCACAAGACTGTAAGCCCTCACAGTTACTCTTGGTGGGCACAGGAATGGGCCCTGCTGTGAGTTATTAGATCAAGATTTGTAATTGCATGCACCTGTTGAACAGGGCAGAAAAATTGGGCCTTTGGTGGTGGTGGTGGTGGACGGTGTTGCCACAAGACTGTAAGCCCTCACAGTTACTCTGGGTGGGCGCAGGAATGGGCCCTGCTGTGAGTTATTAGATCAAGATTTGTAATTGCATGCACCTGTTGAACCGGGCAGAAAAATTGGGCCTTTGGTGGTGGTGGTGGTGGTGGACGGTGTTGCCACAAGACTGTAAGCCCTCACAGTTACTCTTGGTGGGTGCAGGAATGGGCCCTGCTGTGAGTTATTAGATCAAGATTTGTAATTGCATGCACCTGTTGAACAGGGCAGAAAAATTGGGCCTTTGGTGGTGGTGGTGGTGGACGTGTTGCCACAAGACTGTAAGCCCTCACAGTTACTCTTGTTGGGTGCAGGAATGGGCCCTGCTGTGAACTATTAGATCAAGATTTGTAATTACACGCCCCTGTTAAACAGGGGCTGAAAAATTAGGCCTTAGGCATTGGTGCTGGTGCCACAACACTGCAACCCCTCACAGATACTGTACTCTGAGCACAGCAATGAGACCTGTTGCAAAGCATTGCCTAAAAATTGTAATTACACGCCCCAACAGGGGCTGAAAAAATTGTGCCTTAGGCACTGGTGCTGGTGCCACAACACTGCAACCCCTCACAGATACTGTACTTGGAGCACAGCAGTCAGACATGTTGCGAAGCATTGCTTAAAAAATTGTAATTACACGCCCCTGTTCAACAGGGGCTGAAAAATTGTGCCTTAGGCACTGGTGCTGGTGCCGCAACACTGCAACCCCTCACAGATACTGTACTTGGAGCACAGCAGTCACACCTGTTGCGAAGCATTTTTTTTAAAAAAATTTTAATTACACGCCCCTGTTATACAGGGGCTGAAAAATTGTGCCTTAGGCATTGGTGCTGGTGCCACAACACTGCAACCCCTCACAGATACTGTACTCTGAGCACAGCAATGAGACCTGTTGCAAAGCATTGCCTAAAAATTGTAATTACACGCCCCAACAGGGGCTGAAAAATTGTGCCTTAGGCACTGGTGCTGGTGCCACAACACTGCAACCCCTCACAGATACTGTACTTGGAGCACAGCAGTCACACCTGTTGCGAAGCATTTTTTTAAAAAAATTGTAATTACACGCCCCTGTTTTACAGGGGCTGAAAAATTGTGCCTTAGGCATTGGTGCTGGTGCCACAACACTGCAACCCCTCACAAATACTGTACTCTGAGCACAGCAATGAGACCTGTTGCAAAGCATTGCCTAAAAATTGTAATTACACGCCCCAACAGGGGCTGAAAAATTGTGCCTTATGCACTGGTGCTGGTGCCACAACACTGCAACCCCTCACAGATACTGTACTTGGAGCATGCAGGCACACCTGTTGCGAAGCATTTTTTTTAAAAAAATTGTAATTACATGCCCCTGTTATACAGGGGCTGAAAAATTGTGCCTTAGGCATTGGTGCTGGTGCCACAACACTGCAACCCCTCACAGATACTGTACTCTGAGCACAGCAATGAGACCTGTTGCAAAGCATTGCCTAAAAATTGTAATTACACGCCCCAACAGGGGCTGAAAAATTGTGCCTTAGGCACTGGTGCTGGTGCCACAACACTGCAACCCCTCACAGATACTGTACTTGGAGCACAGCAGTCACACCTGTTGGGAAGAATTTTTTTAAAAAATTGTAATTACACGCCCCTGTTATACAGGGGCTGAAAAATTGTGCCTTAGGCACTGGTGTGGTGGCATGGATCATTGAGGAGGAGGAAGAGGATAGTCAGTGAACATAACAGGACAGTCACTCAGCATCAGCATAGGCAGTCTTGAAGGGATGTGACATTATAAATTATTCAGTTATATCCGCTTCAGGTGCCTGGTAGCTGGTGGTGATCCAAGACTGATTCATTTTTATGAAGGTCAGTCGATCAAACGAGTCGGTGGACAGGCGCACCCTGTGATCGGTGACAAATCCTCCAGCAGCACTGAATGTGTGTTCGGAAAGAACGCTGGATGCAGGACAGGCCAGTAGTTCAATTGCATACTGTGCAAGCTCTGGCCAGTGATCCATCCTCAGGACCCAGTAAGCCAGAGGATTTTCGGTGGGAAAGGTGTCCAAGTCTGACCTTGCCCCTAGGTATTCCTGCACCATGTATATCAGACGCTGGCGATGGTTGCTGGAACCGATCATACCTTGGGGCTGCGGACTAAAAAATTGTCTGAACGCAGTTCGGTCAGACGTCCACCTTCCCCACCGCTCCTTCTGCTACTGACCGAAGCCTCAGCAACTCGTCGTCCAGGACCAGGAGTTTGTAACCTCCCAGTTTCTGGGAACGCGTTGCACAGACCTTTCTGCAAGGCCTCCCTGAGATGTCTCATCCTCTGCTCCCTCTGCGACGGCAAGATAAGGTCCGCAACCTTACCCTTGTACCGTGGATCAAGGAGAGTGGCCAGCCAGTAATGGTCCCTCTCCTTGATCCGAAGAACACGAGGATCCTTCCGCAGGCTTTGCAGGATCAGGGAGGCCATGCTACGTAGGTTAGCTGAGGCATTCGGTCCGGAGTCTTCTGGGTCACTGAGGATGACATGATCGCCAGCCACCTCCTCCCAGCCACGTACAAGTCCACTGGTTTGTTGGGACTGTACATCATCCCTAAAAGACTGCTGCTGCTGCTGATGCTGAGTGCCAGGCTCCACCTCCATGCTCACACAATCCTCCTCCTCCTCCTCCTCATCCTCTTCCTGTGTGATGGGTGGGACAGAAGGAACACTGTCTGGATAAAGGGGGCCTTGAGAGGCAAGGAAGTCCTCCTCTTCTTGCCTCTGTTCTGCCTCAAGTGCCCTGTCCATTATCCCACGCAGCGTATGCTCCAATAGGTGGACAAGAGGTACAGTGTCACTGATGCATGCACTGTCACTGCTCACCATCTTCGTGGCCTCCTCAAATGGTGAGAGGACAGTGCATGCATCCCTGATCATGCTCCACTGGCATGGGGAAAAAAAGCCAAGCTCCCCTGACCCTGTCCTGGTGCCGTAGTCGCAAAGCTACTCATTGATGGCCCTCTGCTGCGTGTGCAGTCGCTGCAGCATGGCCAACGCTGAGTTCCACCTGGTGGGCATGTCACATATTAGGCGGTTCTTGGGCAGGTTCAGCTCCTTTTGCAGCTCAGTCAGCCGAGCACTGGCATTATAAGATCGGCGGAAATGCACACAGACTTTCCTGGCCTGCCTCAGGACATCCTGTAAGCCTGGGTACCTGCCCAAGAACCGCTGCACCACCAGGTTGAGGACGTGAGCCATACAGGGCACATGGGTGAGCTGCCCCTGTCGCAGGGCGGAGAGGAGGTTGGTGCCATTGTCAGACACCACCATTCCTGGCTTAAGCTGGCGTGGCGTCAACCACCTCTCGGCCTGCCCCTGCAGAGCTGCCAGAACCTCTGCCCCAGTGTGGCTCCTGTCCCCCAAACACACCAGCGCAAGCACGGCATGGCATCTTTTTGCCTGCGTACTCGCGTAGCCCCTTGTACGCCTACGGAGCACCGCTGGTTCCGAGGACAGAGCACTGGAGGACGAAGAAGAGGAGGGGGTGGAGGAGAGAGGTGTGTCACAACCAGTAGTAGCATTTTGGAGGCGTGGTGGCGGAACAACCTCCAACACTACTGCACCTTGTCCTGCATCCCTCCCAGCTGTCAATAGAGTGACCCAATGGGCCGTGAAAGAAAGATAACGTCCCTGTCCATGCCTGCTGGACCATGAGTCAGCGGTAATATGCACCTTACCGCTGACCGCCCTGTCCAGCGAGGCATGGACATTGCCTTCCACATGCCGGTAGAGAGACGGAATCGCCTTCCGTGAGAAAAAGTGGCGTTTGGGAACCTGCCACTGAGGAACCGCACATTGAACAAACTCACGGAAGGGGGCCGAGTCTACCAACTGAAAAGGCAGCAGTTGAAGTGCTAGCAATTTAGCCAAGCTAGCATTCAACCGCTGGGCATGTGGATGGCTGGGAGTATACTTCTTTCGACGGTCCAGCAGCTGGGGCAGGGAAATTTGCCTGCTACAATCGGACGTCGGTGTACTGCAAGTACTTGGTTGTGACACACCTAATTCTACACCTTCAGTCCTCTCAGAGCAGCTTTCAGAGAGGACTGAAGATATAGTGGGGATGGAGATCCCAGCTGATGAGGAGCAAGGAGAGGTCCGCTTTGTTCTTTGGTGTGGGTCTTTTATGTGTGCTTGCCAACGAGCTGCATGGCAGGTTGACATATGTCTGCTCATGCTTGTGGTGCCCAAGCGGCTGATGTTTTGGCCACGCGAGATACGCTTGAGACAAATATTGCAAATAGCAGTGGTGCGATCTGATGCACTCGTCTCAAAAAAGGCCCACACCAAAGAACTTTTGTGATAACGTGCAGAGGCAGCGCCCTGCACAGGCGGAGCTCTGCGGTGTGATACAGTTGGTGTGCTGGCCTCTAGCTGGCCTCCAGGGGGCATCCTGCCTCGTTGGACATGTGACGCCGCATCCTCCTCCTCCTCCTCTCTCCCTTCAGGCACCCACGTGGAGTCAGTGACCTCATCATCCCCTCCCTCTTCACCACTAGAGCAAACCTGGCAGTAAGCTGCAGCTGGTGGAACAGTACTGCCAGATTGCTGTCCTTCAGCATCCCCTCTCTCTGCGCGCACACTACTGCCTTCCTCAAGCTGGGTATCATCATCCGAGCCTTCGAATCGTTGTGCTCAAACAGTTCGGGGGACTCCTCAGGAGGACATGGTGGGTCTAGGGAAGGGGTGGCTGATGATGCCATTGAGTACGCGTTGGCAGCTGCTCTGCCAGTACCCTGAGCCTGGGTGAGAGAGGATGAGGAGGATGAGGAGGGCTTGGTCATCCATTCTACCAAGCCTTCGGCATGATGCGGCTCAACATGTCCAGCTGCCGAAAACAAAGACAAGCGTGTCCCATGGCCAAGTGCTGATGACGATGCACGACCACGTCCACGACCAGCACTGTTGTCTCTAGAAATAGAGCCTGCTTGCCCTGTGTTCTTGCCTCGGCACGGTCTGCCTCTCCTTGGCGGTCTTCCAGCCATTGTAGTGGGTGCTGACACTAACACACTATAGGTACTATGTGTGCTGCTGACAAGAAAATATAGGAGCTATGTGTGCTGCCACAAACACACTATAAGTCCTATGGGTGCTGCTGACACAAAGACACTATAGGTACTATATGTGTGCTCATGTCAAGAAAATATAGGAGCTATGTGTGCTGCCACAAACACACTATAAGTCCTATGGGTGCTGCTGACACAAAGACACTATAGGTACTATATGTGTGCTGCTGTCAAGAAAATATAGGAGCTATGTGTGCTGCCACAAACACACTATAAGTCCTATGGGTGCTGCTGACACAAAGACACTATAGGTACTATATGTGTGCTGCTGTCAAGAAAATATAGGAGCTATGTGTGCTGCCACAAACACACTATAAGTCCTATGGGTGCTGCTGACACAAAGACACTATAGATACTATATGTGTGCTGCTGACAAGAAAATATAGGAGCTATGTGTGCTGCCACAAACACACTATAAGTCCTATGGGTGCTGCTGACACAAAGACACTATAGGTACTATATGTGTGCTGCTGACAAGAAAATATAGGAGCTATGTGTGCTGCCACAAACACACTATAAGTCCTATGGGTGCTGCTGACACAAAGACACTATAGGTACTATATGTGTGCTGCTGACAAGAAAATATAGGAGCTATGTGTGCTGCCACAAACACACTATAAGTCCTATGGGTGCTGCTGACACAAAGACACTATAGGTACTATATGTGTGCTGCTGACAAGAAAATATAGGACCTATGTGTGCTGCCACAAACACACTATAAGTCCTATGGGTGCTGCTGACACAAAGACACTGTAGGTACTATATGTGTGCTGCTGACAAGAAAATATAGGAGCTATGTGTGCTGCCACAAACACACTATAAGTCCTATGGGTGCTGCTGACACAAAGACACTATAGGTACTATATGTGTGCTGCTGTCAAGAAAATAAAGGAGCTATGTGTGCTGCCACAAACACACTATAAGTCCTATGGGTGCTGCTGACACAAAGACACTATAGGTACTATTTGTGTGCTGCTGACAAGAAAATATAGGAGCTATGTGTGCTGCCACAAACACACTATAAGTCCTATGGGTGCTGCTGACACAAAGACACTATAGGTACTATATGTGTGCTGCTGACAAGAAAATATAGGAGCTATGTGTGCTGCCACAAACACACTATAAGTCCTATGGGTGCTGCTGACACAACGACACTATAGGTACTATATGTGTGCTGCTGACAAGAAAATATAGGAGCTATGTGTGCTGCCACAAACACACTATAAGTCCTATGGGTGCTGCTGACACAAAGACACTATAGGTACTATATGTGTGCTGCTGTCAAGAAAATATAGGACCTATGTGTGCTGCCACAAACACAATATGGCTCCTATAAATCCCTGCCTGGGATGGGACAGAAGGTTGGGACAGAAGTTGGGGTGCAATGCTGTTCTAACAGCACTGCGGTTGGTGCTACTGCTATGCTGTACTAACAGCACGCACACACCAGACTAATCCCCAGCAGCAACTAATATCACACTCACTGTGCAATCAGCAGCAATGAATGATCAGTATTCAGTAATGATGAATGACTCAGGTAGCAATGGTTTAGCAAAGAAATAGCAATCAAGCAAAGACAGAATCAGCAGACTGCTCTCCCTAAAGCCGGAACACATGTGACCGGGTGCCGACGGCGTGGCGGCCTTTTAAATGGTGGGGCGTGTACTAAAGCCCCTGAGCTTTAATTGGCTACAGGCGTCCTGCCTGTAGCCAATTATTGATCTCTTAGTTTCCGGCGCTGTGATTGGCCAAGCATGCGGGGTCACAGTGCATGCTTGGCCAATCATCAGCCAGCAAAGCACTGCGCCGGCCGCAATGCATTGCGGGGCCGCTCGCATCACGCGAATGTGATGCAAACGGCCCAAATAGTTCTGGGCTCGCTGAGCGAGCGAACGCCCGGTGCTCGATTTGAATGTGGGTTCGAATCGAGCACCGGGCCCATCCCTACTCTTAAGCAGCTTCTCACAAGTGTACAGTGGTGTGAAAAAGCCATTTAAACACTAGTCAAGGACGACACAAGTAAACACAAAATGCAATTTGTAAATGAAGGTGTTTATTATTAAAGGTGAAAAAAAATCCAAACCATCATGGCCCTGTGTGAAAAAGTGATTGCCCCCCTTGTTAAAACATACTAGTTCAATTTCTCTAGCCACACCCAGGCCTGATTATTGCGAAGACATGGAACAGTGGTGAAAAGCTACACATCATGCCGAGACCCAAAGAAATTCAGGAACAATTGAGAAAGAAAGTAATTGAGATCTATCAGTCTGGAAAGGGTTATAAAGCCGCCCAAAATTACCCCAAGAGCGCAGCGACGACTCATCCAAGAGGTCACAAAAGACCCCACAACAACGTCCAAGGAACTGCAGGCCTCACTTGCCTCAGTTAAGGTCAGCGTTCATGCCTCCACCATCAGGAAAAGACTGGGCAAAAATGCCTGCATGGCAGAGTTCCAAGGAGAAAACCACTGCTGAGCAAAAAGAACATCAAAGCTCGTCCAATTTCTCCACAACACATCTTGATCCCCAAGACTTTTGGACAACATTCTGTGGACCGATGAGACAAAAGTGGAACTCTTTGGAAGGTGTGTGTCCAAGTATATCTGGCGTAGAAGGAACACTGCATTTCAGAAAAAGAACATTATACCAACAGTAAAATATGGTGGTGGTAGTGTGATGGTCTGGGGCTGTTTTGCTGCTTCAGGACCTGGAAGACTTGCCGTGATAAAAGGAACTATGAATTCTGCTGTTACCAAGAGATCCTGAAGGAGAATGTTAGACCATCTGTTCGTGTACTCAGCTGAAACGAACTTGGGTTCTGCAGCAGGACAATGATCCTAAACACACCAGCAATCCACCACCGAATGGCTGAAGAAAAACAAAATGAAGACTTTGGAGTGGCCTGCCAAAGTCCTGACCTGAATCCTATTGAGATGTTGTGGTACCTTAAAAAGGCCGTTCATGCTCGAAAACCCTCTAATGTAACTGAATTAGGACAATTCTGCAAAGATGAGTGGGCCAAAATTCCTCCAGGACGATGTAAAAGCCTCATTGCACGTTATCGCAAACGCTTGGTTGCAGTTGTTGCTGCAGGGTGGCCCAACCAGTTATTAGGTTTAGGGGGGCAATCACTTTTTCACACAGGGCCATGATGGTTTGGATTTTTTTTCACCTTTAATAATAAACATTCATTTACAAATTGCATTTTGTGTTTACTTGTGTTGTCCTTGACAAACATGCAAAGGAACAGGAAATGAGGAAGGGGCAAACACTTTTTCACACCACTGTATCTGGCTGCATGTTTCCTACCTAGAGTAGCGCTCCAGTCTGCAGCCTCATCCCTCTCCACTGTACAGAAGCTTTTCATGGCCTTCTTTTGGCTTGGAGGTTCCAGAGAGAGAGAGCGGGCATATGCATGCTGTAGCTCCGGCTGTAACCGCCTCCACCAACCCTACAGATATGAGACTGCTGGGGCAATGGAGCCTAAGAGCCAAGTATTGACAGACATCCATTTATACTGAGGAATTTCCATAGAGCCACTGGTGCTGTGAATGCGGGACACCCCCTAGAGGGGAGAGCTTTCTGGTGAGTGTGGCACGCCAAATGACGATTATTGGGGATCCTGTGTGTTTGTAGTGATAGTAAAAATATATTTTTCTGTGATGGCATAATTACTTTGAATATATGGTTTCATTGATCCCTTTGTAACACCACATTCATTATTTATTACATCCCTATAGGCCACACAATTGTTTCAGTAGTGATTGAATTAATTACTTCAATTAGTACTACGGCGCCCAAAGTGTGCCAAGAAAATATTCCCCACACCATTACACCACCACCAGCCTGAACCGTTGATACAAGTCAGGATGGATCCATGGCTTTCATGTTGTTTACGTCAATTTCAAACACCATCATCTGAAATCGAGACTCATCAGACCAGGCAACGTTTTTCCAATCTTCTATTGTCCAATTTTGGTGATCCTGTGTGAATTGTAGCCTCAGCTTCCTGTTCTTAGCTGACAGGAGTGACTCCCGGCATGGTCTTCTACTGCTGTAGCCCATCTGCTTCAAGGATCCATGTGTTATGTATTCGGCATACCTTGGTTTTAACAAGTGTTTATTTGAGTTACGGTTGCCTTTCTATTATCAAGAACCAGTCTGCCCATTCTCCTCTGATGTCAACAAGGCATTTTCATCCACACAACTGCCGCTTACTGGATATTTTCTCTTTTTCGGGACATTTTTTGTAAACCCGAGAGATGATTGTGTGTGAAAATCCCAGTAGATCAGCAGTTTTTGAAATACTCAGACCATCCTGTCTGGCACCAACAACCATGTCACATTCAAAGTGACTTAAATCCCCTCTCTTCCCCATTCTGATGCTCAGTTTGAACTTCAGCAAGTCGTCTTCACCATGTCTAGATGCTTAAATGCATTAAGTTGCTGTAATTGAACAGGTGTACCTAAATAAATAAAGTAGCCTGTGTATACACATGCCCGAGCCCATCTCTACTTACAGCTAGTGAAAACTCCAAATTCAGTATCTCAGAAAATTAGAATATTGCATAAGACCAAAAAAAAAAGGCTATTTAACCACTTCCCGCCCGGCCTATAGCAGAATGATGGCCGGGCGGTGGTTTCGTTATCCTGACTGGGCGTCATATGACATCCTTCAGGATAACATGCCGCCACGCCCGTGGGGGGCGATCGGTGGAGCGGTGTGTCTGACACACCGCTACACTGATCTCGGTAAAGAGCCTTCGGCGGCGGCTCTTTACCACGTGATTAGCCGTGTCCAATCACGGCTGATCACAATGTCAACAGGAAAAGCCGGTGATCTGTTTATCAGCGCAGCCCCCCCTCAGATGCCCCCCCTGGACCACCAGGGACTCCACTAGGACCACCAGGGAAGTGGGCAACATGTGGATGGCCAGGTATGTACCCCCTGGCCATCCACAAATGATGCCCAATCTGTGCCAGTCAGTGCCCACTTATTTACAAAAAATTTTTTTATATAGATTTTCAAGACACTATTTCCATGACCAGGGGCATACAGATGGTTTTCACTTAAAATAATCTTTTATTTATTTTATTTTTTTTCAGAATATGCAAAGTTTAATTTTCTTGGCTTGTGAAGTTCTGCTTCTAAATTTTCCATGTGTGGTAATGTTTTCTCAAAGATAATTTGATTACAATATCCTTTTGTCTTCTCCCAGATCCATTATCATGAAGAGGTGAAACGCGTGTTGGGAGAACCCATGCAGCTGGCGCAGGAATTCTGGAAGTTTGATCTCGACAACCCCTAGGAAGCAGTCCCAGTTCCCCTTGGGAGGTACAAGAAAACCCGAAGCCGGAGAATGGAGATAAGAACGGGGATACAAAGTAGGGGGCATATGCTGTGGAGCAGTGGTTCTCAACCTCAGTCCTCAAGTACCCCCAACAGGCCATGTTTGCAGGTTTTCCTTTATCTTGCACAGGTGCTTTAAATCAGAGTCAATGGCTTGGTATTTTGGACAGCTTTTTTTATCTAAGAGAAATTCCCAAAACATGGCCTGTTAGGGGTACTTGAGGACTGAGGTTGAGAACCACTGCTGCAGAAGGAGTTGTAAAGGAAGAAGGTTTTTTTATCCTTATGCATTAAGATTAAAAAAAAACTTCTGTGTGTAGCAGCGTCCCCAGCACCCCCCGATTACCTACCTGAGCTCCTTCTCTCTCCAGCAATGTCCACGATCCCCTCAGCCATCCAGTACACAACTCCTGATTGGCTGAGACAGAGCAGTGGCGCTATTGCTTCCCTCGGCTATCAATCAGTCAGTCAGCCAATCAGGGGAGAGAGGGGGTGGGGCCAGGTCGGGCTACATGTCTGAATGGATACACGAAGCTTTGACTTGGCTTGGGTGCCCCCTGTAGCAAGCTTCTGGCTGAGGGGCACTTAAAGGAGGAAGGGACTAGGAGCAGCAAAGAGGGACCCGAGCAGAGGAGGATCCAGGCTGCTCTGTGCAAAACCAACTGCACATAGGTAAGTATAACATGTTTTTTTTTTATTTTAATTTTTTATTTTTAAACGAGCCTTTACAATCTCTTTAATTCATAGAACTGTTTACGAATTGTGACAGTGGGTTCGGGGAGAGGATCCCCTGTACGCTGTCACAATGGGGGATCGGGCTGGCAGTAGGTGATTTCATTACATGTTACACCCTAAATATGGATATAACATTTTACTAAAGGTGAACTTCTCCTTTAACCACTTCAGCCCCCAAAGAATTGGCTTCTCAATGACCATTCCATTTTTTGAGATATGGCACTGCGTCGCTTTAACTGACAGTTGCACGGTTGTGCAACGCTGTACCCAAACAAAATTTACATCTTTTTTTTCCCACAAATAGAGCTTTCTTTTGGTGCTATTTGATCATCTCTGCGGTTTTTATTTTTTGCGCTATAAACAAAAAAAGAGCGCCAATTTTTAAAAAAACACTTATTTGTACTTTTTGCTGTAATAGCTCCAATTTTTATTTTTTTAAAAGCAATTTTCCTCAGTTTAGGCCGATATGTAATCTTCTACATATTTTTGGTAATAAAAATCGCAATAAGCGTATATAAATTGGTTTTGACACTTTTTTTGGGGACTATTGGCATTTATACAGCGATCAGTGCTATAAAATGCACTGATTACTGTGTAAATGTCACTAACAGGGAAGGGGTTAACACTAGGGGCGATCAAGGGGTTAATTGTGTTCCCTGGGTGTGTGTTCTAACTGTGGGGGATGAGTGACTATAGGAGATGAGAGATCATGGTTCTTAGCTCGTAGGAACTCGCAATCTCTCTCTCTCCTCCCCACAGAACTGGGATGTGTGTGTTTACACATCCGCATCCGATTCCAATTGAATTACTTTGTGGACTCTCCGGGCAGCAGCAAGAACAGGGAGGAAGTGACTCCTGGGGCCCAGGCAGCTAAAAAAATTACACAGGTGAGGTGTGTGCTTGCTTGGGGGGGGGGGGGGGGGTTCTACTATTACTGCAGCAGCATTTATAGATTATGGCATGGGTGGCACAGTCTGCTGCACATTACAGCATTGGCGGCATGGATGGCACTGCCTGCTGCACATTACAGCATTGGCAGCATGGATGGCACTGTCTGCAGGTAGCACATGCCATATGGCCCATAACTCGTGTGCTGCCTGCAGAGACAGTGCCACTCATTCCGCCAATGCTGTAATGTGCTGCAGACAGTGCCACCCATGCCGCCAATGCTGTAACGTGCTGAAGACAGTGCCACCCATGCTGGCAATGCCGTAATGCTCGGATAAAGGGTCTGGTATGGATTTTTGGGTGGAATTCTATCCCATTTTTTATTTTTATTTTTA
This sequence comes from Lithobates sylvaticus, assembly GCA_028564925.1. Lineage (NCBI taxonomy): Eukaryota > Metazoa > Chordata > Amphibia > Anura > Ranidae > Lithobates > Lithobates sylvaticus. The sequence continues at coordinate 157,671,600 of CM053034.1, forward strand.
ATTTGGCGTGGAGTTCCCCTTAAAATCCATACCAGACCTGAAGGGCCTGGTAATTGAATTTGGGGGGAACCCCACGCATATTTTTATTTTTTTTTAATCAATGACTTTCAATGACTGTTCTCTGTATTACGGGAGCCGACAATTCATTAGCCGCGAGTGAATTTAAATAGCTTTTTTTCCTGCAGAAATAACACTTTGTGCAGGGACAGTTCTAAGCACAGGAAACATGCGCCCCTTCACAGGCATACTATACACACCACCCAGGTACGAAATTTAAAGGAATATTACACTTTTATTGTTTCACTTTAAGCATTATTAGCATTATTAAAACCACTGCTCCCGAAAAAAACGGCTGTTTTTTAAAAGTTTTTTTTTTTTTTGCATTGATACATGTCCCCCGGGGCAGGACCCAGGTCCCCAAACACTTTTTATGACCATAACTTGCATATAAGCCCTTAAAATTAGCACTTTTGATTTTGAACGTTCGAGTCCCATAGACTTTAATAGGGTTCTAAAGTTCACACAAACTTTAGGTCTGTTCGCAGGTTCTGGTGCGAACCGAACAGGGGGGTGTTCGGCTCATCCCTAATACCCAGCTTTACAGACACTCGCGAGTACGGACATACCTGCAAGTGTACGTAAAGTGCCTCACAAGTACAAACATTCCCGCGCCATGCAGCCGCAGTAGAAGGAACTGAAGCTCTGAGCACGTAGCCTGCCCTGTTCCAGTGGGCTCTTCCTGTATCCTGGCCAGTGCCGATCCTGACCTCCCTGGGGCCCTAAGCAAAATTTTGCTAAGGGGCCCTCTACCTGACCCGTGATGCCGTGAGCTATAGGAACCATTTGCCATTGCCACACAGTCACACCTGACACTTCAGTGCGCCCAATACAATCCTCCCTCCTTTAACCGCTTCCCGTGATTGCCCTTTACATCAGAGTTCCCCCTTGCACTGTAAGGTGGAATCCTGCATACTATGATGTAAAGGGGAACTCTGGGAATGTGGGGAGGACTCTGGTGACCAGAGAAAGAAAACGCTAAGATAAGGGGGTTTACTGATATAAGGGGGAAACCTTTACATCAGTGCCCCCTTACAATATTGTATTGACCCCCCACCCCCCCCCCCCCCCCCCCCCTCTAGACTAGCCTGGTGGTTCTGTCACTGATCTCCTCTCAGGTGCATCGTGCAGGGCTCAGTCAGTCAGCTCCAGCTTGGTGGCTCTGGTTTTATCCCATAGTTTCCTCTCCGCAGTCCATACATGTCTGATTTCTCCCATGACCCCCATCCTGGCGGCACTCCCACTCTTGACTCCTCTCCAGACGTGATATAAGACAAGAGATGATCAGAGGCTGCGGATGGTACAGGGGAGGTCAGAGGCTGCGGATGGTACAGGGGAGGTCAGAGGCTGGGGATGGTACAGGGGAGGTCAGAGGCTGCGGGGAGGCAACAGGAGAGGTCAGAGGCTGCGGGGGGAGGCAACAGGAGAGGTCAGAGGCTGCGGGGGGGGCAACAGGAGAGGTTAGAGGCTGTGAGGGGGGGACAGGAGGTCAGAGGCTGCGAGGGGGAGGGACAGGAGGTCAGAGGCTGCGAGGGGGAGGGACAGGAGGTCAGAGGCTGCGAGGGGGAGGGACAGGAGGTCAGAGGCTGCGAGGGGGAGGGACAGGAGGTCAGAGGCTGTGAGGGGGGACAGGAGGTCAGAGGCTGTGAGGGGGGGGACAGGAGGTCAGAGGCTGTGAGGGGGGGACAGGAGGTCAGAGACTCTGAGGGGGGGACAGGAGGTCAGAGGCTGTGAGGGGGGGACAGGAGGTCAGAGGCTGTGAGGGGGGGACAGGAGGTCAGAGGCTGTGAGGGGGGGACAGGAGGTCAGAGGCTGCGAGGGGGGGGACAAAAGGTCAGATGCTGCGAGGGGGGTCAAAAGGTCAGATGCTGCAAGGGGGGGAGGGACAGGAGGTCAGATGCTGCGAGGGGGGGACAAAAGGTCAGATGCTGCGAGGGGGGAGGGACAGGAGGTCAGAGGCTGCGAGGGGGGGGGGCAGGAGGTCAGAGGCTGCGAGGGGGGGCAGGAGGTCAGAGGCTGCGAGGGGGGGGCAGGAGGTCAGAGGCTGCGAGGGGGGCAGGAGGTCAGAGGCTGCAAGGGGGGGGGACAGGAGGTCAGAGGCTGCGAGGGGGGGCAGGAGGTCAGAGGCTGCGAGGGGGGGGGGGCAGGCTGGCATGCTGCCCAGATCTGCTGTCGTAGAAAACCAAGATTACAGTTCCCGTGTTATGTCACTTTCACATGTGCTGCAGGGCAGGGGCCCAGACTTGCAGCCATGCAACTCTCTGCTGTGCAGTATGTTTGTTTCTGTAGGGAAACCAGAAAACTACAAAAGGCAGGAATGGGAATACCTGTGACACCACAAATATGTGACCAATCAGGGGCGTGGTTACCTGCAGGTTCCCGGGCCAGGATGAGATCTCCTCCCGGGAGAAGGTGTACTGTGCACGGATTAGAGCCAGCAGGATCCCGATCACCGCCACCAGCGCGGCGGCTCCCACAGCCCAGGACTGACTCCCTACAGCCAATCACGGCAGAGTGAGCTGACAGACCGGGCAGCCACTTCCTTACTACTGATGTGGGTACACGCCCACCGCCCGACTATTCCACATCCCCAGTGTCCACCCCATGGCCCCCTCACTTGCCTCTGCCACTCTACCTGGCTTTTTTTTTTTTTATTTGGCGTAGAGTTCCCCTTAAAATCTATACCAGACCCAAAGAGCCTGGTATGGACTGGGGGGGGGGGGGGGGGAGAGAGACAGGCCCTTTTTTTCCCCTTAATTCTGTCATAGGGTTCCCCTTAACCGCTTCAATACACTGTATTATATACTGTACACTGACTGCACTGTGTATATACAGTTGTGCTCATAAGTTTACATACCCTGGAAGAATTTATGTTTTCTTGGCCATTTTTCAGAGAATACGAATGATAATACAAAAACTTTGCTTTCACTCATGGTTAGTGTTTGGCTGAAGCCATTTATTATCAATCAACTGTGTTTACTCTTTTTAAATCATAATCACAACAGAAACTACCCAAATGACCCTGATCAAAAGTTTACATACCCCAGTTCTTAATACCGTGTATTGCCCCCTTTAACATCAATGACTGCTTGAAGTCTTTTGTGGTATTTGTGGATTCTCAGATGGTAAAGCTGCCCATTTCTCTTGGCAAAAAGCCTCCAGTTCCTGTAAATTCTTGGGCTGTCTTGCATGAACTGCATGTTTGAGATCTCCCCAGAGTGGTTCAATGATATTGAAGTCACATAAATCAAAAATCAGCCGAGAAAAAGGAAAAAAAAAAAACAAAGAGAAAAAATAAGGAGAAAAAACAAGTGTTTCATGTCCAGAGAGGTAGCATTTCCCTTCTCTCAGTTCCGTACCAGCTTGAAATAATAAAAGAGGAAAAAACAAAAGAAAAAAGAAACATAGAGAACATATGACCCATAACCAGGGGGGTAATATTTCCCTTCTTCCATTCAGCACCAACTTAGGTGCTCTCCACCTCCTGTACTTGCTGTGTTTGCTAATCCTGTCGTATAACACTGGGCCTTTCTCCCATGCTTTCCTGCTAATTCAAACTCTCTATGGGAGTATCTGTGTAAACGTCCGATTACGTCGCGAGGTCTTGTCAGATCTATCGATCTGGGTCCCGGGGCTCTATGCAGTCTGTCAAATTCGATAATCCCTGGGGGGTGTTGTTACCCCTAAGTCCTGGCATATCTTAACTATAGTTTTTGGTATAATTGTTCTTTTCAAAGGTCAGGAGACTGAGATGGCCACTCCAGAACCTTTCCCGTGTATGACCCTCTTCGAGACGGGAAACCAGTGCTTCCATTAGCTGTAGCCAATTGACAGGTCATCCGACTTGAGGTCAGGAGACTGAGATGTCCAGAACCTTCACTTTATTCTGCTGCTGTAGCCAATGACAGGTCGACTTGTCATGTTGGAATGTCCAAGTATGTCCCATGCGCAGCTTCCTTGCTGATGAATGCAAATGTTCCTCCAGTATTTTTTGATAACATACTGCATTCATCTTGCCATCAATTTTGACCAAATGTCCTGTGCATTTGTAGCTCACACATCCCCAAAACATCAGCGATCCACTTTCGTGTTTCACAGTAGGAATGGTGTACCTTTCATCATAGATCTTGTTAACTCCTCTCCAAATGTAGCGTTTATGGTTGTGGCCAAAAAGCAAAATTTTGGTCTTATCACTCCAAATGACTTTGTGCCAGAAGGTTTGAGGCTTGTCTCTGTGCTGTTTGGCGTATTGTAAGGGGGATACTTTGTGGCATTTGCATAGTAATGTCTTTCTTCTGGCGACTCGACCATACAGCCCATCTTTCTTCAAGTGCCTCCTTATTGTGCATCTTGAAACAGCCACACCACATGTTTTCAGAGTCCTGTATTTCACCTAAAGTTATTTGTGGGTTTTTCTTTGCATCCCGAACAATTTTCCTGGCAGTTGTGGCTGAAATATTAGTTGGTCTACCTGACCGTGTTTTGGTTTCAACAGAACCCCTCATTTTCCACTTCTTGATTAGAGTTTGAACACTGCTGATTGGTATTCCCAATTCCCTGGATATCTTTTTATATACATTTCCTAGGGCTGGGGAAAAAATCGATTTGAATCTTGAATCGAGTTGAGAGGTCAAATCGATTCAAATTTTCAGCAAATCGATTTTTTTCAAATTATTTTTTTTCACCAGGACCGGTGCGGACACCGCGCCGGTCCTGAGGAGCTGCAGGCAGGAGTTTTTAGGCAAGACGCCACGGACTAGGCCGAAGCCGTGGCCTCACCTAAAAACTCCTTTCCGCAACTCCTCTTTTGAAGGAAACCACGTCATCTTTATTCAGAGAATGGCTTTTTGGCTGCTTATACAAGTAGCAAGCTCAGCTGTGTTTGATTTCTCACTTCAAACTTTCTGCATCCACATATCCTCATCTTTCTTGTTGCTGAGTCCTGAGTTTTGTCTGAGTATTAACATTGACACTGCTTGTGTTATGCTTGGTCAGATCCTGCCAATGTCAGCTCAAACAGACACAATTTCTTCCCTTGGCATACAACCATTCTTTTTTATAGCCCTTCATATGTTGGTTTATGCCACATCTGTTACTCTGCAAACTCTACATCAACAGCTCTGCCATGCCATCCTCTGACACTTTTGATAAATGTATATAATTATTTTACATTGAATATCCTTTCCATTTCAGGTTGCAGCCACCTATGTTTTTTCTGATAAAAATCTAAATATAGCATGTATTGTATATGTACGGAACTAACCTGGAAATGTTGTTTCCTGGTCATGTAGTTGGCCTAATTTTTTTCCTAGTTTTACTCATACCTGCTCTGTATACAGAGTTAGTGAATGAAAATCACATTCAGGTTACAGCTAAACAGGAATTAGAGGTCAATTTTTCTCATTTTTTTTTTTTAATGCTCCAAGTACAGAGAAAATATCTGCCAACCCCACCAGATATGCTGAAAACACTGCCTCATCTGCATTGGATTCCCAAACAATGTTAGCCTTTCTCTGAGTTCTCTCTTTCAGCTACAGAACACTCCCCCCACTACTTCTCTGAATAACATATGCAAAGTTGTTCTATAGTTTAGTAGAGGAGAACTGAGTAAAGGTAGACAACACAGTGATATCGCTGCAGCAAGAGGCACTGTGTACTCAGGTTTTCAAGTTTCTGGCAGGTCAACAAAGATACTAAACAACTGGGGACACTGGCTGGCTGGACTGGGGACACTGGTGAGGCTGCATTGATCTCGTATCATGTCCGCAGTCTCTGACCATCTCCTGTACCATGTCTGTAGTCTCTGACCATCTCCTGTACCATGTCCCCAGTCTCTGACTCTCTGACCATCTCCTGTACCATGTCCCCAGTCTCTGACCATCTCCTGTACCATGTCCCCAGTCTCTGACCATCTCCTGTACCATGTCCCCAGTCTCTGACCATCTCCTGTACCATGTCCCCAGTCTCTGACTCTCTGACCATCTCCTGTACCATGTCCCCAGTCTCTGACCATCTTCTGTACCATGTCCCCAGTCTCTGACCATCTCCTGTACCATGTCCCCAGTCTCTGACCATCTCCTGTACCATGTCCCCAGTCTCTGACCATCTCCTGTACCATGTCCCCAGTCTCTGACTCTCTGACCATCTCCTGTACCATGTCCCCAGTCTCTGACCATCTTCTGTACCATGTCCCCAGTCTCTGACCATCTCCTGTACCATGTCCCCAGTCTCTGACCATCTCCTGTACCATGTCCCCAGTCTCTGACTATCTCCTGTATAAAAATATTTTTTTTTTAATAAGTTTAGGTATCGGTCATTTTCGGTATCGTTTTTGGCCTAGTGTATTTTTAATTTTCGGTATCGGTTTCGGCACCAAAAACCCATACGGCCGCCATGTAAGCAGCGTTATATAGTATGGAGCGTGGACTTAGCTCCCTAAACCATGATTGGCTAAAGGCACCCTGCCTTTGGCCAATAATGGCTCTCACAGCAGAACATGCTGTGATTGGCCAAAGCATGCAGGTCAGGTGCATGCTTTGGCCAATCATTAGACATCAATGCACAGCAATCTCGCAGTGCATTATGGGGAGTTCAGTGCTCAAATTTGCCACAACGCCCCATAAACATTAGGCTCATCCCTACTCATCACCTTCGAGGTTCACATGTCCCAAAAATTTTACATGTAGGGTAATTTTTTTTTCTGTAGGATGAGACGCAAGTAACCGTTCTGTGCTGTACCACCTAAATGATGTGACAACAGAGCGCAACAGGAAGTATGGAGTGGCGAAGGAAAGCTGCATAACAATAGCTGTCATAGCGGACATTAGACAATGGTCTCCTGTATGCAGATGAATAAAACATGACAAAGGTTTGAGTTTGTGGAATATTTTATTTTTTTATTTCAGTCTTTGAGTATCACCTCCTAAACTTTGGCTTAAATGCCAGTGATGTGTATTTCATTATTTACAGAGAAGCCACTGTGGAGTTGGTTCTGTATTCCAAAACGAGTCCAGCCTTCACGATCTTTCCCATGTGGTGCTAGATCTATAAACCTGCAAAAGAGTGGAAGATAATATATTGATACTATTCAAAATGACTTATCTGAGAAGGTAAACAATGCAAATGGTGCCATAATCCTGACAATCCAATTTTCTGGTAGCTCTAATTTATAAACATGCAAAACTGGCAAGGTCTAGGATATTACAAACAAGGCAAATGTTTTGGGGCTTTTTCACAATTGCAACCAGGGGGCAGGGAAAACAGCTCTGACCCTTAACAGAATTCTGACAAGGGCTGTACACAATGCTGCGATCACAATGCTTTGCTTCACGGCCGCGGTCATTTTAACTCAAGCTGCAGAGTTTGATGGGCAGCTCCGCCTGTCACCTATTGAGATCAATGGGTCCACATCACAACTACTGTACAAGCAAAGAGATTAAGGGCTCTTTCACACGGACGGTCCGTATGTCCATTTTTCATCCATCCGTTTTCAGGTGAAAAACGGACATGCATGTATCCCTATGGGATAGCGGGTGTCAGCGGATGAGCATGCGCTGACACCCGATCTCGTCTGTGCCCGCTATGGTCTGTTTCTGCAGACGGAGGAAAACCCTATTTTTTTTCATCCGTCTGCAGAGCGGATCGGATGACAATGGACTCTACGGTCCGTCGTCACCCGATCCCCCATAGGGGAGAGCGGCGCTGTGACAGGTCCGTCCCTGCACAGGGTGCAGAGACGGACCTGTCATCTTCCTGCTCAGCGGAGATCGCTCCGGCGATCCCCGCTGAGCAAGCGGATATCCACGGGGCGGATCTGCACTGATCCGCCCCGTGTGAAAGAGCCCTTATAGTGCAGTCCCACAATGTAAAATTTCCATTTGACAATTAAATATAAAAATAAAAAAAGAGGCGTCAGGAGGTGGCGCCTCTTGATTACCCGCCAGCTGCTGCTATACTGCCCTCTGCACAGTGATCCACTGCAAGTTAGAGCATTACTGTCTATCTGGAAGAGCCCTTAAGAGGGCAATAATCCAAGTCTGAAGTATGTTTTAATTTTGGTGTAAACAATGCTTTATGTCCTGAGAGAGACATGAATGCTACCAATGTGAAAGTTTTGCAAATGCTAGTTGCATGACTGTAATACTGGTCCTTTAGCTTCAATTCAGAGTCACTACCTGAACAAGTATGCAGAAAAGAACTTTCCTAATATGCGTGCTTATTTTAGATCAAATGTATTGAAGCCAGTGGATCAGTATAACAGACCATTTAATGCGACCAGCAATATTTTTGTAAGATCACCAATGGCAGCCCCTGTATTTCAATTAGAAAAGGTTTACAGTACTTTAAAGACATGTTGATGTATCACATGCTTCTATGTTTCTACCTCTTCCTACTGGAATAAGAATGCATATTCTGATTTGTGACCTCCTTTTAAAACTGCTAATTGCTTGTATCAGTCTGGATTCAGAATTTCTTAAAGTCAACCGTTTTATTTTTTATTTTTATTTTTTTACATGAATGCATTCTCTGCTATTAAAAAACACTTTTCAATAGCAGTCCCCCCCCCCCCCCCCCAACAGTGACCTGAGTCCATTCTTCATTCAGAACTGTGCATATCTGCTGCTGCTGCTCTTCTCCTCTCTATTTACTGGAGGCTCTGAGAGCAGTGGCAGCTATAGGTTCCTGCTGCTGTCAGTAAAATCCAGTGAAGAGGGAGCAGGGGCGGGGCCGAGCTGCACTGTGTGTGTTTATGGATGCACACAGTCCAACTCAAGAGCGGACCTGCACACCACTTGGTGAAGGGGCATTCAGAGAAGAGGCGGAGCAAAGGGCACCAGCGGAGGACCCCAGAAGAGGAAGTAAGGGGCCACTCTGCAATACCCTCACAGTATAACATGTTTTTTTATTTTATGAAAAAAAAGAGCCTTTACAATCACTTTATTCACTCATAATAAGCATACAGCAAATAAATGGTGAGGGGGGAAAACATCTTTGTCTGTATGCTTGTTGTAAATCAGTGACTCGAAGTATTCATGCAGAAGCATTAAGCTGGCCGTACACTGCACACATTTTGGTTACTGATGAACTGGTTGAAATTTCACTTAGTGTGTGGTGCAGGTTTAAAAACCCTTGGCTGAACAGCAGCTCCAATCAGATGCAGCCGCTGTTCAAGTATTTTGACAGCTGGCGGGGTGGCTATTAAAATACAATAGCCACAGAAGATTCAATCATCTGCGCTGTATAGCATGGATATAGGAATCTGTAAGATTTTTTTTTCTTCTGCCCTCAGCCTGAACAAAAAAAAAAAAAATAATCTACATGTGTATGGCCAGCTTCAGGATGACAAGTAGGCAACTAGCAAACAGGCAATAAGATTGCTTATGGGTTATAGCCCTTCTTCTCTCTAACTAGAAACTGGGAAAATGGATTAACTGGTGCTTTACTTCAATTATGCACAACAACGCCAGTCATACCTAGGATACTGCTATTGTACTTAATGCATACAAGGTAAGTGTACAAATGCCCAATTTTTGTGCAGGAATAGTTAGAGAAGCCTTTTGCCAGTCTTGTAAATCTACCCCGGATAAGTCTCCCTGGAGTGCTTTCTGTCAATTGTATTACAGAATGTTATTTGCTTAATTCACTGGAGCAGCCAATAATATCAATGTCAGGGCAGTGGGGACATATACACCAGATATGCCAGCATGTCCCAAACCTGTTCTCACTTCTGTCCATCAATAAGATTTGAGCATAGGTGTGTGCAGCCCAAAGCTCAAACACACATGCGTGTGAGTGTGTGTGTATATATGTATATATACAGTATCTCACAAAAGTGAGTACACCCCTCACATTTTTGTGAGTGTACAGCTTGTATAACAGTGTAAATTTGCTGTCCCCTCAAAAGTACTCAACACACAGCCTTTAATGTCTAAACAGCTGGCAACAAAAGTGACTAAACCCCTAAGTGAAAATGTCCAAATTGGGCCCAAAGTGTCAATATTTTGTGTTGCCACCATTATTTTCAAGCACTGCCTTAACCCTCATTGGCATGGAGTTCCCTAGAGCTTGACAGGTTGCCACTGGAGTCCTCTTCCACTCCTCCATGATGACATCACAGAGCTGGTGGATGTTAAAGACCTTGCGCTCCTCCACCTTCCATTTGAGGATGCCCCACAGATGCTCAATAGGGTTTAGGTCTAAAAACAAGCTTGGCCAGTCTATCACCTTTACCCTCAGTTTCGCAAGGCAGTGGCCATCTTGAAGCTGTGTTTGGGGTTGTTATCATGTTGGAATACTGGCCTCTGAAGGAAGGGGATCATGCTCTGCTTCAGTATGTCACGGTGCATGTTGGCATTCATGGTTCCCTCAATGAACTGTAGCTCCCCAGCGCCGGCAGCACTCATGCAGCCCCAGACCATGAAACTCCTACCACCATGCTTGACTGTAGGCAAGACACACTTGTCTTTGTACTCTTCACCTGGTTGCCGCCACACATGCTTGACACCATCTGAACCAAATAGGTTTATCTTGGTCTCATCAGACCACAGGATATGGTTCCAGTAATCCATGTCCTTAGTCTGCTTGTCTTCAGCAAACTGTTTGCAGGCTTTTTTGTGCATCATCTTTAGAAGAGGCGTATGGTCTGAGCACTGACAGGCTGACCCCCCACCCCTTCAACCTCTGCAGCAATGCTGGCAGCACTCATACATCTATTTCCCAAAGACAACCTCTGAATATGACACTAAGCAAGTGCACTCCACTTCTTTGGTCGACCATGGCAAGGCCTGTTCTGAGTGGAATCTGTCCTGTTAAACTGCTGTAAGGTCTTGTCCACCGTGCTGCAGCTCAGTTTCAGGGTCTTGGCAATATTCTTCTAGCCTAGGCCATCTTTATGTAGAGCAACAATTTTGTTTTTCAGATCCTAAGAGAGTTCTTTGCCATGAGGTGCCACGTTGAACTTCCAGTGACCAGTATGAGAGAGTGAGAGCGATAACACCAAATTTAACACACCTGCGCCCCATTCACACCTGAGACCTTGTAACACTAACGAGTGACATGACGCCGGGGAGGGGAAATGGCTAATTGGGCCCAATTTGGACATTTTCACTTAGGGGTGTACTCACCACTGCCAGTGGTTTAGACATTAATGGCTGTGTGTTAAGTTATGTTGAGGGGACAGAAAATGTACACTATTTTACAAGCTGTACACTCACTACTTTACATTGTAGCAAAGTGTCATTTCTTTAGTGTCGTCACATGAAAAGATATAATAAAAATATTTACAAAAATGTGAGGGGTGTACACACTTTTGCAAGATACTGTGTGTGTGTGTGTGTGTGTATATATAATCTATATATACACACACATACATGCATACATACACACACTCTTAATTGTAAACAAACATTTTAAAATTTATTAAAACATGGACAGTGTCAGTAGATCAGTGGATGTGTCAGTAGGGCAGAGGTTGATGTGTGTCAGTTTTTTATTACTTTTTTTATTTTTATTTTTTCAACAATTTTTATTTTTTTATTATATCTTTGAAAAATCAGGGGTCTAAACAGACCCCTAATGTCTCCCTTTTGAGATAAAGGGACTGAGGACAGAGATTCCCCAGTACCTTTCTCTGCACCCTTAGCTGCACTGGACAGTGAATGAATGTAAAGTGCTCTGTGCTGAGCGGCTTCCTGGTCATTCACAAACTGAAGCATAGTAATAAGTTTGCTATGCTTCAGTTATGAATGAACACAGTGTGTGATCGGTACCAATCACTCACTGTGTTCACTCATAAAAGAAAGGGGCAGGTAAATTACATATTTTCATCCTGAAACATCCCCATGTGTGCCCGTAGCAGCATCCGGCAGGAGAGAAGGAAAGCCCAGGCAGCAGGGGGATCTGCGCCATATGGTATCATTAGGGTGTGTCCATGCACATCCGGCACACCCTGCGTGCACGCCTATGCTTTTGAGCTAATCCTTACTTATGCACAGGAGAGGGAATCAGCGTTTTTAAATATGAATTGGCAACCAGTGTGAATATCTAAGGCATGAACTGCTGGTGGGACTCCAGGACAGGTTTGAAAACCATTGGCTTACTGAATCATGTTTTGGGCTTAAAGATCCTAGGCACAATTATAAAAGAATAACACGAGGGTTATTTTCTTTCTCATCCATTTAAGGACACAGGAAGTCTTTTACCCTGAGGTTATACAGCCACCTACAGAAGGATTTGATGCTGACAAACAAAAACACTGTGGGCCAGCCCTGGATAACCTGACTATCAGCAGGCCTCAGTTTTTTTGCTAGTGTGCTAGGAGGATGGATGTCTTTTTTCAGCTCTTCTGACTAACCTATTTCTTGCTATCACATTTTTATACATTTCTTCAATCAAGACTCTTCTCTACATCACTGCTAGAGTTGGTGTCTAAGATTGCAGCTTTAACCCTGGCTGGCAGCCCCTCTAAAATGCAGGAGCTGCACACCCCAGATATCCTTTTGCCCGTGCCACAGCTTACTTCTTTATCCACAAGCTAATCATGAACAGCTCAGCTGGGAGAGAGAATGGAATTGATTGGCCTCATTTGGTCCTGCCCACTGCGGCACAGAGCAGAATGGGCTGGTTATGGGATGGGAGGAGAAATAGAAGGTGTTTGGTGAGCTTCTTGATTTGCGGGAAACCTGGAAATGGAGACAGAGTTGCAGTGTAAGGTCAAGCAGGCAGCATTAGGAGAGCAGACTACTGGGAGCCAGGAGTGGGCTGCATGATGCAGAGTGCAAAGGATCCTAATGCGGCGTACACACGAGCGGACTTTTCAATGGACTTTCCGACAGACTTTCGACGGAGTTCCGACGGACTTTTTGAATGAACGGACTTGGCCACACACAATCACACTAAATTCTGACGGATTCGAATGTGATGACGTACGACCGGACTAGAATAAGGAAGGTCGTAGCCAGTAGCCAATAGCTGCCCTTGCGTCGTTGTTTGTCCGTCGGACTAGCACACAGACAAGCGTTTTTTTTTCGATAGGAACTGGGTCCGGTGGAGTTCCGACGGGAAAATTTAAGACATGTTCTATTTCTAAAGTCTGTCGGATTTTTCGACAGCAAAAGTCCGATGGAGCCCACACACGATCCAATTGTCTGACGGATTCGTTCCATCGGACCTTTGCTGTCAAAGTCCTCTCGTGTGTACGTGGCATAAAAGAGACAGTAGCGGAGAGCCACAAGGGAAACTGTGAGTGATTAGCATGTAGACACAGGTGGCAGAGTGTTTGGTTAGGACAGGATCCAGGAGGCCATCTGCATTCCACACTAAGTTCCAGGGAGATCCGCATAACCAGGGGTGCAAAGACACAGAAGCTTCATGATGATAAAGAAGTGTTCACTGTTCTAGTAGAAAGGGCTTTAATGGGAAAATTAAGTACTTTATCTTACAACCCATATGTCTGCACAACAACCTGTCTAATCCACTAGAAATAAGGGATCTTGGATACCAGAAAACCTCTTTTACGACCTCCTGGAATAATAAATACAGAGTCCATCTACTTAAAAGAAGTGGTGGCCAAGAGATAAATCTTAACAGCCCTCACCAAATCCAGACAATTGAGAGAGATCTCCTTGGAGAGAACCTGAGATGGACTGGGTAGGTAACACAATATCTTCATAAAGGTGAAGGGTAGAGAACACTTGAGGCAAAAAAGAGGTCTTTGGTCTCAAAACAACCACATCTTTGTGTAAAATCAATGCCAATGCTAATAAGCGGAGGCTCTACAAACCAAAGTATTGGCCACAAGAAAGACGGCCCAACAATACTAGATTGAAATCCTACAGTTAGAGTAGGGATCGAACAGAGGGAGCAACTGCGCAATCTCTAGAAAGAAAGTATAAATTGGAGATTTTATCACATCCTTATGATTAAGCCAACTACGGTGAAACACGTCAAGGAGGGGTGGTTCTTGGGTGGGGACATCATGTATGCTGTTTTGTTGTCTATGGTTGAATTGGGCATTTAGAGGAGCTGATGTTTCCAGTGTGACGACAGTCCCTTGACATGACCACTAATGTCTCTGCTACATGGAAATCTTTACATGCCAAAATCAGCCTTGTTGTGCTTATACTCTCTTTATAAAGCACATCAGAAGCCTTATTTAGTAATTGCTGTTGAATTCTGAAGGTTGACTGTAAAGTACCTTTGGTTGTAGTTGGTCAGGTAATGTTTTGGAGGTTCCTTCTCAGGCTGCATGTATTTCAGATTGTTGTTACTGAATCCAGATGGTTCCTACAAAAAGGTCAACATTTCCTCATTTACATATATAAAAAAAAGCATTTCAATCATTAACAAAAATAATAAAAAATTTATGAAACAAAAAAAAATAAATAAATAATAAAACTGCCTATATACAGACCTTCTTCCCCACATATACTCTTCCTAAAAGATCATCCTGCTTCATGCTGTTGCCAGGTCTGGAGTCATCAGGCAGGGACTGCAGTTTATATGTAAATATAGACAGTGTAAAAAAATATCAATTATGCCCGGTCATTCTAATTTTGCAGACAATTCTACAATAATCTGTTCAAGTAATTTCACTGTATTGAGCAATCAAATATTTTCAAGGATAAAATGTTAAATTATGTCACTTTTGGGCCCATTCACATCTGGTAAGGTGTGAACCATGGTTCATTGCAGTACCATTCACTTTTAGTCCCCTTTCACACTCATACGGCTTGTCCCACAATTTGGGACTGCAAAGTAGCATGACAAGTCGTTCCGCACTACTTTGGTCCGATTTTGATGCCACTTACACAGGCATTCCTTGAAATCGTGGCAGAATCGCGGTAAAATCACGCGACTTTGAAGTCGCACAAGTGTGAAAGGGGCCTTAATGGCATCCCAACACACTATTACAGCACCAGATAATGTTCCTCACATAATAGAACATTTTTGTCTGGTAGAGATAGTGATTTACATATGTATTGCAGAGATTACTGTATTTATTGGCGTATAACACACAGTTTTTCACCCTGAAAATCGGGTGCAAATAGTGTGTGCGTGTTATACGCCAATACTGCAATTTGGAGGGCATTGATCAAGCTGCATTGATGGGCAATTGTGAGGCTGCAGATGGCATTGATGGGCAATTGTGAGACTGCAGATGGGCATTGATCAAGCTGCATTGATGGGCAATTGTGAGGCTGCAGATGGGCATTGATGGGCAATTGTGAGACTGCAGATGGGCATTGATCAAGCTGCATTGATGGGCAATTGTGAGGCTTCAGATGGCATTGATCAGGCTGCAGATGGGCAATGGTGAGGCTGCATTGATGGGCACTGACCCTTATTGTTTGTTTGATTCAAATTTTTGTTTTTTTCCTGAAAATTCCCTCCTAAAATGAAGGTGCGTGTTATACGCCTGTGCGTGTTATATGCCGATAAATACGGTATATGTAACCACCAACTAATGTCAACTCCCCGAGGATGACCTGAAAGCAGTTGAAATGGGTCAGTATTTTGTTGATGGTGTATTTGTGTACTAATTATGCACATTGGTGCTCCAGTCACAAGTTTGTATTTTATACAATTGTAGCTTTTGTGTTTCCAAGCACTTCTATATTGTATTATATTGTCCCTGTCGCTTCAGGTTTTATTTTAATGTTGTCCCAATAAAATGATGGACCAATCTGTGTCTGATCGGTTGAATTTGAGGCCAGAGGATATATAGAGGACCTGTCATGGTGTTCTATCAAGAAGTGCCTCCCGTCGAAAAATGCCTCTGATGGGTCTGCGCATGTGCAGTACCAAACGTCACTCCAGCTGATATGTTGATCCGCTGGCGTAACGTCAACACAGCGCATGCAGAGATTATCTGAGGCAAAACTGGCTACAAGGGTGAGTTCAGAGGGTGGTAATACTGTAAATGGAGAGTACTCGGAATGGTCAGGGGTGGAAAGTGGGGTACCCCAAGGTTCTGTGCTGGGACCAATCCTATTTATTTTGTTCATAAACGACCTGGAGGATGGGGTAAACAGTTCAATCTTTGTATTTGCGGACGATACAAAGCTAAGCAGGGCAATACCTTCTCTGCAGGATGTGGAAACCTTGCAAGAAGATCTGAACAAATTAATGGGGTGGGCAACTACATGGCAAATTAGGTTTATTATGGAAAAATGTAAAATAATGCATTTGGGTAGCAAAAATATGAATGTAGTCTACTCGCTAGGGGGAGAACCTCTGGGGGAATCAAGGATGGAAAAGGACCTGGGGGTCCTAGTAGATGATAGGCTCAGTAATGGCATGTATTGCCAAGCTGCTGCTAACAAGGCAAACAGAATATTGGCATGCATTAAAAAGGGGATTAACTCAGGAGATAAAGCGATAATTCTCCCGCTCTACAAGACTCTGGTCCGGCCTCACCTGGAGTATTCTGTCCAGTTCTGGGCACCAGTCCTCAGGAAGGATGTACTGGAAATGGAGCGAGTCCAGAGAAGGGCAACAAATCTAATAAAGGGACTGTAGGATATTAGTTATGAAGAAAGGATACGAGAAGAGACGCTTGAGAGGGGATATGATTTTAATTTACAAATACCGTACTGGTGACCCCACAATAGGGATAAAACTTTTTCGTGGAAGGGAGTTTAATAAGACACATGGCCACTCATTAAAATTAGAAGAAAATAGGTTTGACCTTAAACTACGTAGAGGGTTCCTTACTGTATGAGCGGCAAGGATGTGGAATTCCCTTCCACAGGCGGTGGTTTCAGCAGGGAGCATCGATAGTTTCAAAAAAACTATTAGATAGGCACCTGAACGACCACAACATACAGGGATATACAATGTAATACTGACATATACTCACACACATAGGTTGGTCTTTTTTCAACCTCACCTACTATGTAACTATGTATTATCCAACGCTATGCAAACAGCGGGGGAATGTAGTTGTCAGATTGAGCCTCGCTGTTGCGGGGTGGGTTGTGGGTGTGTTGAAGGGCGGGTTTTGTATGTGTTGCAACCTGCCCTTAAACACAGCCAAGACCCGCCATTCAATACACCAAAGCTGCCCTGCAACACTGACAAAACCTGCCCTTCAGCACACGGAAAACCCGCCCCGCAACAGCAAGGCACAATCTGACAAGTACATTCTCCCTCCTCTGTTTGCATAGCTTTGAATACTGCCCCTCAAATACTGCCTCCCGTAGAAAAATGCCTCAGACCATCTGCGCATGCGCTGTGTTGATGTCACACCAGCTGATCAACATATCAGCTGGAGTGACGTTTTGTACTGCGCAGACCCATGGGAGGCTTTTTTCGACGGGAGGCACTCCTCGATAGAACAATGGCCCATGCTGTCACCAAGGATGTGGTTTATCCCTTGTGATAGCAATAAATTGAATACAAAAAATATATATATAAAGGCAGTGTAAAAAAAGGTTTTAGATTGAATAATAATAATAAAAAAAAGTTTAAAGCGTCCCCGTCCTTACGCGCAAATGTGAATGCATAGGTAAGTCCAGCACACACACATGTAAACACTGATCGCACCACACCATACCACTAGGTATCGTTGCGAACATCAGAATAAGAGAAATAATTTTAGTTACTAGTAACCTGTAAAGGTGTTTAAAGCATCGTCTATGGAGGATTTTAAGTACCATAATTTGGCCATTCCACGGGCGTATAGAATTTTAAATTGTGACATGTTAAATGTCTATTTACTAATTGTAACATCATCTTTTATATTTCACAAAAAAATGGGTATTACGTGATGTTTGTGTGCAATAAAATTCTTTAATAAAAAGTGTATTTAAAAAAAAAAAAAAAAAAATTGCACTTGAAAAATCGCTGCGCAAATACCTTGTGACATAAAAAATTGCAACATCCATTATTTTATTCTATTCTAAAAAAAAAGTATATATATGTTTGAGGGTTCTAAGTAATTTCCTAGCTAAAAATGTAGATTTTTACATGTATGTGAGAAGTGTCAGAATTGACCCAGTATGGAAGTTGACTGTAAAATACAATTTTTTTTAAAAACAAAACAAACAGGTTTATACTTACCTGCACTGTGCAATGGAATTGCACAGAGCGGCACCGAACATCCTCTTCTTGAGTCCCCCATCGGCGCTCCTCCTCTTCTTGGTGTGCCACTATAGGAAGTCGCTTCCTATTGTTGCCACCTGTGGGCTTGATCTCGAGCTGTACTACCTGTTTGTTTAGACACAGACAACGAGCTAGGCCCCGCTCCCTTGTCACAAAATTTGTCTGACAGCAGTGGGAGCCAATAGCTCCCGCTGCATCAACAAAGCTTATGAAACCAGGAAGTGAGGGAAGAGAGCTGCTGTAGACAGGCACAGCGCTGGATCAAAGTAAGTCTAAGGGGGTGATGCTTTTACCTAAACATTTTTTACCTTAATGCAAGGAATGCATTAAGGTAAAAAATTATTGGGCCTTAGAACAACTTTACCCATTATCTTTTTTTTTATATTCGACAAAAGATCATGAATTACATATTAGCCATGAAAACAGCAAGGACTAAATCTTACACTGGCATGGAGTACTTGATCTGTTTCTCTGGTGAAGCCACTGTCTCTTTCAGAGTTCCTGGCTAATGCTGGAAGTGGCTCTCTTCCCTGCAAACAGTTGGAATTGAATGAAGCATGAGCATACATACATACACTTTACCATGAAATAATAGCATTACTATTGTAAAAAACAAAACATATGAACTTGGCCCAAAGCTTGAGGATGGCTGAATGTTTCAATCTGCAGGGACTCTAGTGGCAAGATATTCATTCCACCACTGTTCCAAGCATTACTCTCCTTTCTGGTCACTGGAATCATAATTCACTCCAATCCTCCTATATTTTACACAATATAAAACAATCTATTATACCTCTAAAGCCCCATACACACGGTCGGATTTTCCGATGGATTCTGTCCTATCGGACAATGTTGTCGGAAATTCCGACCGTGTGTAGGCACCATCGGACATTTTCCATCGGATTGTCCGACGGACAAAGTTGTATCTCCTGCTCTAAAAATTTTCCACCAACAAAGTCCGATCACACCAATTCCGATCGTGTGTAGCGAATTCCGACGGACAAAGTGCCACGCATGCTCAGATCACATTACAAGACCAAAGCTATTGGCTACTAGCCTCTACGTAGTCCCGTCGTAGGCAACAAACGTCACCACGTTCAGAATGATCAGATTTTCCGACAACATTGTCCGACCGTGTGTATGCAACACCAGTGTCGGACTAAATCCTTCGGACCAAATCCGATGGATTTGGTGGTCGGATTTTCCGACCGTGTGTATGGGGCTTTAGACTACCTAGTCATGGAGACCAGTGGTGGTTGGTGCTCAATATTTTGGGGGGGGGAATGGCAAACCAACGCCACCACACACCCCCCGGGTGGAAAACAGATGAGAAGATCGGCAACCCCCAAACCCTCCGCAGAAGACGGACAAGATGATCAGCGATCCCTCAAGTCCCCCCCCACGTGAGACAGACATGAAGGCGGCTATTGTCACACAACTAGGTGGGCTGTGTCTGTCCATTCTACCATACAGGCCTGATTGGTGGAGTGCTGCAGAGATGCTTGTTCTTCTGGAAGGTTCTCCTCTCTCCACAGAGAAATGCTGGAGCTCTGTCAGAGTGACCATCGGGTTCTTGGTCACCTCCCTGACTAAGGCCCTTCTCCCCCGATCACTCAGTTTGGCCGGGGGTCCCCCCCAAATCCATCTCAGACCCTTATCCGAGCACGCAGCCCGGCAGGCCAGGAAAGGGGTGGGGACGAGCGGCCCCCCCTCCTGAGCCATACCAGGCCGCGTGCCCTCAACAAGGGCCTCTTCCCGACAACCCTGGCCGGGCGGCCAGCTCTAGGAAAAGTCCTGGTGGTTCCAAACTTCTTCCATTTACGGTTGATGGAGGTCACCAGGGGTGGCCAGATGCCCTCTATGCATCCTGACCCCATGCATGAATATACATGAATTCCAATGGGTGTTTTTTGTTTTTTGAAGCATGTGATTAGAGCCAGGGGCTCTAATAGGCTTCAAAAATGGGTGGGCTCGGGGGGGGGGGGGCGCTGAGCACTGTGAACCGAGCCCACCCAGTTGTGTGACAATGGCAAATTAATTTGCTATGACCGAAAGGAGAAGCATTCCGATTGGCTGCCGAGTAGGAGGGAGGAGATGGAAAGAGTCGGGCATGCTCTGAAGTGCATTACCGCCCACCACCTTCCCTGAAGTTACATCGGCCGCAAGCTTTCCAGCTTGGTTCCAGAACCCTGGATACCTCATCACATCTTCACCTCCTTGGTAATCCATGTCACGAAGGACTCTGACAGCTGCAGGATGGCTCTCTCTCTCCCCCAGACAGACAAGGACTAATCATTATATGCCTATGACCTCTTACTCTCTTGCAAGTGTTTTTAATTCCATTGTGCCTGTAAAAAAATCATTTTTCCTTTATGACCCTCCAGAGCTGCTTCTTCTTTACAAAGTGCTGTCTTCAGTGCCATCTCTCCACTACTACTAAGGACTGGATACCCAGCCTCACCAGAGAGACCTCATCTCTCCCTCTTTTCTGGACCCCCGGATTACAAACAAATAAATCGAAAACACAATTAGGCATATACCTGCAATAAGGAGCTTGGCAGAAAATCGGTCTTGGTGATACTGAGTCCCATCAGTCGGTGATACCCCTTCTGCAAAAAACAAAAACAAATGTGAAGCTGACAGCATTAGCTTTATCACAAATGCACATAAAATATATTAATGACTAGACTAGATTTAAATATATTGCAGCATATGTGCACTGTAAGCCTATCAGCTGAATGAATGTTATTTATTCTGTAGCTCTTTTTTAATTATGTATTTAAATTTTCAAGCCTGATACTTTCTTTTTCAGGGTGACAACACTGGCTCATTCACACCTATGCATTGGCAATTCAGCTTCCTTTTAATTTGTGATTTTTAATGAGCGTTATAACGTGCTATCACACCAATTCAGAACAGAAATAAAAACCTACAGCAAAGCAACCCAGTGATATGAACACCAAATGTTTTATAACATTAGGATCATGTGCATCTGCATTTTAGTGCATTGCAGCAGTACAGTGTGAACGGGCCCTCACCCACTACCTTGCAATGTGACAGTGGCATTGTCACCCCAATGTGCGTGATCCTGGGGCGCTACTTCAGGCTGGCAACCAGTGGCGGCCCATCCATGTGGGATTCAGGGGCGCCGCTCCCCTAAACCATGTGCACGCCCCCCCCCCCCCCCCCCCATTTGTGTGCCAATAGCGAATATTCGCTATTGTCTTCCTGATTCTCCTCCCCGCCAATCAGGAAGTGGGTCATGAGACCCGTCACCCAATTGGCCGAGAGGAGAAGCAATCCTATTGGCCGCCTAGGAAGAGGGAGGTGACACACGGCAGAAGCCGTCGTGATGCTGAGGAGGAGGAGACACAGGGGAAGCCGCCGCTCGGAGGATGCGCTGCCCGCAACCTATATGGGGTAAGTGCGGAACCGACCCACCGACCGGGGGGGTTTAGGGCTGCGGGTCATTGTTTGTTGCCTCCCCCCCCCCCAAAAAAAAAATATACCACCAGCCGGCATGTGGTTTAAAGCTAGAGCCAGCTGTGCCCGCCCCTCTCCACTCCAGTGAGCACTGGAGGAGCAGAGAAGAGACCCGGTGACTGACAGTCACCGCTCAGAGAACTGAGCGATCAGCAGCCATGTGATCGCTCAGTTCTCAAGCTGATGTGGGACAGCTGCAGCATGTATGTCTGTTTTTTTTTATAACCCCAAACCTCTCCATTACAGTAGATGCTTCCAACATCTCACAGGTGCATTCCAGGATCATCAGATTACTGATAAAAGGTTGTGGGGTAGTGGCCAAATGCCTATTGGGGGCGATACTCTTTGGAAATCTTTATTTAATTTACAGTTTTAATTGTAGTGTACCTTTAACCAGACAGAAAAAACCGCCAGGGGTACACCAACTACAGGTGTAATGAGCCTGCACTGGGTTTATTTTGGAATTTCTCAATCTCCCCTATCACAAGAAGGGGTTCACATATCACCAGACAAACAAAAGGGGCTCATACTGTACAGCTATGACTGGATAAAAAACTGAAGTACTGCGCAGAAACTTTGCTTTCTGTAAGTACCTCAAAGGTTTCTGATTAAATAAGGGTTTTAAAAAGGGTTTGCCTAAAATAGAAATAGAACGCTTGCATTTTCAATTTTACCGGCACACGGTGCTGTGAATGTGGATCATGGGTAATGGGTTCCATGGCTGACCCCTCAGTGAATCCTGAATTTTCCATCGCTCCGATAACAGAATTTTGAAAGGTCCCTAGAAATAACAGGAAGGCGGGTGATAACAGAATCATTATACAGTGTTCACTTTTTGTTACTCTTGTTACCGCAAAATATACTGCCTTGATATGTGACCGGGCCTGGCAAATATACAACCCATATCCTATGAGTCAGAGGCACTTCAGGTTCAGTGGACCCCTTATACCAAAGAATTAAAATCTGTGCTAAATCATCAAATGTACACATAAAAGTCAGTTTATTTCATTATTAAATGAGTTATACAGTCCCTGACAAAAGTCTTGTCACTTGTGTACAAATTGACCTGAAGTGCCGCTAAAATATATTTCTAATCAAGATTTTGTTACAAGAAATGGGTCATTTTAATCCCAACAGCTTTTGTAATAATGTTTCAGTGCAAAACGAAACAGACAAAAAGTATACTAATATTCACAGCTTGGTAAAGCCCATTGATTTAATTTTTGCCAAGACATAAGTGTTGTCGCCTTGTTATATGAGCTTTACCTGTGACTTAATAATGGATCAATTAGGTCTCGGGTGTGTATAAAAAGAACACCAGTACACTAGACCTTCTCAACTGCAACTAGACCTCTGCAAACATGCCTAAGATTCACCCGGAGACTAAAGTGTTGATTATCAAGAGGCTGAAGACCAGATGCTGATGTGGCAGACACCTTCAATGTGTCTCAGCGTCAAGTTCAGAGGCTAAAAAAAAGATTTGAAGAGACTGGAGACGTTTTGGACAAGGCCAGGTCAAGCCGACCCCGCAAGACAACTGCTCGAGAGGACCGTGTGTTGGCTCGAAAATCCAAGACCAGACCATTTTCCACTGCAGCAGAGCTCCACGAGACCTGGTCACCTTAAGTCCCTGTGTCAACCAGAACAGTTTGTCGGATTCTGTCTCGAAATGGCTTCCATGGTCGAATCAGTGCCCATAAGCCAGCACTAAACAAAAGACAATTGAAAAAACGTGTGGCATTTGCCAAGCTAGCCTGCTAAAAGGATGGACTCTGGAAAAGTGGCAGAAGGTGGATTTTTCAGATGAATCTTCTGTTGAATTACACCAGTCGCCGCAAATATTACAGGAGACCTACTGGAACCCGCATGGAGCCGAGATTTACCCAGAAAACAGTGAAGTTTGGTGGAGGCAAAATCATGGTCTGGGGTTACATCCAGTATGGGGTGTGCGAGGGATCTGCAGGGGGGAAGGCAACATCAATAGTCTAAAATACCAAGAAATCTTAGCTACCTCTTATATTCCCAACCATAAAAAGGGCCATATTTTGCAGCAGGATGGTGCTCCATCGCATACTTCCATCTCCACATCAAAGTTCCTTAAGGCAAAGAAGATCAAGATGCTCCAGGATTGGCCAGCCCAGTCACCAGACATGAACATCATTGAGCATATGTGGTGTAGGATGAAAGATGAAGCATGGAAGACGAAACCAAAGAATATTGATGAACTCTGGGAGGCATGCAAGACTGTTTTCTTTGCTATTCCTGATGACTTCATCAATAAATTGTATGAATCCTTGCCAAACCGCATGGATGCTGTCCTTCAAGCTCATGGAAGTCATACAAGATATTAAATTTGGATCTCACAGCACCACTACTTCATTTGCTGACATATATTTAAATTTTCAGTAAAGTTGTTCAATTTCTGTATAGGCGACAAAACTTTTGTCTTGCCAAAATTTGACCTGTCTGTCTTGATTAAATGATAAATCTTTTTTCAGTGAAACTAATTTATTTCAGTGCATTACACATCATTTGGGAGGGCTTTAGCTTTTCATATGAGCTATTTCTAACACCAATTGATTAATTAAAAGTCAGGTTAATAGCAGGAGTTTCTATAAAATAGAGAAGCGACAAGACTTTTGTCAGGGACTGTATATCCTAAAGCGGGGCTCCACTGCCCCTAACGTTTTTTTTTTTTAAAAGCCCTTAATAAAGAGTATATTTTGGCATTTAATAACTCACCAGTACGGGTTGTAGGAGTTGTGCCTTTTGATTTTTCTAGTAAAATGACTTTATAAAGAAGCTGTTGCGGTTCTCCATTGTGGCTGTGGGCGAGTGAAATCTCCAGGCGTTCTCTTCCTGGATTTCACTGAAGCCCATTCATTCTAATCTCGCGCATGCGCCGTCAGCAGCTCACAACGGCGGCAGCGGCGTCAAAAGTCCTGCAAGTCTCGCGCAATCTCGGGCCAGGCAGCCGCACTGACTCCTGGGAGCTATGACACAAGCTCCCAGGAGACAGTGCGGGCTAGGGGATATTACGTAATAGCCGTAATATCCCCACCCATATCCGAGGGACCAAGAACCAGGAAGCGATGGATGCCAAGAAGAACAACAACTAAAGGTAAGTTAAAAAAAAAAAAAAAAACTGCCGTTTCGGATCGAGGAAGGTAAGTACTTTTTTTTTTTTATAGGTTTTAAAAACGGGTGGCGCTCAAATTTAAGTAAATACATGTATACATGTAAATATATGCCAAGCAGATGTTTGTGTAGGCAAATTACAAGGAACATAGCTTTACTGCTATTTACTGTACTTTTTAGTTTTCAGTTAACAATAGCATTCTCATTTAAAAAATGTGTGACACAATGTCATTATGAGGTCATGCACAACCACAGGCTACCTTCTTAAAGTGCGTAAGAGCTTTATGAGTAGTTCGCTTGAGCTGCCAAAATTAATTGAAAACGAATACAATATGCTAGCGTAAAAAAGTTTTACATATGTTTGCAGGCAAAATACTGCGTCTCAAGATACATTTGAATAAAATACATTTTTTTCAATTCTTACGTTTTTATATAGACGGGAGCCCCCTTCTGGTTGGGGGCCCAGGACAATTTCCCCTTTTGCCCTCTTATACATTCGGCACTGGCCTGGATGTCATGCTGTGGCTCTGGATGCCTTCCTTGAGTGACAGGGCGGTAGAACACTGGACTCCAAGATTAGTGGAAGTTTCAAATACAGTAGTAGCTTTCTCTTGCCCAGTGGAGCCCTGTCAGGGTTCCTGGTTAAATCAGCTTATATGGAGCGAAGAAAGGGTAAGCGCCCCAAGCTGTCCAGACATATCACTTGTCACATCAAAATGGTCTATATGGAGCTTACAGCACATAGAAGCTCACTCTGTTAAGTTGTCAGGCTAGTAGCCAACTTAACTGTAAAAGCTTCAAACTACAATTACAAGGAATTAAAATTAAGGATCAATCTTCCATACAGATTCCTCTTACACAATGTAAATAAACCCTGATGAAGTGGGATCTGAGCATACTCATACTCATGTTGGCTGACAACTAATGAGAGAATACTGTATTGTGATCAGGGCTTTTTTTTCCTCAGAGGATAGGTGTGGGTGCTTCCCCCTTCCGAGTCACCCCTTGTCTCTGCCCCCTACCCACCTTTGAGCACATCTCTTGGTATCACCCCCTAGCCACCTTCTAGTACCGCTGCTTTTAGAAAATACAGAACCAAGTATAATTTATTTTTTTTGTGCTAAATAATTTGCATGGAATTTGTTGATTATAACAAGAAAAAACAGTAACAGCAGTAACAGACCCCGCCACCAACAATAAATCCCCTCTAGCAAAAGTATATCGCCTAGCAGCCAACATCAATAGACCCTTCAGCAGCCAGCAACAATAGACCCCTCACTCAACAGTAGATCCCCCAGCAACAATAGACCCCTCGCTTAATAGTGGACCCCCGCCCCCAGGAACAATAGACACCTCCCTCAATGGTAGATCATCCCCAGCAACAATAGATTCCCCCACCAGCAACAACAGACCCTCCCAACTATAGACCCCTCCCAGCAACAATAGATCCCTCAGCAGCTAGAATCAATAGAACCTCCAGCACACCTTGCCATTACATACATTCAATGCTAGAGGTGCCGGAACTGCGTTCTCCTGCAAAGCTAGTTGACGATTCACCCTGCCAGTATCCATAGATATGTGAAAAGTCAATGGATGAAAGAACCCCCACAATTCATTTACTCACCTGTATGATGAGGTGATTGTACATTGAATTTGGTTTTGTATTCTGTGGACATAAAAGATGGACCCTATGGCAAATAGGAAAATTCACATTGTTAGAAGCAGAGAGAAGCTGAACACTATTCTGTTCTGTACAATACAGTCAAGGAAACAACCTCATAATCGGTCTTAAAGTGGAAGTAAACCCCCCTATCGTTTTCAGCCAAGGAAGCTGCCATCTTTGCCTCTGTTTAATCTTCAACTGCCACAGTGCTGCACATGTGATCCGTTATGACACCAGCCATTGGATGGTTTGACTGTTTGGTTGAGAGCACAGCCAATGTGCAGTTAGCATTCACGGCATGCCTTTTTTTTTAGACTGTTAAATCGATGGGTTTACTTCCGCTTTAATTTCCATCACTTCCGTTAGTATTTTAGTTTTAGGCAACCAAAGGAAGCTTAGATCTGCCTTCAGACTTTTCAATTCTATGTCCCCCCCATTAGTTAGACCCTCCTTCACTTCCTATGTGGTCAAAAGACAACTCCAGACAAAACTTTTTTAAGTTTTGGGCAGACTGAAGAAGGGTTAGAACTTTTGGGTGGTTTTCTTTGCTGTCTGTGTCCACACTGGGGAGACTTTTGCATATTTCCTGTTTTGTCAGATTAGGCGACCCGTCAGAATGTGTAACGGAAGTGACGTTTCGTCGCCGCCATCTTGCTACACCCCGCACTCCTCCATAGTAAGGATACACTGAGAAGGGAGAAAGTGGACATCTTGTTACACCCACCGGAGTTTTGCATTTTACACTTATTTTTTTAACAGTAAAGTGAGTTTATATAGTGAAATACAGTAGTAGTAGAACTCCGTCTGACTGGTTAGATGTTGAATTTTAAAAGCAGCGAACTTCTGTAAGATTAGCAAACCTACAGTATCTTACAAAAGTGAGTACACCCTTCAAATTTTTGTAAATATTTTATTCTAACTTTTCATGTGACAACACTGAAGAAATTACACTTTGCTACAATGTAAAGTACTGAGTGTTCAGCTTGTATAAAAGTGTAAATTTGCTGTCCCCTCAAAATAACTCAACACACAGCCATTAATGTCTAAACCGCTGGCAACAAAATTGAGTACACCGCTAAGTAAAAATGTCCAAATTGGGCCCAATTTACCATCCCCCCCCCCTGTGTCATGTGACTCGTTAGTGTTACAAGGTCTCAGGTGTGAACGGGGAGCAGGTGTGTTAAATTTAGTGTTATTGCTCTCACTCTCTCATACTAGTCACTGGAAGTTCAACATTGCACCTCATGGCAAAGAACTCTCTGGGGATCTGAAAAAAAGAATGGTTGCTCTACATAAAGATGGCCTAGGCCCTGAAACTGAGCTGCAGCAGGGTGGCCTAGACCATAAAGTGGTTTAATAGGACAGGTTCCACTCAGAACAGGCCTTGCCATGCTCAACCAAAGAAGTTGAGTGCACGTGCTCAGCATCATATCCAGAGGTTGTCTTTGGGAAATAGACATTATGAGTGCTGCCAGCATTGCTGCAGAGGCTGAAGGGGTGGGGTCAGCCTGTCATTGCTCAGACCATACGCCGCACACTGCATCAAATTGGTCTGCATGGCTGTCATCCCAGAAGGAAGCCTCTTCTAAAGATGATGCACAAGAATGCCCCGCAAACAGATTGCTGAAGACAAGCAGACTAAGGACATGGATTACTGGAACCATGTTCTGTGGTCTGATGAGACCAAGATAAAATTATTTGGTTCAGATGGTGTGAAGCATGTGTGGTGGCAACCAGGTGAGGAGTACAAAGACACGTTTGTCTTGCCTACAGTCAAGCATGGTGGTGGGAGTGTCATGGTCTGGTGCTGCATGAGTGCTGCCGGCACTGGGGAGCTACAGTTCATTGAGGGAACCATGAATGCCAAAATGTACTGTGACATACTGAAGCCAAGCATGATCCCCTTTGGTGACTGGGCCGCAGGGCATTATTCCAACATAACAACCCCAAACACATCTGCAAAATAACCACTGCCTTGCTAAAGAAGCTGAGGGTAAAGGTGATGGACTGGCCAAGCATGTCTCCAGACCTAAACCCTATTGAGCATCTTTGGGGCATCCTGAAATCAAAGGTGGAGGAGCATAAGGTCTCTAGCATCCACCAGCTCTGTGATGTCATCATGGGGGCAACACAGGCAACCTGTGAAGCTCTGGTGAACTCCATGCCCAAGAGGGTTAAGGCAGTGCTGGAAAATAATGGTGGCCACATAAAATATTGACACTGGGCCCAATTTGGACATTTTCTGGGGTGTACTCACTTTTGTTGCCAGCAGACATTAATGGCTGTGTGGAGTTATTTTGAGAGAACAGCAAATTGACACTGTTAAGCCCCATACACACGGTCGGAAAATCCGACCACCAAATCCATCGGATTTGGTCCGACGGATTTAGTCCGACACTGCATACACACGGTCGGACAAAGTTGTCGGAAAATCCCATCATTCTGAACGTGGTGACGTTCGTTGCGTACGACGGAACTACGTAGAGGCTAGTAGCCAATAGCTTTGGTCTTGTAATGTGATCTGAGCATGCGTGGCACTTTGTCCGTCGGAATTCGCTACACACGATCGGAATTGGTGTGATCGGACTTTGTTGTCGGAAAATTTATAGAGCAGGAGATACAACTTTGTCCGTCGGACAATCCGATGGAAAATGTCCGATGGTGCCTACACACGGTCGGAATTTCCGACAACATTGTCCGATAGGACAGAATCCATGGGAAAATCCGACCGTGTGTATGGGGCTTTATACAAGCTGTACATTCACTACTTAAAGTGTAATTTCTTCAGTGTTGTCACATAAAAAGATATAATAAAAGGGCTGTACTCGCTTTTGTGAGATACTGTATGAGATGAGCAGACTTGCCGCTGCTTTTAAAATTCAACATCTAACCTGTCAGACAGAGTTCTAAGTACTGTATTTCACTATATAAACTCAGGTTACTGTTAAAAATAAGTGTAAAATGCAAAGCAGTTCCCCGTCTCATGTAGTCACTTGCTGGGATTAAAATAAATCCTTTTCTGGTTCAAGCTACCCTTCTAGTCTGAGAGTTCCACAGTCCCAAAAGGCTCTAATAGGCTTCAAAAAAGGGTGGGCTCGGGGCGCAGAGCATTGCACTCCGAGCCCACCCAGCTGTGTGAGAATATATTCGCTATTCTCACACTGATCCTCCTCCCAGCCAATCAGGAAGCAGGTCATGAGACCCATTACCTGATTGGCAGAAAGGAGATGAGATCTGATTGGCCGCCAGGAGGAGGAGGGAGGAGACACTGGGGAACCGAGGCCAGAGCCCAAAGAGAAGCCACTGCTGCTGCCCACTGCTCACTGCCCGCGAGATGGGGTAAGTGCCCTGACTTACTGACCATATCTATAAGGCCCCTTTCACACCTAAGCGTTTTTCAGACGCTACAGCGCTAAAAAAAGCGCCTGTAATGCGCCTGAAAAAAGCAGTCCTTTAACTCCAGTGTGAAAGCTGGAGGGCTATCAAACTGGAGCGGTGCGCTAGCAGGACGGTAAAAAAAGTCCTACCCATTGAAATCAATGGGACACCGCGGTAATACCGCCGGCAAAGTGCCGCTGCAGCGGCGCTTTGCGGGGGGTTTTAACCCTTTTTCGGCCGCTAGCGGGGTTAAAACCACCCCGCTAGTGGCCGAATACCGCGGCTAAAACGACGGTAAAGCAGCACTAAATATAGCGCTGCTTTACCGCCGCCGCCCCCACTGCCCCAGTGTGAAACCGGCCTAAAAATAAAAAGCATTTGGCTAGAGATACACAATAAGCTTCCACCTAACATGTAGACTGCAATTATTACAGATCCTTGGGATCCCCTAAAAATTTTCATCATAATGCAAATTTTCAGCCATTCTAATTATTTGCATCAATAACACATTATTACTATTAAACTCCCTATAAATGACAAAAATAACACAAAAATGTTCAGAGTTTATTGTTACAGATGTTGAGGCGAATTGTCTATTTCTAGCAGTAATTATATAATATTAATCTTTAACTTCTCTACAACTCACATGTCGGAGATTTTCAACCTCAGGGGATCCTTTTCCATGAGGCAGAAGCAGCAGAGGTCGATGTTGTGGTGGGATTCCAGCAATAACTCCAGAACTGTGATCCCGTGTGTTAAAGTGCACAGTCTTCACCTGTCAAAATCCGGGTAAAACTCATGAGATCATCCTGGCAAAACACAGATTAATAAAAGGCGGCACTGAAAAAATCTGTACATTAAAATTGCTGACCACTTTCTTGAAGATGCTGCTTGCTTGGCTGTCCCTGGCTTACCATGTCCTGGACCCAGAACAGAACACAAAGTCAGAAATCCTGATCTGCAGGCTGCTTGTTCCAGGCCAGTGACTTGCAGAGTATTAAAGCCATTGGAGCAGCATTATGGACAGGCAACATGTATTTTCAGTAGGAGAGGTGAGCAAGAGCAGACCCACCATTCTTTTAGTAGATGTACATGATTTGTCAAAGTGTAATTTTCCCTATGAAAACCTGTATCAAGTTCAAAACATAAAAACCACAACAGGCTCTAAGCACAGGTACTAATAAATGGGATAGCAAAAGGAATGGCAAAAAATGCTTTAATAATTGTTTGGTGAAGACATAACTACATTAACTGATGTGTTTAAATTTGCCTGGAGCTACAGAACACCTTCCCCTATGTTATGGCAGCGAGGAGAGAAAGAGGTGTTTGTAGTCCTAATCAGGAAAGCAGCCTAGGGTGAAAATGCTGCTCCTCCAGCCTTTCCGGAGATAAACAGAGGATGCCATTCCTGACTTCTTTTGCCCCGTACACACGGTCGGATATTCCGATGGAAAAAGTCCGATCGGATTATGTTGTCGGAATATCCGATCGTGTGTGGGCTCAAGCGGGCTTTTTCCGTCGGAATATCCGCCGGAAAAAATTTGAGAGCAGGATCTAAAATTTTTTCCGAGCGTGTGTAGGGAATTCCGACGGACAAAGTGCCACGCATGCTCAGATCAAATTACGAGACCAAAGCTTTTGGCTACTAGCCTCTACGTAGTTCCGTAGTACGCAACGAACGTCACCACGTTCGGAACGATCGGATTTTCCGACAGCTTTGTCCGACCGTGTGTATGCAACACCAGTTTCGGACAAAATCCGTCTGAAAAAGTCAGATGGATTTTGTGGTCGGAATTTCCGACCGTGTGTACGGGGGCTTATTCTGCAAAGATTAGTTGCTTGGCTGTCATGCTGACCCTCTTGCTTCAGTGTTTTGAGTTGTTGTAAAGGGACCCAGACCACTGTCCTATATGGTGAAAATATAATCCATTAAATGAATATATTGTGCACTTTAACAGCAAAAGGAAAGTGCTAGATTGTTTACAGTTTGAGGATATACCGTATTTATACTAATTTGCTCAACTATGCAAAGAAGCTGATTAGCGTAGGACATACCCGTCATTAATACCAGCAAAACCCACCTAAGTTACCCTCTAGAACAGGGTGCCTAATTCGATTTCATCGCAGACCGCATCAGCATTATGGTTGCCCTCAAAAGACTGGTTGCATCTGTAAGACTATATGTCCGGAGCACCCACCATCAGAAATCAAGAGTTCCTCACCCTTCCTTACATCACAGTGGACCCCCCTTACCATGTGTTGCTGCTGGGGAGGAGCTGGGAGCGGTGTTTGAAAGCAGAAAGTGCAGGGTCTGGAGGAGGACCAGAAGAAGGCTGGAGTCAGCTGCTGGAGTCTGCTGAATGCTGAGACCAGGGAAAGTGGAGAGGAGATGGTGCTGCAGCTTCACAGCGTGGCACAGGATATGTAGGATGAGTTCCGTCTTCCTCTCTGCTACCGACTGCTGAGACAAGGGGAGCTGGAGACGAGGGAGGTGCTGCAGCTGTAGTAGAGGTGTGAGGGCCACATCAAATGACCTGGAGGGTTGGAATTAACCCGCAGGTCTTGTGTTTGACAAGCTGGGGGAGGAGAAACACCCGTACACTGGTCTTCCCAGTAAATTACTGTGCGGATGTAGCTGGGAGGGGGCATGTCAGGACAAGTCTGATCATTGGAGGAGAGCGGGCTGAGTTCTCAGAACAGCAAGAGAACTGACCACTGTGTGTTCTCATGTCTGGTGTGGTCAGTTTTTAATTGGAAAGCAGAGGGACTGGCAGGAACACCAGGGATTTCACACAAAGAAAGCAATACAAAGAGAGCAGGATACTTTTTCATACAAGTACATGGCACAGCAGAAACATGTCAGGGATATGAAATGTTGGGCTGACATATTTTTTAACGATCACTAAAAAGATCATTGGTGTGATGTTGCTGGCTCTATCAAGTGGCGTTGGCTCCAAAACTATGCAGACACCATCAGATAAGAGGTCATTATACACAGCTTGGGGATTCCCTAGCAGCCTCTAGAGCAGGGGTCTCAACTGGTGGCCCTCCAGCTGTTGCGGAACTACAAGTCCCATCATGCCTCTGCCTGAGGGAGTCATGCTTGTAACTGTCAGCCTTGCAATGCCTCATGGGACTAGCAACAGCTGGAGGGCTGCCAGTTTGAGACCCCTGCTCTAGAGGAAGTCTAGGAATCCACAGAACTCCTAGAATGGTTGCTCTAGACCTCCAAAACGCTGAATTCTTAGAAGACAGTCTCATAGTTTAGTCATAAGAAGCTCACTTATGCCCCGTACACACGATCGAACTATGCCGCGGGATTGTCCGCTGGACAATCCGCCCGTGTGTGGGCTCCAGCGGACTTTTTCTCCCAAAAGTCCGGCGGACTTAGTAAGAAGTTATGACTCAAAATTGTCTGCTGGACCCAGTAGTCCGGCGAACAATCCCGCCGTCTGTGTGCTGGTCCGTGGGACTTTTGAAATGAACGGACTTGCCCACACACGGAGTAAAGTCCGTTCATTTAGAACGTGACTCCAGGTAGACGGGACTAGCGAAGGAAGTGAATGCCGCTGCCTCGATCGGCGAGATTGACACCTCGCTAGCCCCGTCACCTGGTATGGATTTAAAGGGGAATCCCTACGCCAAAAAAACGGCGTGGGGGTCCCCCCCTAATCCATATCAGACCCTTATCCGAGCACGCAGCCCGGCCAGGCAGGAAAGGGGGTGGGGACGAGCGAGCGCCCCCCCCCCTCCTGAGCCTTACAAGGCTGTGTGCCCTCAACATGGGGGGTGCCCTGCCCCACCCCAAAGCACCTTGTCCCCATGTTGATGAGAACAAGGGCCTCTTCCCGACAACCCTGGCCGTTGGTTGTCGGGGTCTGTGGGCGGGGGGCGGATCGGAATCCGGGAGTCCCCTTTAATAACGGGGCCCCAGATACCGGCCCCCCACCCTAATCCTCTGGGACTGTGACATCGTAGGGGGGGCGGGGTCACCATGTGACATGAGCCGTGGGCCCCGCCCCTTGACCCTATATAACTGGCAGCGCAACACGTCTGGGCCATTAGAAGCGGAGACAGCGTCGTGTCAACTTCGGATGAAGAAAGAAGAACAAGAAGCAGAAGCAAAAGGCGACAGCGACGGTGGCAGAAGCCCGGGCCACCGCTAGTAAAAGAGCTGCAAGAAGAAAGCGAGGCGGCACGGCATTAGGCGTTGATTTCCTAAAGGCAAATAGACTGCAAGTGCAGTTGCTGCAGAGCTTAGTAAATAAGGTAAAGCTTCACTTTGCAAAGAGCACCCAATCACGTGCAAGGTAAATAAAAAAAAAAGGCATTTTTGCCTGCACATGATTGGATGATGGAAGTCAGCAGAGCTTCTGCTCATTTACTAAGATCTGGAGCAACTGTAGTAAAGCAACCCCTTAGTGATTGATTTTGAAACCTAGCGCTATTCACATTTATATATATTTTGAAGGATTTGTGTTTACACAAATTTCGGAGTAGCAGCAAGGGTTATATATTTTTTGCACTTTTTTACCACTTTTTTTTCATTGTTTTTTTTTATTTTTACCACTATTTTTTCATTATTATATATATTTTTTCTTCATTATTATTAATAATTTTATTTTTATTTATTTTTATTTTATTTATTTTTATTTTTATTTTTATTTTATTTTCCATATTATTTCTCACACCTTTTCTTTTTTGACAGGTGGTAAAATGTGAGGATGGGGACACGGATATCTGACTGATGATTGATAGATAGTAAAGTAAACAATTTAGGTCAATCTATTTTATTTTATTTTTTCTAATTTTTACTGTTATAAAAAGGGTTTGTAAAATAAGAGGCAATTTTGATACAGAAATTGAAAATAGAGATGTTTTCTGGAAAATGGCCGTCAAAACTTTTTTTAGAGATAATTTTACTTATAAAAAAGATTTTTTCTAAAATTTTTGGATACATAAGAACGAATGGGAATTGATAAGAAACGATTGTATCAAATTATGACTATTACCATTCATGACATGCAAGTTTGTGAGAGCAACCCAGCTGTGTGAGTGGGAACACCTGTATCGTTAGAAGCACACACACTATTAAGAACGCGATTCAAATAAAGAAGGACATGAACTAAACAAATATTAGAAGGATAAGGGAATACCATAGTAAAAATGGCGGATTATACGTTTCCTGTAGTATAGAATAGGAAAACCAAAACAAAGATGGCGTTTTTGGCATTTCCGGTGGGCCGTTAACAGCAAACCAATGATATCCTATGAGGGCGGGTACTGGTACAATAAAAACAGAGTAGGACAACAACCCGGCAGCTTCCTGATGACGCAAATACAAGTTGCGAAACGCGTAGAGGCTGCTGGGTAATCCGTGAACGTCACTTCCGGTGCAGGCGATAGCGAGGCTTGGAACGCACGCAGATCGAAACAGCACAGATATACCAATGACAGGGTCTTACACACACGGCTGGAGATGCTCAGTGCCAACTTAAGGCACAATAGAATGTGAGTTTTTTTATATGCTTTCTTTTATTTTCAAATAAACTTTTAAAAACGTACTTCACCATGGGAGGCATCTATTACTATTTTTTTTGAGAGTGGAACACATATGATCCCACGTCCCAGGAAATAGGAGGCTGAAACAATCTACGGTATATGTAGGAGTGGTTATCCGGAAACAAACCAAAGGACCTAAACTCACCTTGATTCGGTGAGTGACCAGTGGTGGATTCACTAAAGTACCTGCACAATAAAAGTACAGGCCTGTAGCATTAGCACAGCTATAGGCGGAGGGCCGACATGTGGGGGTTAGTACAGTAAGGCTACAGGTAGTTTAGGGTTAAAGTTAAGATGTACAGTATCAGGGGGAGTGGTAATAAGGAGGGGTTTTGGATTGGAATTTCCATTGGAGGAGAGTGGGGTGTGGCAGGGTGTGGTTGGGTGGTCCCACATGATACTAGGATGGGTGGGATGACTTAGGGAATCAGTCAGTTTCTGGGAGTAGCAGGAACAACATTCTCATAAGCTATGGAGGACCTGGAGGCAATGTTGGCAACCATTAGGGAGGCTGCGGTCGCAAATGGGCCGCAATGGCTGCGGGCACAGTTTGCGGGTAGGTTGCCGGGGTCGGGGCAGGTGATTGCTGCACCTGCCCCTGAACGCATTAGTACCAGGAGGTCTCGGCCTCCAGAACACTTGAGCCCTCAATTGACCCCGAGGGGTAGTCGCCGTGCTGGGAGCCCAGTAATGGACCCTTCAGTCTCCGCGGCCAAGAGAACGCCTGCTCAGGCCGAGGGGACTGGGAGGAATCCCGACCGAGGTGTACCCCAGGGGGCAGGAGCGGGCCTTCCGCTCGTTTCCTCCCCCATTCTACTGCTGTGCGGGACCATACGGCCTCGGCGGGGTCTACACCAGCCGCCTGTGAGGCCCGTCGTGGGAGGAGAAGATCACACAGTGCCGGCCTGATGCCCAGGACGGCCGTGACTGTCGGCGGAACAAGTGGAGGTTCTACCAGAGGGGGCGCCAGCGCAACATCTGCTAGCTGGGACCTGTCTACCGCTCCTGCCAGTGGATCCAGGCAGGGAGCGCGGCGTGGGAGGAGCGGTGTGTGCAGCACGGCGGCCGGGAGTGACGTCATCGGCCAGCGTCAGCGCCAGGCTCCGGAGGCCAGTGTACCTGTCGGGCCCCTTCAAGAAGAACTGCAGCGATCGGAAGGGGAGATATCGTCTTCAGAGGAGGAGGAGTGCACCGCTGAGGGAGATCTGCGCGATTGATCCGGACCTACGGCTGCAGGGACAGGGCAGCCTGGTGAGTACAGTTTGTCTGTGGATAGTGTTATGTCTTCTGTGTTGTCCAGTGCCGTTAATGTTGCAGAGGTTGGTCAGCCAGGGCATGGGGGGCGGAGGCTTAGGGAGGTGGGTGGGGCAACTGACAGCACGATGTTGGCACCTGGTCTTTCAAGGGCTGGGGGTCTTCAACAGGCGATGGGGGGAATTTTAGGCACCGATGTCCCCCGGCAGGCTGTACCGGTGACGGACGCTGCGGGGGGGGGGACATGGCTAATTTTCTACAGGCATTTTTGGCGGGTTTTAGCGAAGCCCTGGCGCGTTGTGACGCAGCTGTGGGTCCCGGGGGTGGGGTCTCCCCAGCGGCGGCTTGGACGGCTGCACCAGTTCCCGTGGCTCCGTCGGGACCGGTGGTCAGCTTGGGGTTTTCGGCGGCCCCTGCAACTCTGGTGGGCGGAACAGTAACGGCCACGGCACCGCCTCCGCTGTCGGCGGAGGTGCAGCTGGGAAGTGAGAAGACTACGGAGGTGACTCCGCCTCAGGCCTTGGTGACATCGGCTGATGGGACCAAGAAGACATCGGGGGATGCAGACTGCGTGCGTTTAGGCGATGCTGCCAGATGCGAAGTATACGTTTGCTTTGAAGGTCCGCTGGGTGCTCATCTGAAGCCGGAGGTGCGGGAGCGGATTTGGAAGGGTGAGTATGTCGAGATATTTTCCCTCTTGCCGCTGGAAAAATTCAATCTGGACAAGGTCAAGCCAGATGAAAGTAAAAAGGAGGAGGAGGAAAAGCGGCGTTATCGACTTATTCCCAGGTCGTTTGGCAATTGGCTTCAGGCGTTCAATATTCTGGCCAGTGTGATCGGCGAAAAGGCTCCCGAACAGTGCTCCGCGCTGTTTTGCTACGCGGATGCCATTGGGGAAGCGCAGCGGGTGTATGGGGGCTTGTCCTGGTTGCGGTACGACGAGCAATTCAGGCAACGAAAAGCAGTTAGGCCCTCGATTAGGTGGGACCATAAGGACATATCCTTGTGGATGAAATTGATGACTCAGGCGCGGGCCTCACACACCCACTTTTCAGGGGGGGCTGGTGGCGGTGCAGGGACCTCCTCGTCATCGGCCGAAAAGCGTAAGGGTTTCTGCTGGCAGTTCAATGAGGGGAGCTGCAAATTTGGAGGATCATGTCGTTTCCGTCACGAGTGCTCCGGCTGCGGGGGATCGCATCCGCTTACAAAATGCTTCAAGAATACCAAAGGTAAGTCCGGTGAGGCTGGAAAGAGGGAGGACTCCGGTGAAGGTGGAAAGACTGGCCCCCTTCCTAAGTAGGTATCCGGACCGGGCGGCGGCGGGTATTCTGCTACGGGGTTTTTCGGTGGGTTTTGTGATCCCCAGCGCCTTGTCTGGCGTTCCCCCAGTCCCTACGAATCTGCTATCTACGAGACAGCATCCGGAGGTGGTGGCCTCCAAGTTAGCAAAGGAAGTGGCTTTGGGTAGGATGGCGGGCCCTTTTGTGGAGCCCCCTTTGGACGATTTGGTCGTTTCTCCATTAGGGGTGGTGCCTAAGAAAGAGCCCAATTCCTTCAGGTTGATACATCATCTTTCCTACCCTAAAGGTTTTTCGGTCAATGATGCCATTGATCGGGAGGACTGTGCTGTATCTTACGCTTCGTTTGATAAGGCAGTGGTGTGGGTTCGCAGATTCGGAAAGGGGACGCTATTGGCGAAAACCGACATTGAGTCGGCGTTCCGCCTTCTTCCGGTGCATCCTGACAGCTTCCGTTTGTTGGGTTGCAGGTGGGAGGGACAATATTACGTGGATCTTTGCCTGCCTATGGGCTGTTCCGTTTCCTGTTCATTTTTTGAAGCTTTCAGCTCGTTTCTGGAGTGGGTGGTGAAGGACGTGTCCGGGTTGCACTCGGTAATTCACTATCTTGATGATTTCCTGGTGATGGGCCCTGCGGTGGGCAAGGTGTGCCATACTCTTTTGGCCACGTTGCAGTATGTTTTCAAGTCTTTTGGCGTGCCGCTGGCGGAAGGCAAGACGGAAGGTCCGGTCATGAGGATTAAATTCTTGGGGATTGTGATTGACACAGTTCTGATGGAATGTCGTTTGCCCCTGGACAAGGTGGAAGATCTGCGGTTGTCGGTGGCAGAGGCTCTCGCCTCTAACAAAATTCAATTGCGGGCCCTACAGTCGTTGCTGGGCAAGCTGAATTTTGCGTGCCGCATTATGCCCATGGGTAGAGTTTTTTGCAGACGGCTGGCGGCGGCCACATCGGGAGCTCGGGCTCCGCATCATCATGTGCGTTTGTCAAAGGAACACAAGGACGACCTACGGGTATGGTTGCTGTTCTTGGAACGGTTCAACGGGAAGTCGGTATGGATGGAGGGGATGGTGTCAGCGTGTGATCTGGACCTATCCACGGATGCGGCAGGGGCAATAGGCTACGGGGCTATTTTTGGGAGGCAATGGAGCGCGGGCAGATGGCCAGAATCGTGGCGTGCTGCGGAGTTACTAGGCAACTTGGTGCTTTTGGAACTATTTCCGATAGTGCTAGCAGTGGAGATTTGGCAACAGGATTTTAGGAACAAACGCATTTGTTTTCATTGCGATAATTTGGGGGTGGTCCAGGCCATCAACAAAGTGTCGGCCTCTTCGCCTCCGGTAGTGCGATTACTTAGGCATCTGGTGTTACAATGTCTTTGTCTGAACTGTTATGTTTGTGCAGTGCATGTGCCGAGCGTGAATAACAATGTGGCTGATGCGTTGTCTCGCCTACAGTGGGACAGATTCCGATTGTTGGCACCGGAAGCGGAGCAGCATGGAATTCCTTGCCCGGAATACTTGTGGGACATCGCCTTCGCACGGTAGCAGGTCTGCTTAAGGATTCCGTCTCCAAATCGACGTTGTCTGCGTATGAGAAGGTATGGGAGGAATGGCGGGCACTGGAAGCGGAGGCAGGCGGTCTTTCTGGTGACGAGGAACGCTTGGTGTTGGTTCTGGAATTTATCGGTAGGAATGCCGATAACAAGGTTTCGTCATCTAGATTGGGTGTAAAAATGGCTGGGTTGGCCTTTTGGTTTCAGATGTCGGGGGTCTGCGATGTGACCAAACATGCGTTGGTGAAGAGGGTTTTACGGGGCTACCGGAGGGGCAAGTCTGCTCCGGATGTGCGTCGCCCGATTTCATTCAGTATGCTGGGCGCTCTAGCAAATGTATTGGTTGGGGCTTGTTCTTCAGGGTATGAGGCAGCTCTGTTCAGGACGGCCTTTATATTGGCATTTTTTGGGGCGTTCCGAGTTAGTGAATTGGTATGCGCATCCAAGCGAGGGGGAGGTGGCTTGGATTTGATGGACGTAGTGTTACGGGGTGAAGTCCTTTCGCTTTTCGTGAGGAAATCAAAGACGGACCCGGGAGAAAAGGGTAAGTGGGTCAATTTGGGGATCCTTCCTGGGTCATCCCTGTGTCCGGTGAGGGCTGTGCGGGAATGGTACGTGGTAAGGGGTTGGGGACCGGGGCCTTTCTTGATGCATCAGGATGGGGCTGCGTTATCTCGGTTCCAATTTGGGTCTGTGTTAAAGAAGAGCCTGAGGGCTGCGGGTTTTGACACTAAGGACTTCTCCTCTCACTCGTTCAGGATCGGGGCGGCCACGGAAGCGGCTCGCTGGGGTTTGGGGGAAGAGCTGCTGCGTAAGATTGGGAGATGGAAATCACGTCGGTTCCAGTTGTACGTGCGTCCCCATTTGTTGTAGGTGCTAGTTGAGGGTCCTTCATATTGGGGGGAAGAGAGTACGGTGGTAGGCCGGGTCTTCATGTTGTTTTGGTTCAATGTTGTTTGTTGGTTGGTGTTTAGTGTTTTGGTGTTGTTGCATGTTTTTAACGGAGTTACGTTTCTTTGTTGTCGTGTCTGTTTTGTTTTGCAGGTCCCGAATGTTTGGTGTGGATACTGGGACACTCGTATGTGTTCTGAGGCGCCAAGAGGGCTGGGGTTAGGCCAGATGGGCGGCAGTTAGGCTTCCCTAGGAGCCAGGTCAGGATCAGGTGGATTGGGGTACCCGGGATGCTGTGGTCCAGGGTTCTCCCTGAGGTACACCACTACGCCACATTGGACAGGCCCCCAGACATTCTGGTGCTGCATGTAGGGGGAAATGACGTGGGGCTCAGGGCCTCTAGGGAGTTATGCAGGAACATTAAATATGATTTACTGCGCTTGCGGACCCTGTTCCCTGACACCATCGTCATATGGTTAGATATGGTTGCACGGACCGCATGGAGGCTAGCAGTCTCAGTGGAGCGGGTGAACAGGGCCCGCATTAAGGTG
The DNA here is from genome assembly GCA_028564925.1 of Lithobates sylvaticus. Classification (NCBI taxonomy): domain Eukaryota; kingdom Metazoa; phylum Chordata; class Amphibia; order Anura; family Ranidae; genus Lithobates; species Lithobates sylvaticus. The sequence goes on from CM053034.1 coordinate 157,712,533, forward strand.
AATAAAGCGGTGGCCAAATTTTTTGTCCGCAATGGCGGTTTGGCCATACGTCACAGGGAGTTGGAGAAGGAACCGTGGCTGTTCCTGAGGGGGGACGGTGTTCATTTAAATGCCATTGGCATTGACATCTGGTTTTTAGGCTTGCAGGATGGTATACAGCGAGCGGTGGAGGTGTGGCGGCTCGCCCAGGCGTAAGGTTTCACGCCGGGCGTTTGTGGCAGTGATTCTAGGGTTTTTGAAGGCAGGGTTGGTAAAGTTCTCTGGAGAACGATGGGTGGGGCCCATATCAGAGATGGGTGGACCTGCCCTAATGAGGGCGGAAGTAATAGGTGGCTGTATCGGCTAGTGAATTTGCCAAACTATAGTCCCTGTGCTGGCGTAAGTCACGGCTAGGGGCCGGGAAAAAGGCAAGGTGATGCCAGATACAGTTAGGGATGTTTTAATAGGTGCCTTCAATGATCCTAGACAGTTTTACAGTTCATGTTATTATTATTGATGTTTGAAAATATTTTGTTGTAATAAAAGGCTGCTAGGGCCATTTAAACCCAAAAGAAGTGTGTGGTCTCTTTATTGGTGGGTAAATGGGATTGGGTTAATGGCATTCAGCCTGGCAATTGGACAATACCCCATACAAGTACAGGCCTGTAGCATTAGCACAGCTATAGGCGGAGGGCCGACATGTGGGGGTTAGTACAGTAAGGCTACAGGTAGTTTAGGGTTAAAGTTAAGATGTACAGTATCAGGGGGAGTGGTAATAAGGAGGGGTTTTGGATTGGAATTTCCATTGGAGGAGAGTGGGGTGTGGCAGGGTGTGGTTGGGTGGTCCCACATGATACTAGGATGGGTGGGATGACTTAGGGAATCAGTCAGTTTCTGGGAGTAGCAGGAACAACATTCTCCCGCCCACCCGCCCTTCTTTTTCGTAGGTAGGCTTTAGGGCACATTGTTTTTCGTTCGTTTTTATGCGGTTGGGGTTGTTTTCATGCCCTAGCAGCTAGCAGTGATTCTAGGGTTTTTGAAGGCAGGGTTGGTAAAGTTCTCTGGAGAACGATGGGTGGGGCCCATATCAGAGATGGGTGGACCTGCCCTAATGAGGGCGGAAGTAATAGGTGGCTGTATCGGCTAGTGAATTTGCCAAACTATAGTCCCTGTGCTGGCGTAAGTCACAGCTAGGGGCCGGGAAAAAGGCAAGGTGATGCCAGATACAGTTAGGGATGTTTTAATAGGTGCCTTCAATGATCCTAGACAGTTTTACAGTTCAGGTTATTATTATTGATGTTTGAAAATATTCTGTTATATTTTGTTGTAATAAAAGGCTGCTAGGGCCATTTAAACCCAAAAGAAGTGTGTGGTCTGTTTATTGGTGGGTAAATGGGATTGGGTTAATGGCATTCAGCCTGGCAATTGGACAATACCCCATACATGTCAAGAACATAGAAACACTCCAGTACACAGTGGTGTTAATGATTGGAACTTTTTTCTTATGTTTGAGTTTTTTTCTTATGTTTGAGTTTATTGATATTACTGCTTCCTTATATCGGCGTATGTATAGTTTGTAGTTACTAGCGTATGTATAGTAGCACACTATTTTATGGTATTTTTTGGCACAAAGGGTCCCAAACACAGGATTGTCGTGACGTTTTTTGACATATGACTTTATATATCTTTTGATGCCTACCAGGGAAAAATCATACAAGGAATTTGATATTGCACATTAACCTCCTAGGCGGTAATCCCGAGCCAGATTTGGGCTGCATTGCAGGATACAGGGGGGAAGTTACTTACCTTGTCCCCTGGATCCTGCGATGTCTCCCCGCTGTGTGTGCGAGCCGTCCGCTCGCTCCATTCACACAGTGCCCGAGTGCCGCCGATCTCCGTTCCCTGCGACATTCCGACGCACGGGAGCGGAGATCGGCGCCAAATTCAAAAAAGTTTAAAAACACACAACACATACAGTACTGTAATCTTAAGATTACAGTACTGTATACAAAAAATACACATCCCCTTTGTCCCTAGTGGTCTGCCCAGTGCCCTGCATGTCATTTTATATAATAAAAATATTTTTTTTCTGCCTGGAAACTGGAGATTGTCCATAGCAACCAAAAAGTGTCCCTTTATGTCAAAAGTGGTTTTAGACCAGCTAGAAAACACGATAATAAATTAGAATCACAATTTATCATCAAACAATAAATTTAATGACAGCGACTATTCTGCAACTGAGCAAATTTCAGTGTTTTTGATTTGATTACATTATTGAATCATTTTTATATATATTTTTATTATATTATAATTTATGATTTTGTGTTTCAAACTTTATCATACCCGGGATGTCTACTAGACTCTAGTTCGGACAGATTTAAGTGAGTTATTCATAAGAATTGCATGCCTACAATATAAAAACGCCAAATTTCCATGCAAAATAATTGTACCGCTTTCAGCACAAAATTCCAACCAGAATCATTCCGCCAGGGAGGTTAAGCACAGAGCACTTTTTATAACACTATACTAGACCGTAGGTGGGGGGGTAAAAATAGGGTAAAATACCACTAAAGAAGGTGGTGCGGTTTCTTTTTCTTTATCAAAAAATTATATATTTTTTATTCACATTTTCACACTTTTTTGTTGGTCCTTGGTGCATTGAATTAGATTGTAAAATGTCATTACATATAGCCAGTACTCACAGCTCTGGATTTAGGTATGGTGACTTCACTGCTCCTGACGAATCCACTTTGTGGAGAGGATAGTGTGTAGGGCAATGGCTCTGTTCCTGTCACATTTTGGTGAGGGACAAAATCTCTGTTGGTGATTGATGTGTAATTGTTCCTCAGCATTAACCTAAGAAATAAATGAAAAAAAAAAAATGTTTAGCAAGGTGTCTAGTTTGATCCAACAAAATGTACACTATATTACCAAAAGTTTTGGGACACCTGCCTTTACACTCACATGCACTTTAATGGCATCCTAGTCTTAGCCCCTGTACACACGGTTGGAAATTCCGACCACAAAATCCATCAGATTTATTCAGACGGATTTGGTCCGAAACTGGTGTTGCATACACACGGTTGGACAAAGTTGTTGGAAAATCCAATCATTCTGAACGTGGCTACGTAGAGGCTAGTAGCCAATAGCTTTGGTCTCATAATTTGATCTGAGCATGCGTGGCACTTTGTCCGTCGGAATTCTCTACACACGATCGGAAAAAGTCAGATCGGATTTTGTTGTCAGAAAATTTGAGAGCAGGATCTCAAATTTTGTCCGTCGGAAATTCCGACGGAAAAAGTCCGATGGAGCCCACACACGGGTGGATTTTCCGACAACATGGTCCGATCGGACATTTTCTGTTTGAATTTCCGACCGTGTGTAGCTGAAGTTGAAGCTGTTATAGCTGCAAAGGGTGGGCCAACTCAACATTGAACCCTACCCATAAGTCCGTAGGGTTCAATGTTGAGTTGGCCCACCCTTTGCAGCTATAACAGCTTCAGCTTCTTTGGGAAGACTGTCCACAAGGTTTAGGAGTGTGTCTATGGGAATGTTTGACCATTCTTCCAGAAGCACATTTGTGAAGTCAGGTACTGAAGTGGACGAGAAGGCCTGGCTCACAGTCTCCGCTCTAATTCATCCCAAAGGTGTTCTATAGGGTTGAGGTCAGGTGCAGGCCAGTCAAGTTCCTCCACCCCAAACTCGCTCATCCGTGTCTTTATGTACCTTAATTTGTGCACTGGTCCAAATCATTTGGTGGAGGGGGGATTATGGTGTGGGGTTGTTTTTCAGGTGTTGGGCTTGGCTCCTTAGTTCCAGTGAAGTGAACTCTTAAGGCGTCAGCATACCAAGACATTTTCAACAATTTTATGCTCCCAGCTTTGTGGGAACTGTTTGGGGATGGCCCCTTCCTGTTCCAACATGACTGCGCACCAGTGCACAAAGCAAGGTCCATAAAGACATGGATGAGCGAGTTTGGGGTGGAGGAACTTGACTGGCCTGTATAGAACCCTGACCTCAACCCGATAGAACACCCTGTTTAAGAATGATCAAACATTCCTCTTGACACACTCCTAAACATTGTGGACAGCCTTCCCAGAAGAGTTGAAGCTCTTATTGCTGCAATGGATGGGCCAAATCAATAATGAACCCTACGGACTAAGGCTTGGATGTCATTAAAGGTCATGTGCGTGTAAAGGCAGCCATCACAATAATTTTGGTCATATACTGTATATAAAGTAGAATCCTATCTGTTTTTTTTTTTTCGTTTTAGTTGGTGCTAGGCAGGGTTCAACCTATTGTGGGGTCTTTACAGCTGTGTATGATTCTAGAAGGGACCTAAAGGAGCTTACTGGAGATCCCACTGCTTTGGGAAGCAAGTACCTATCAATTCCCATCTTTGGATGTATAAGCACTGTAAAAAAAATATATTTTAATATTGTAGATTTAACTAACAGACATGTCTAGAGTAAGTTCTCTTCTGTCCTGTGGCTGTCAGATGCTTAGGCCCCTTTCACACTGGGGCGGTTTGCAGGCGCTATTGCCCTAAAAATAGCGCCTGCAAACTGACCCGAAACAGCTGTTGCTGTGTCTTCAGTGTGAAAGCCCTCGGGCTTTCACACTGAAGCGGTGCGCTTGCAGGACGCTAAAAAATGTCCTGCAAGCCACATCTTTGGTGTGCTGTAGGAGCGGTATATTTACCGCTCCCATAGCGCCCCTTCCCATTGAAAACAATGGGGCAGCGCTCCGAACCCGCCCGCAAAACGCCGCTTCAGCAGCGGTTTGCTGGCAGTATTAACCCTTTTTCGTCCGCTCGCGGGGGGGTAAAACCGCCCCGCTAGCGGCCGAAATGCGCCGCTAAAACGACGGTAAAGCACGCTAAATATAGCGCCGCTTTACCGCCAGCGCCCCCAACGCCCCAGTGTGAAACCAGCCTTAGTGGGGATTGGGGAACATAATCTCCACTAAAGAATGGTTTTAAATGTGTGCAGTACACTGCAGAGCTGTCTTCCTGAACTTCCCAGGGACATTCCTGCTCTAACACTATCTGGTATTAAACCAAATGTTGTGAATGATGTAATGGTTCCATCGTTTACAATAATTGGTTAAAGATCAGTGATGTCAAAAGAAAGTACAGGGACTGGAAAGAATAATAAGGGAAACGTTTGCATCCCATTAGGGATCTCATCACACGGGGCAGAACTAGAGACCCCTTGCACGTTACTGGAGTTTGTAACTTAAAGTGTATACAAACCTTCACCTTAAAATATAAATAAAAGGCAAACACAATTTGAAAATGTGTGTATAGATATAAAAAACATTAGAAATACCTTTTTTCCCCTTATTTATAAGTGATCATGTTCCCTCTGTTCTCAGCCGCAGGTGAGGTGAGGATGGAGAAACAGCAGCACATTGAACTTCCCATTGATAAGCTGTGCAGGGGGGGGGGGGGGGGGGGGCGGGGGTGTTAGCAGATGTCTGATCATTGGAAAAGAGCAGGCTGTGATTCCAGCACAGCTAGAGAACTGATCACATTGGGTTCTCATGCTTAGTGTGGTCAGTTTTTAATAGGAAATCAGAGGGACTGACAGAAACACCAGGAAATTCACACAAGCAATACAAAGAGAACAGGATACTTTTTCATACAAGTCCATAGTACAGCAGGCACATATCAGGACTATGAAATGTTGGGTTTACACATTCTTTAAATTTTGTTATAAAAAAAAGGGAAGAGGGGAAGGGAGGGGAACAAATTTTGATAATTTTCGATTGCAGATTTACTATCAATAACAGATCTCCTCCCCACCTGCACTCTATGACTAGACAGTGAAAGGAGAAGCAGGAAAGCAGCAGCAGCAGCAGCAGCAGCAGCAGATGTTTATGCTCATCTCATGGTTCTCTGCTCTCTCTACCTATCACCATGCTATTTGCACTGCAACAAACATGAATGGCTCCTTGTGCTGTTTCTACCCTTTTGGGCTCTTGTCAGGACTTGGATCACCTGCTGGTGGAAACTGTGGTTCCCTGTGCAGAGGGTTGTAGTTCCAGTGTTCACCAGCAGGTGTCTCCCAGCAGCCAGCAGATCCCAATAATCAGTTACCACCTGATGCTGGGTGCTGGGAAGGTATTTAGCCCCCCCCCCCCCCCCCCCACTGGTGCGTTTTGCTTCAGTGTTTTGCTGCTTTCAGACTCTTGCCATAAATCTGATCTAGCTCTTGCATACATGTATACAGCAGTCAGCAGACCCCAGTAATCAGTTTCCACCTGATGTGTTTTGATGCTGCCTGATACTGTTTGCCATAGAGCTAATCTTGTTCCCACATACATACAGTATATAGTCTCATAAATATTGCTTTAGCTGGAAACACGGCTGTCTCCATTAGACATGTGAAATTTGTTTAGTTACGAATTCGTTTTCCGTTCAAATTCGTTATATTCGTTCATTCGTTATGGTACGAATGACCGAATGGTTTACTAAAAAATTCTAACGAATAACGAACTATCGAACGAATATGAAAAACAACGAAAATACGAAATAATTAAATTAGAAACAACGAAACTACGAAAGAATGAAAATCCGAAAAACGAAAACAGAAACAACGAAAATACCGAACAAAGATTCAAAAATAACGAAAATCAAAATGAACGAAAAATTTGTACATTCGTAACTTTTTTTTTTTGTTTGTTGATTCGTAATTTTCCGTGTCGCTTACAATGGCGCTGCTTAACGTGCTTCGAATGGATTCGTAAATTTGTTACTTTTTTTTGTTAGTTGATAAACGTGGTTGGGTCGGAGGCACTGTTTTGGTGGATTTTTGAGTTAAGTTCTGACTTGTGAGAGAGAAATTCTTTGTTTCTTAAACATGTAATAGCCTACACATTACATAAAATTATGAATTATGCCCCGATTACGAATCTACGAAAACAATGTTACGAAAGTACGAATAAATCAATCTTACGAAAGTCCGAATGTAACTAAATCTACGAAACTACGAATGCGTCCGAATACAAAATATAACGAAAATACGAATTTCGAATAAACGAAAATTAGACTAACGGAAAAACGAATCAACGAAAAAATAACTCTTACGAAAATACGAACGAGTCCGAATACGAACACCGACGACTTACGAAATTACGAATCGTTACGAATCAACGGAAACGAACAGAAACAAAACGAAACTAAACAAATTTTTCTATTGTGCACATGTCTAGTCTCCATTGTGGCTAAACAACATTTTACTGAAAGCTTACCCCATAGCTGGGTTATCTTTCCGGTCCATGTTGGGTGAATAGTATACAGCCGGTCGGAAGTTTGATTGGTACCCTGTGCTGCGGTGGTTAAGAATCCCAGGATGGTGGACACCACCTGGAACAAACTGTGGGCGACCTGCGTGAGACCAATTTGAGGTTACTGAAGGAGTCAACCAACTGTTATGTCAACATCAACAAGGAGACATGCATTGTATATCTGTGATCTAATTACATTCCTTTAGTAACCAACATATATGAGTTAAGAATGCTATAGATGGTGGGATTTTCTTTCCTGCAACCAGTGATTGCTCAATTCCTCCATCAACACAGTTAGTGTTGATGGGGGAACCTCTCCCACAGCGCTATTGTGTTCTGCCGGTGGGAAGAACACATTGAGTACTGCTGGCGGCTATAGCCACCTTCAGTAATCACGCGCAAAAAATCTGACAGGCTGGTTGTAGTGAAATCGATTGATGGATCAACTTCAGTGTAACCAGTCTGTTCATAGATGGATTGGGATTCAATCTATCTATGGCTGACTTTACACAGGTTCTGTATCTAAATAAATTCAGCTAAATGTGAGCGTAAAAATGCTCATAAAAACAAGCAATGTTCTTGATTTTAACTTTGCATATGGCAGCTGGGCCATTTTTTAACTAGTGAGTCTGATAAAGAGTGCTTAACCACTTCAATATAGGGCACTATTACCCCCTTCCTGCCCAGGCCAATTTTCAGCTTTCAGCACTGTCGCACTTTAAATGACAATTGCACGGTCATGCAATACTGTACTATATGAAATTTGGACCATTTTTTTTAGACAGATAGAGCTTTCTTTTGATGGTATTTGATCACTACTGGGCTTTTTATTTTTTGCTAAATAAACAAAAAAAGACTGAAAATATTGAAAACAAAAACCTTTTTTTTCTTTCTTATATTATTATACAATTATTATACAATTTTGCAAATAAGTGATTTTTCTTCTTCACTGATGTGCGATGATGGGGCTGCACTGATGGTCACTGATAGGCTACATTGATGGGCACTGATGAGGTTGCACTGATGGGCATTAATTGGCACTTATGAGGCTGCACTGATGGGCATTGATGAGGCTGGTCCATGGTTAGGAGCTTCCTGAGCATTTGGAACGCACGCCGGCTCGATTATCTAGAGCGACGTGTTGGATACTTGTACTGGCTTGCTGGGAAGACTGAGTGCCGGTGTCCTGTCAGAACGCTGCTACCCTTCCGAAAATTCATCTCATGCCTGACAAAGGGGTCCTGCGTGGCTCCGAAACGTTGCCCTATCCTTGTGTTGTAATCATGCAATAAATCACCCGTTTGGACGCTATCTATGTCGTTCCATGGTGTGCTGGCAAATATCTTCACTGTGACTTGAACCAGTATCCAGCTGGTTGTTGCTACAGTTCCCAAACTCAAGAACTCATCCAGGAATGTGTGCAATGGGAATATGAAGTACTAGAAGTGACGTTCCGTCACGGCCATCTTGGTACACCCTCACTCACCTGCAGTAAGCCTACAGTCAGAAGGCGGCAAGTGGACACCTTTTTACAATCACCGATGTCTTGCATTTCACACATATTTTTACAAGTAAACTCAGCTTATATAGTGAAATACAGTAGTTGGAAGCCTGTGACACTGTTTTGATGTTGAATTTTAAAATAATCGGCTGAGTGTGCTGATGTCACAGGTTTTCTAATCTGACAGAACACCGCTGATTTTAAGATTCAACATCAAAACAGTCTGACAGATTTCAAAATACTGTATTTCACTATATAAGCTCAATTTACTAGTAAAGATAAGTGTGAAATGTGGGTGTAAAAAGATGTCCGCTTGGCGACTTCAGACTGTAGGCTTAGTGTGGACGAGTTCGGGTATACCAAGATGGCCGCAACTGAACATCACTTCAGTTGCAATTTCTGATGGGTAGCAGCTTTCCGATAGAACACCGGTCCAAAACGACCATTCCTGGCTTAAGCTGACTTGGCGTCAACACCTCTCGGCCTGCCCTGCAGGCTGCTCCTGTCCCCCAAAACACACCAGCGCAAGCACGGCCATGGCATCTTTTTGCTGCGTATTGCGTAGCCCCTTGTACGCCTACGGCGGAGCACCCGCCTGGTTCCAGGCACAGAGCACATGGAGGAAGAAGAAGAGGAGGGGGTGGAGGAGAGAGGTGTGTCACAACCAGTAGCAGTAGTAGCGTTTTGGAGGCGTGGTGGCGGAACAACCTCCAACACTACTGACCTGTCCTGCATCCCTCCCAGCTGCCAATAGAGTGACCCAATGGGGCCGTGAAAGAAAGGTAACGTCCCGGTCCCATGCATCTGCTGGACCATGAGTCAGGCGGTAATATGCACCTTACCGCTGACCGCTGCATGTCCCGGAGGCAGGGGGGACATTGCCCTCCACATGCGGGGTAGAGAGTACGGAATTCGCCTTCCGTGAGAAAAAGTGCTCCGTTTGGGAACCTGCCTGAGGAACCGCACATTGAACAAACTCACGAAGGGGGCCCCGAGTCTACCAACTGAAAAGGCAGCAGTTGAAGTGCTAGCAATTTAGCCAGGCTAGCATCAACCGCTGGGCATGTGGATGGCTGGGAGTGTACTTCTTTTCTACGGTCCAGCAGCTGGGGCAGGGAAAATTTGCTGCTGCAATCGGACGTCGGTGTACGGCAAGTACTTGGTTGTGACACACCTAATTCTACACCTTTCAGTCCCTCTCAGAGCAGCTTTCAGAGAGGACTGAAGGTGTAGTGGGGATGGAGGAATCCCAGCTGAGGAGGAGCAAGGAGAGGTCCGCTTAGTTCTTTGGTGTGGGTCTTTTATGTGTGCCTGCCAACGAGCTGCATGCAGGTCGCCATATGTCTGGTCATGCGTTTGTGTGGTGCCAAGCGGCTGATGTTTTGGCCACGCGAGATACGCTTGAGACAAATATTGCAAATACAGTGGTGCGATCTGCCATGCACTCGTCTCAAAAAAGGCCCACACCAAAGAACTTTTCTGATGGGTAGCAGCTTTCCGATAGAACACCGGTCCAGAGGCACTGAAATATGTGAGTAAGCATTTTATAGTTTGAGCTGTGGAATAAAATTTTATAAATATATTGTGCAATGATGAGCCATTTTATTACATGAGTGGATGAGAGGTGTGTACTGTCCCGGGTCACGAGGTATACCAAAAGAAGTGGAGGCTAATTCAAATAACGCTGTTTATATACAAGTATCTGGTGAGTGAGAAATTTGCCTGGTAGAGAATAATCACTTTTCTTGTTTGGTGGTGCATGAACAGCACAAATTGAAGAATAAAAGCAATGATATATGTACACTAAGGAGCATATATTGGACTATATTGTGATGTGTTGGAATTGTGGAATGCCTGCAATATTTCTGTAGACATGTATGTGGATTTTTAACACTGATTTATATGGGGAAGGCACAGCTACACACTTACCGTATCTAATTCTCACACATTCACTGAAGGTGAATACACTTAGCTGCAGCCTGAGCACAGTTACATTTGTTTGAGAATAAATTTTTTTGAGTACTGTATATACTCGAGTATAAGCCGACCCGAATATAAGCCGAGGCACCTAATTTTACCACAAAAAAATGGGAAAAAGTATCGAGTATAAGCCTAGGGTGATAAATACGCAGCTACTGTAAGTGGAAAAGAGGGTCAACAATGCCCATTTGCAGCCTCACTGTGCCCATTTGCAGCCATAGATCCCCTGAACTTCAAACTTGGTAGTTAAGGGTTCCTAGATCCCCTCTAACTGCAGCCAAAATTTGGGGTCCCTGGACCCAAAGGGTCCCGAAATGACATTGCTGCAGATGGACACAGTTGACCGACTTTGGGGCCCTGTATCTCAGGGCCACTTGGTGCTATGGATATGTTGTAGTGTTGATTCCACTGGGCTTGCACACCAAATTTAGGGTTCCTAGCACTAAGTGGCCCGAGATACGGGGCCGCAAAGTTGGGTCGGAAATTTATTTTTTTTTGCTGCAGAAAAGTGCTTGACTCGAGTATAAGCCGAGGGGGGCACTTTCAGCACCAAAAAATGTGCTGAAAAACTCGGCTTATACTCGAGTATATACGGTACTGAATTTATATTTGTTTGAGCACTGATTTCTAATTTGCACCTGTGCTTATTTATTGGCACTGATGAGGATGCACCGATGGGCACTGATAGGTGCCATTGATATGCTGCGCTGATGGGCACTGATAGGTGCCATTGATATGCTGCACTGATGGGCACTGATGGGGCTGCACTGATAACCAGGGTACTGGACAGTGTAAATATCCCGTAACTGGAAATCTGGTTATCGGCTTTCCTTTGCTCAGACACTGACAGCGCTGAGGAAAGGAAATGCCAATAACTGGCATTTTGTTTACATGTGATCAGATGTGATTGGACACAGCTAATCACATGGTAAAGAGTCTACATCATCATCTCTTTACCCGGTGATGCGCTGTGTCCAGGGGGGTGCACATGAGTGGCGCGATGTGAAGGAGCATCATATGACGTCCAGTCAGAATGGTAAAGCACCCGTCCGGCCATCAATCTGCTATAGGCCGGACGTTGAAGGTGTTAAAACGGAACTAAACCCTCTTTTCCTTTGCAGCCAAAGAAGCTGCCATCTTAGCCTCTGTATTAATCTGTAACTGCCATGGTGCTGCACATGTGATGAGTCATGACACCAGCCATTTGATGGTTTGACAGTGTGGTTGATAGCACAAGCAAATGTAACAGTTTTTTTAAACTGTTAAATTGATGGGTTTAGTTCCGCTTAACTACCTGCTGACTGTCCACAGTAAATACAGTATCTCACAAAAGTGAGTACTACGCCCCTCATATTTTTGTAAGTAGTGAGTGTACAGCTTGTATAACAGTGTAAATTTGCTGTCCCCTCAAAATAACTCAACACACAGCTATTAATGTCTAAACCGCTGGCAACAAAAGTGAGTACACCCCTAAGTGAAAATGTCCAAATTGGACCCAATTAGCCATTTTCCCTCCCTGGTGTCATGTGACTCGTTAGTGTTACAAGGTCTCAGGTGTGAGTGGGGAGCAGGTGTGTTAAATTGGGTGTTATCGCTCTCACTCTCTCATACTGGTCACTGGAAGTTCAACATGGCACCTCATGGCAAAGAACTCTCTGAGGATCTGAAAAAAAGAATTGTTGCTCTACATAAAGATGGCCTAGGCTATAAGAATATTGCCAAGACCCTGAAAATGAGCTGCAGCACGGTGGCAATGACCATATAGCGGTTTAACAGTACAGGTTCCACTCAGGACAAGCCTCACCATGGTCGACCAAAGAAGTTGAGTGCACATGCTCAGCGTCATATGCAGAGGTTGTCTTTAGGAAATAGATGTATGAGTGCTGCCAGCATTGCTGCAGAGGTTGAAGGGGTGAGGGGTCAGCCTGTCATTGCTCAGACCATACGCCGCACACTGCATCAAATTGGTCTGCATGGCTGTCGTCCCAGAAGGAAGCCTCTTCTAAAGATGATGCGCAACAAAGCCTGCAAACAGTTTACTGAAGACAAGCAGACTAAGGACATGGATTACTGGAACCATGTCCTGTGGTCTGATGAGACCAAGATAAACTTATTTGGTTCAGATGGTGTCAAGCCTGTGTGGCGGCAACCAGGTGAGGAGTACAAAGACAAGTGTGTCTTGCCTAAGTCGCTGATCACCGCCATTACAGTATAGTGTTCATAGCTGCGTAAATTCAAGAATACAGTATATACCATCTGTAGATGCTATAACTTTTGCACAAACCTAATTATTATACACTTATTGGGATATTATTTTTTTTTTTTTACCAAGACATTTAGCAGAATACATTTTGGCCTAAATTTATGAAGAAATTCGATTTTTTTTTTAATTTTTTTATTGGATATGTTTTATAACAGAAAGTATCAGTGTTTTTTTTATTATTTTTTTTTTAAATCTTTTTTCATTTATATCGCAAAAAATAAAAAAGTTGTATAGATCTTTGTTTGAAAAAGCAAAGAACCTTGTACAAAGAGATTTACCTAGAGCTACCAATTAGCAAATATTTCATAACTAGGGAAAAATGATTGACATCACTAATCTGCATTTATAGTTAATAAAAAGCCTTCTTTACTCCTTATTTACTACATCCTCCCAACCAGTTACCCACACTATGTTAGCTCTCACCATACGAGCTGTTGTAGTTGGTACAATAGACGTTCAGAGGGTCACAGCTTCCTCCAGAACTGCCCCGAATCCCTGGAGACGAATTGCCTATTGGAAGCGGCCCCATTGTAGTGGCAGGCTTGAATAAAAATGCTCCGATGGGTTTATGAACACAGAATGCCTTTGCAGAAAGTCAAACTTCAGTAACCTGGCTACAGTCAGCATAGCAACAGACAACATCAACTGTTCTCTGTGCTAAAATCAACCACTAGAGGCCAAATTCTGCTTTCATTTTCCTGTCTCCACTGCAGACTGGATCTATTCTCTCAACTTAACCGCTTCAGCCCCGGAAGGTTTACCCCCCTTCATGACCAGGCCATTTTTTTTGCGATACGCCACTGCGTTATTTTAACTGACTATTGCGCGGTCGTGCTACGTTGTACCCAAATAAAACCTATGTCCTTTCTTTTTCACAAATAGAGCTTTTCAATCAACCAATCATATTTAATCTTTTTTTTTTTAACAAGAAAACAAGAAAATCATATTTAATCTTTAAGTGATCTGCTTTAGTAAAATTAAATCCGATTGGCTGCTATAAATAACTGAAATTAGCCCGTCAGCTTTACAGTATAAGTTTATTAGGTGTATGAGTATCAACTATACTAACTCTGAACAATCCATAAAAAGATAAGAATAACACAGTTTACTTACACTTTATATACTGTAAGTACACTTTATATACTGTATACTTCAACTACCTACTGTATATACCGTATATACTCGAGTATAAGCCGACCCGAATATAAGCAGAGGCACCTAATTTTACCACAAACAACTGGGAAAACGTATTGACTCGAGTATAAGACTAGGGTGAGAAATGCGCAGCTACTGTAAGTGGAAAAAAGGGTCAACAATGGCCATTTGCATGCCTCACTGTGCCCATTTGCAGCCATAGGTCCAAACTTGGTAGTTAAGGGTTCCTAAATGCCCCCTAGTTTCAGCCAATTTGGGGTCTCTGGACCCAAAGGGTCCCGAAATGACATTGCTGCAGATGGACACAGTTGACCGACTTTGGGGCCCTGTATCTCAGGGCCCCAAAGTCGGGTCGAAAAATGTCAAGCACTTTTCTGCAGCAGAGAATGACATTTTCCGAACCGACTTTGGGGCCCCGTATCTCGGGGCCACTTAGCGCTAGGAACCACATTGGATATGCTGTAGTGCTAGGTCCACTAGGTTGGCATACCAAATTTAGGGTTCCTAGCACCAAGTGGCCCCGAGATACGGGGCCCCAAAGTCAGGTCGGGAATTTTTTTGCTGCAGAAAAGTGCTTGACTCGAGTATAAGCCGAGGGGGGCACTTTCAGCACATAAAAACGTGCTGAAAAACTCGGCTTATACTCGTGTATATACGGTAACTGCTTTGAGCTCTAATCCAGTCAAATATGATCATTTTATATCAACTTCACCTGCAGAAGAGTTACCCCCCCTTCATGACCAGGCCATTTTTTGTGATACTATAACTGACAATTGCACGGCACGATGCTGTAGCCAAATAAAATGTATGTCCTTTTCCCCCCCCCCCCCCACAAATAGAGTTTTCTTTTGGTGGTATTTGATCACCTCTGCGGTTTTAATTTTCGACAATTTTGAAAAAATATATATATTTTTTTTTACTTTCTGCTATAAAACATCTACAATAAAAAATATAAAAAATTAAATTTCTTCATCAGTTTAGGCCAAAATTTTATTCTGCTACATATTTTTGGTAAAAAAAAAAAAAAACAATAAGTGAAATTAATACAGTGATTAGTGCTAAAAATATGCATTGTCACTGTACTAATGTACACTGGTTGGGAAGGGGATAACATCGGGGGCGGTTAAATGTCTTCCTAGGAGCCATATTGTTTATTTCCTCTAATGTATGGACACCATGTTTATACTGATTGAAATTGTAATGTTCTGATGCATTGTACAGTTTATTGCCAAGAAAAATAAAGGAATAACAAAAATGTCTTCCTAGGGAGTGCTTACTAACTATGGGAAGGCAGAGATCCATGTTCCTGCTTAGCAGAAACACAGGATCACTACCCTCCCTACTGACATAACAGCGACCTGCTTTGTTTACATCTCTCTCAGGAATGATCGTCGGGTCCAGACGGACATAGAGTCTGCCGATACTGCTGATTAACTCCTGCTGTGTCCAATCACAGCAGGAGCGGGTAAATGCAGATTAGTGATGTCAATCATTTTTCCCTAGTTATGAAATATTTGCTAATTGGTAGCTATAGCAGCTTCAACTCTTCTGGGAAGACTGTCCATAAGGTTTAGGAGTGTGTCTATGGGAATGTTTGACCATTCTTCCAGAAGCACATTTGTGTGGTCAGGCACTGATGTGGACCAGAAGGCCTGGCTCACAGTCTCTGCTCTAATTCATCCCAAAGGTGTTCTATTGGGTTGAGGTCAGGACTCTGTGCAGGTCAGTCAAGTTCCTCCACCCCAAACTCGCTCATCCATGTCTTTATGGACCCAAATCATTTGGTGGAGGGGGGATTATGGTGTGGGGTTGTTTTTCAGGTGTTGGGCTTGGCTCCTTAGTTCCAGTGAAGGGAACTCTTAAGGCGTCAGCATACCAAGACATTTTTAACAATTTCATGCTCCCAACTTTGTGGGAACAGTTTGGGGATGGCCCCTTCCTGTTCCAACATGATTGCGCACCAGTTCAAAGCAAGGTGCATAAAGACATGGATGAGCGAGTTTGGGGTGGAGGAACTTGACTGGCCTGCACAGAGTCCTGACCTCAATCCTATTCTTCTACATATTTTTTTTTGACACATTTTTGGGACCATTGGGATTAATACAGCAATCAATGCTATAAAATTGCATTGATTACTGTAAAAATGTCACTGGCAGTGAAGGAGTTAACCACTAGGGGGCAGGGAGGGGATAAGTGTGTCCTGGGGGAGTGTTTCTAACTGTCTGGGGGATGGGCTAGCAGTGACATGACACTGATCGCTGCTCCCAATGACAGGGAGCAGACGATCTGTGTCCTGTCACTAGGCAGAATGGAGAGATGCTGTTTACATCGGCATCTCCCCGTTCTTCAGCTGCATGACACGGTCGCAGGTATCCCCACGGTGATCAAATCCGCGGGTCCCGCGGGCACGGAGCTTGCGGCAGGGGCACGTGCATGGCGGGAAATTCAAAGAAACGTACCAGTACGTTACTTTGCCAAGCCGTGCCATCCTGCAGATATATATCTGCTGACATCGGTCGGCAAGTGGTTAAAGGACTGCAAAGTGCACAATGCAAATTAAGTTAAAGCAGAACTAAATTCTCTCTGCTGAATTCACACTATTTGCAGTGACAGACCGTTTACTACATTATAAAACACCTGTCACCGCAAGGACACACAGGAAACAATTGTTCACAATTCACACTGCACAGTCCTCTGCCGCCGCTGCGCCTCTGACACTATGTGCGAATGGAGCAGCGGCTGCCTGCTGATTCTGAGACTTAGTTGCTTGCTGCAGAGAGAAGAGAGTAGGCACACCAGTGACCTAGGCAGCAGTGCACCCTAGGCGGCTGCCTAGTGGTAGAACCGGTCCTAGGCACGGTGATCTCTGCAATTATCGCACAGGCAGTGTGCTGTGAATGAATAGTGAACTGTGCATGTACAAGTGATGCCATGGGCCAGAGCCAACACTCAAATCCTCAAAATAGTGCAGATATCAAAGGTTTCACAGGCACTTACAAGTCAAACATTTTATATGCTTTAATATACAGTATATTCTATTGGTTGAACTGGATGGTCTTTTTTCAACCAGACTGTTGTGTAGCTTATATGTAACTATATGGCAAAGTTCCAAAGTTGGGCTTAACCGCTTCCCGACCGGCGCGCTACGATGTACGGACAGGCATATGGGTGTACAGGTACGTCCCTTTAAATTTGCTGCCGTGCCATTGCGCGCACGCCGGTCGGGACCTCCGTGAGTCGGATCGCCGCGGGGATACCTGTGATCGTCTCACGGAGAGGAAGAACAAGGAGATGCTAAAGTAAACAAAAATCTCCCCGTTCTGCCTAGCAACAGTGTCACTGATCTCTGCTCCCTGTAATTGGAGCAGAGACCAGTGATGTGTAAAACACAGCCACACCCCCCACAGTTAGCAACACGCCCCTAGGACACACTTAACCCCTACACTGCCACCTCCTGGTAAACCCCTTCACTGCCAGTGTCATTTACACAGGAATCAGTGCATTTGTATAGCACTGATTGCTGTATAAATGACAATGGTCCCAAAAATGTCCGATGTGTTCCCATAATGTTGCAGTCACAATAAAAATCGCTGATCACCGCCATTACTAGTATAAAAAAAAAAAGAAATTATTAATATAAATGCCATAAAACTATCCCCTATTTTGTAAACGCTATAACTTTTGCGCAAACCAATCAATAATCGCTTATTGCGATTTTTTTTACCAAAAATATGTAGAAGAATATGTATCGGCCTAAACTGAGGAAAATGGTTTTTTATACATTTTTGGGGGATATTTATTATAACTAAAATTAAAAAATAATGTGTTTTTTTCAAAATTGTCGCTCTTTTTTTGTTTATAGCGCAAAAAATAAAAACCGCAGGGGTGATCAAATACCACCAAAAGAAAGCTCTATTTGTGGGGAAAAAAGGACGTACATTTTGTTTGGGAGCCACGTCGCACGACCGCGCAATTGTCAGTTAAAGCGACGCAGTGCTGAATCGCAAGAAGTGGTCTGGTCTTTAGCCAGCAAAATGGTTCGGTCTGAAAGTGGTTAATACCGCTTTAAGTGTTTTACCATGGAAGGCAGTAATGTGAGTTGTATCATTCTATACCACAACACGCAGGTCTAGATAGAACCTAAAACTTATTTTTTTGCTTTTACGGCTCTTTTACACTTGCCTCAGCCCTCTGAACAGCCATCTGTGAATCACTTTTCAGAGAGCATTTGACAGATGGTGACAGGTGATGAGGAAGTGTTATAATGCCTCCTCGCTGCTGTTTTTCACCCCTAAAAGCCCACACCACTGCAACTGCATGCATTGCATGCTGTTGTGGTACGGTTGTGGCACAGCCCTATTCACTTGAATTGGCTGTGTTCGGCAGGTGGTACTGCCCACTGAATGTGACAGCGGGAATCATTTTTTGTTTCATGGCCACTGCATGTGTACACAAACAAAAACAAGAACAGAAGACACGGCATGTGTACACCCCTTAGTGCTGCCTTTGTGGCTTGGGGGAACAGGTGGGGTAAAAATGTGTCTCAACCACCTGTTTTTACCTCTCCCCTACCTCCAACTGCAAATGTAAACTATGCCTTACATAGCTAGGCCGATAAAGAAGATTTGAAAACATAAAACTATACTTTTTTTTTCACCCTTCTCTGGTCTGTCATGAAGAACCCAGCTTCTATAAATCTTTTTTTACCTCGAGCCATCTATCAAACATAGGAAACATCTGGGTTCTGTGTGCCAAACAAGAAATACCAACATCCCTTCTGCTGAGGGAAAATTTTGTGAATGAATTTTAGAACACAAATGTTGACAATAAAAACAGCAGAGAGTATTTTATTTATTCAGATTATAAAGTAATGTTAAGGAAAAAAAACCTCCACCTGTAGTTCTTGAAGATCATTTTTTTTAATACAGTATCAGGGCTCGTATTCTTAATAAAATAGCACACATGAAATAATCATATTTGTTGGTTTTCCACTTCATTTCAGAAATGAATGCACCACACTCTCCCCTATAATCTCTTATATACATAGCTTAGTCCACACATGATTAGAACATTTGGTTGTAGAGCAACTGCAGTATATACGGATTTTCTGGAAATGTAGTAAGTCCAGATTCTCACGCTAGTCACACTCTGTGATTTTTAAAAATTGAAATCTGGATTTGTGATAAATATAATAGCTTGTGTGGTATATGAATTGACATCCTCAATGCTGGGTTCACACTGGTGCGATGCGGGAAACCCTGCGATTCCTGTGCAGGTTCCCACATCGCACCTGAATCGCAGGCGGTTCACACTAACATCTGCAAACCACAGCGGGTGTCAAAGTAAACCTAATGACACCCCCAAATCTGTTCGCAGATCGCAGTGCAAACTGTGAAATGGTGCAGGATTAGGATCGCATCGATGTGAACAACCACAAAAAGGGTCCTGCACCATTTTGTGTGTGAAAGCGATGCGATTTCAGCTATACAGTTTGTATGGCTGAATTTGCATCGCACAGACATGTGATGTGCACAGCAATGCAGTGCGAATCACATGCAATGTTTTTGATCGCACCGGTGTGAACACAGCCTTAAAGGGGTTGTAAAGGTTCATTTTTATTTTATTTTCTAAAGCTAGTGCATTGTTGGTTCACTTACCTTTTCCTTCGATTTCCCTTCTAAATGTTTTTTTTCTTTGTCTGAATTTCTCACTTCCTGTTTCTCCTCAGTAAACTTTACACCAGGGGTCTCAAACTGGTGGACCTCCAGCTGTTGCGAAACTACATGTCCCATGAGGCATTGCAAGGCTGACAGTTACAAGCATGACTCCCACAGGCAGAGGCATGATGGGACTTGTAGTTTCGTAACAGCTGGAGGGCCGCCAGTTTGAGACCCCTGCTTTACGCCATCATCCGAGCGGTGTTTAGTCAGCCAGAACAGCTTACTGAGGAGAAACAGGAAGTGAGAAATTCAGACAAAGAAAAAAAACATTTAGAAGGGAAATTGAAGGAAAAGGTAAGTGAACCAACAATGCACTAGCTTAAAGGAACCCATTTAGAAAATAAAAAACGAACCTTTACAACCCCTTTAAGCGGTAGTAAAGCCTGCTTTGTGAATATTACCTACAGGTACGTTTATAATAAAGCTTACCTGAAGATAAAATTAATATCTCCAAAACGTGTTCCGTTTAGGAGATATTCGCTCTTTTGGCAGCCAGTGATGTCATCGGCACATGCGCTCTAAGGGAACAGCACACCGTGCCATTCCTTCAGAGTGCTGTGCCGTGGCCGTGACTCCCGCGCACATGTGTGGGAGTGACGTTATCACTGCCTGAGCCCGCAAACTCGGAAGGAAGACCGGTTGAAGATGGGAGCCGTCAGCGGTGACAGCACACTGCTTGAGGGCTTCCTTTTCTAAGGTAAGTATGTCATAATGTGCTAGTATGTGATGCATACTAGCACATTATGCAATTGCCTTGTAGAGGGATTTTTTTTCAATGCCACGGTTTACTACCACTTTAATGTTGGGTGTGTAATTCTTAATACTTGGGAATGTCCATTGTTTGAGCTTATGGTTAGGAGGAGAATATTCTCTGTCAGGGAACAGAACTGTGCAGCTGCATGGAACACTCAGACTGTGCGCTGTAACTGCTGACAGGTCTGTTCATGTATGACGAACAGGAGCTTGTATCAGATGACAGTCCTTTATATGGACAGCCAGTTCAGTGAGGACTGATACAGAATCTAGTGTAAGTCACTGAGACTCTTTGAAGAGATAATCGAGGTCTGGCTGCCTGAGACGTTGCTCCATTTCCCGATTCTTGGCATATTCCTGAAGCAGATGCATGATCTCATTGTTGAACTCCTCAGGGGGTTCCATAGCTCCTGTAATAATACAAAAATATATATCACAGTTCTGAGGGTGGAAATAGAAATAAAAGTAAATCAAATGGCACATGCACAAGTTTTTTTTCTAATATATGAGAACCAACAAACTGATAGGGCCCTTGCACACAGTTGGACTGATCAGGTCTGCCTGTCATTTTTTCAGACGGACCCTCCAGTCTCTTCTATGGAGTGGTAGGTGTTGATGGACATTGATGACACCCGCCAACATCCGATCCTGTCCGCCAAAAACAGACGAATGGGGATCTGTTACCCATCCGCCTGGTGGATCAGAGCGAATGGCAATCTGGTGTAAATGGACAGGCGGTCCGTTTACATCCGACCGCCCATAGAGGAGAGAGGGCGGTGTGTCTGTGTCCGCTCTGCATAAGCGGAGCAGACACGGACCAGCCATCCACCTGCTCAGCTCAGTGGACAGCGGAGTACGCCCCATGTGGAAGGAGCCCCACAGTATCTATGTGTGCATGTCTATGCATTCAGCACACATAACCAACAGCACCATTTTATCAGAAAAAATAGCACCTTGCCAGCAAGATTCAAACAAGCCAATCGGCTTTCTCTCTAAGACCGCTTTCACACAGGCGCTAAAAATTGCACCTGAAAAAATGCCTCATCTGCAGTCCCAGTGTAAAAGCCTGAGTGCTTTTTCACACTGGGGCGGTGCGTTTGCAGGACGTTAGAAAAAGCCCCGCAAGCAGCATCTTTGGGGCTGCACAAACCACCCCTGCCCTTTGGAATGCATGGGCAACGCTGCCGAATCACCTGCAAAGCGAATCGGCAGCGGTGCTACACGGGCGTTTTAACCGATTTTTAACCCCTTCTAGGGGGTTAAAAGCGCCGCTATTTTAAAAAAAACCGATTTTTAACGCTAACCCCTTCTAGTGGGGTTAAAAGCGCACCGATTCTGTCCGATCGGACAAGGTTGTTTGAAAAATCCCGCGCTAAAGCGCCGATATAACAGTGGTAAAGCGCGGTCCGATCACACCAAAACAACGGTTGGTGCAAAGTGCTACGCATTTACATTACGACCAAAGCTATTGGCTACTAGCCTCTACGTACCCCCACCGCCCCAGTGTGAAAGGGATTTTCCGACAACTTAGAGTGGTCATATTTAAAATATAAAGACATTCAAAGACATGGAGGCCACTGCTGTATGAACTCTAGGCTATGCTTGCCTTTAGTTTTTCTTAACAAGTGTATAGATGACTTTATAAATACAGTGTGTCTCCTATTCATGAATCCCCCCCCCCCCCCCCAGTAAAAAAATAAAAATGCACTGCAGCACTTAAAGGAGAAACCTGGGCTGGAACTAACTAAGCTTAAAACTTCTCCCACCGACCTTCTAATACCTGTACTAACTACCCTGTAGAAGGAAGCTGCTTAAACTTACCTATTCTCAGGGCACTCTGGTCCAGTCACGTGATTGTCTCCCAGTCGCCGGCTTCAGGGAAGACGAGGGACAGCAGACAACGGATGCCCAGATAGTAAGCCTATGAGTGACTTCACCACGCAGGCATTCCATCTGTTGTCAGCTCTCTCTATTCTCTCCCCTGAAGCTAGCAACTGGGCTGATCATGGGGAGCCCCATATTAATCCTATTGGTGATGTCACTGCCCAGGCATTCCATCTGTTGTTGGCTCTCTCCCCTGAAGCCGGCCACTGAGGAGATCACGTGACCAGACCACAGTGCTCTGAGAATAGGCAAGTATAAGCAACTTCCTTTTACAGGGTTGTTCGTATAGAAGTTAAAAGGTGGGTGGGTGCCGTTTTAAGCAAAGTTGATTCTAGCCCGAACCTTTTTTCCCCCTTTTTAAGTGATCACATTCCCTCTGTTCTCAGCTGCATAAGGAGCTCAGGAAGATGAGGGAGAAGAAACAGCAGCACACTGATCTTACCAGTGAATGGCTGTGCAGGGGGGACATGTCAGGACATTGGAGGAGAGCAGACTGAGTTCCCAGCACAGCTAGAGAGCTAACCATGCTGTGCTCTCATGCTTAGTGTGGTCAGTTTTTTGATAGGAAAGCGCATGGACTGGCAGGAATTACTAGGGATTTCACACAAAAAAAGCAATACAAAGAGAACAGGATACTTTTTCATACAAGTACATAGCAGGAATATGAAATATTGGGTTTATATACTCTTTAACCACTTGACCTCCGGAATATTTACTCCCCTTCATGACCAAGCCATTTTTTGAGATACAGCACTGTGTTAATTTAACTGACAATTGCGCAGTCATGCAATGCTGTACCCAAATAAAATGTATGTCCCTTTTTTCCTACAAATAAAGCTTTATTTTGGTGGTATTTGATCACATCTGCGGGGGGGGTTTGCGCTATAAAAAAACTATTTTGATTAAAAAAAAAACAATAATTTTTACTTTCTACTATAAAACATATCCAATAATAAAATAATAAATGTATGGTAAAAAAATCCCAATAAGCGTATATTGATTGGTTTGTGGAAACGTTATAGCATCTACAAGCTATGGAAATTTTTTATTTATTTGAATTTTTTTATTTTACTAGTAATGGCGGCAATCAGCGACTTATAGCGGGACTGCGATATTGCAGCAGACATTCTGACACTTTTTGGGGACCAGTGACACTAATAAAGTGATCAGTGCTAAAAAAAATATGGCGCTGTCACTGTACTGTGTTTTTGTTTATTTTATAAGGCTGTGCATTACATTGCAGCTGAATTTGGTACCTGTTTAGACCGCCATACAGGGGGGGGCCTTTGGGTTTACTTAAAGGGTGAATACATGACATGAATTTAAATTAAATTATATGAATTATTTATACACCATAAGTTCAGAAATCTTTCTTTCAACAAAATTTGAAACACATATTGACTATAAAATAAATGATAGTTTCCCTTCAACCCCTCCAATGCTGTATATTCATACCTGTGACCCAGTAGTATATATCCCAGTCATTGCTAGGCTCATTAATTATCCGATCGTATTGTGACAGCTGAGTGTCTGTCATGGTGCCCAGATACTTTTTGGCAAAAAGACTGCAGAGACAAAAAAATCCAAAAATTAACTGTTATACTATTGAGAGACATTTGTAAATAAAACAGACTCCAGAATTATACAGAACAAACATGCCTACTCAAACATGACAAAAATAAAAAATACAACAGGCAGTAACTCATAGCAACCAATCATGATTAATCTTTAAGAGAACTTCTTTAGTAAAATGTAATCAGATTAGCTGAAATAAATGACTGAAATGAGCACGTCAGCTTTACAGTACAAGTTTATTAGGTGTAGGAGTATCAAGTTTACTAATTCTGAACAATCCATAAAAAGAACACAAGTAACACAGATTACTAATATACGTTATACCTCAACTTCCTGTATAACTGTTTCGAGTTCTAATCAGATATCGAGGATAGTGATGATATGTAGACCAACTGCTGCATGTCTAATTTATAATAGGATGGACATAGGTGTCGTGCCCATGTTTATGCTATAGAAATAACTGTTGTAATGCCCTGGCTGACTGCACAAGTTATTGGACCCTAGGTTGTTCTTTTCACTCTTAGAGCCGGTTCACACTGGGGCAACGCGACTTCCAGCGCGACTTTTGGAGGCAACTTGGACACAACTTGAGTATGAATAACAACACGACTTGGAGCGACTTCAACATGACTTGGGGTGACTTACAACACGACTTTAGGTCGCCCCAGGCCAGGCGACTTTGTCCGTGGCCAATCAGAGAATAATCAGCTCTCAAGGGGGAACTCCACGCCAAATTTTAAATAAAAAACCGGCATGGGTTCCCCCTCCAGGAGCATACCAGGCCCTTAGGTCTGGTATGGATTCTAAGGGGAACCCCCCCTACGCCGAAAAAACGGAGTGGGGGTCCCCCCAAAATCCATACCAGACCCTTATCCGAGCACGCAGCCTGGCCGGTCAGGAAAGGGGGTGGGGACGAGCGAGCGCCCCCCCCCCTCCTGAACCGTACCAGGCCGCATGCCCTCAACATGGGGGGTGGGTGCTTTGGGAATGGGGGCGCCCTGCGGCACCCCCACCCCAAAGCACCTTGTTCCCATGTTGATGAGGACAAGGGCCTCTTCCCGACAACCTGGCCGTTGGTTGTCGGGGTCTGCGGGTGGGGGGCTTATCGGAAACCGGGAGCCCCAGATCCCGGCCCCCCACCCTATGTGAATGCGTATGGGGTACATCGTACCTCTACCCATTCACCTGGGGAAAGAAAGCGTCAAAAAAAAAAAACACAACACAGGTTTTTAAAGTAATTTATTAATCAGCTCCGGGGGTCTTCTTCCGACTTCTCCACTCTGTTCGGCCTCTTCTCCTGCTCTCCGTCGTCGTCTCCCGCTCTTCTGCCGGCTCCTCCGCTATCTTCTCGCAGCTCTTTTACCAGCGGGGGAGCCGGTCCTTCTTCCTTCTTCCCTCTTCTCTCTTCTTCCGATGTTGACACGACGCTCTCTCCCGCTGTAATGTCGTGTGAGCGCTGCGCAATGACTTATATAGGAATGGGGCGGGGTCACCGGGTGGTGTCACACATTGGTCATGCCCCCTATGACATCACAGTCCCAGCATGCCTCGGGACCCGACGTCATAAGGGGCGGGGCCACCGTGTGTAGCGCTCACACGGCATTACAGCGGGAGAGAACGTCATGTCAACATCGGAAGAAAGAAGAGGGAAGAAGGACCGGCTCCCCGCTGGTAAAAGAGCTGCGAGAAGATAGTGGAGGAGCCGGCAGAAGAGCGGGAGACGGCGCCGGAGAGCGGGAGAAGAGGCTGGACACCGGGAGAAGAGGCCGAACAGAGCGGAGAAGTCGGAAGAAGGCCCCCGAAGTCGGAAGAAGACCCCCGGAGCTGATTAATAAATTACTTTAAAAACCTGTGTTGTGTTTTTTTTTATTGACGCTTTCTTTCCCCAGGTGAATGGGTAGGGGTACGATGTACCCCATACGCATTCACATAGGGTAGGGGGCCGGGATCTGGGGCCCCCTTATTAAAGGGGGCTCCCGGATTCCGATAAGCCCCCCGCCCGCAGACCCCGACAACCAACGGCCAGGGTTGTCGGGAAGAGGCCCTTGTCCTCATCAACATGGGGACAAGGTGCTCTGGGGTGGGGGGGCCGCAGGGCACCCCCTTCCCAAAGCACCCACCCCCATGTTGAGGGCATGCGGCCTGGTACAGTTCAGGAGGGGGGCGCTCGCTCGTCCCCACCCCCTTTCCTGACCGGCCAGGCTGCGTGCTCGGATAAGGGTCTGGTATGGATTTTGGGGGACCCCCACGCCGTTTTTTCGGCGTAGGTGGCTTCCCCTTAAAATCCATACCAGACCTAAGGGCCTGGTATGCTCCTGGGAGGGGGAACCCATGCCGGTTTTTTATTAAAAATTTGGCGTGGAGTTCCCCCTCAAGGCGACACTGTCGCGTCAATATAGATGGAGATCCGACTTTGAGGCAACTTCCATTGAAATCAATGAGTACAAGTCGGATTGAAGTAGTACAGGAATCTTTTTTGAAGTCGGAGCGACTTCAGTAGTGTGCATTGAGACGGCTCCATAGACTAACATTACAGCGCGAATTGGGACGACTTGGGGCGTCTCGGGGCGACCTGAAGTCGGATCCTGAGTCCTGGTGTGAACCGACTCTTAGGCCTACTGATATGGTTGAATATTTGTATATTGTATGTTATGAGCTTCAATGTGCTTCTCTGGTAATTATTACTTTTTTTTTGTGTGTGTGTAATTTCATACACCCTGTTGTATAATTGTCATGCTGTCTCCTCTATGCTCTTATCAAATAAAGAGTTTAAATTAAAAAAAAAAGAGAATTTTATATTTAACCACTTGCTTACTGGGCACTTAAACCCCCCTCCTGCCCAGACCAATTTTCAGCTTTCGGCGCTGACGCACTTTGAATGACAATCGTCATAGGACACTGTACCCAAATTAAATTTTTATCATTTTTTTTCCCCACAAATAGAGCTCTCTTTTGGTGGTATTTAATCACAGCTGGGATTTTTATTTTTTGCTACACAAACAAAAAAAGATGGAAAATTTAGAAAAAAAAAAAAATCATGTTTAATAGTTTGTTATAAAATTTTGCAAACAGGTAATTTTTCTGCTTCATTGATATGCGCTGATGAGGCGGCACTGATAGACTGCACTGATGGGCACTGGTAGGTGACACTGATGTGCAGCACTGTTCAGGCACTTATTGTGGGCACTGACAGGTGGCACTGTGGGCACTGACAGGTGGAGCTGGTGGGCACTGACAGGTGGAGCTGGTGGGCACTGGTAGTCAGCACTTGTAGGGGGCAAGGGTGCACACCGTGGAGCCGGGGCACATCGCAGGGATCGTGACTAATGTCCCTCTCACTGCCGCCGGTGATCATCTTTTTTTTTTCTCCTCACGCTGCCAGCGCGAGGTGAAAAAATAGCCGATTACCGGCTCTGTTGATATCACATGATCAGCTGTCATTGGCTGACAGCTGATCACGTGGTAAGGGGTGGGGATCGACCCCTTACTCGAATCTGTGATCACAGAGAGCGCCGCGTGCGCCCTTCAGGGGGCGCGCAGGCCGCTCGTGAACAGGACGACATCATATGACGTCGTCCCGGCAATGTAGATCCACGCTGTATCCGTCATTCGGCTATAGCGCGGATCTCAGGAGGTTAAAATACACTTGTATACAAACTATGTTCACTAAAGGTTTTACAAATTCTTAAAGCGGTTCCTCACCCTGAAACCAAAAAATTTTAAGTCAGCAGCTACATATCCCGCTGACTTTTGATAATTTTGATGACTTTTGATAATAGGACACTTGTCCAGGGATCCAGTGATGTCCACATCCGAGCCGATTCTTTGGCCGCCTTCGGGTTCAGTATGTTTACTATGGGAAGCCGACTGTAACTGCTTGCGGCTTTACAGCCAGCTTCCACTGCGCATGCGCGAGCCACGCTGCCCTTTGTGAATGGTCCCGCAGCAATGACTTGACGACTGCAGTTCACAAACTTTATCCAGCTGTATTCACTCAGTGCAACTTATAACATCCAAGTGAAAGATATAACACCAACATGTCAGGAAAAAAAAACTAATTGTAAAACAGAATCACTGAGTTCTGCAAGGGGTCGACCCTTTTTTCCAACTCAGTGAATCTGTTTTCGTTTTTTTTTTCCTGACATGTTGGTGTTATATCTTTCACTTGGATGTTATAAGTTGCACTGAGTGAATACAGCTGGAACAAAAACTGTGTCTGTCTTCATTTCAGGCTGCAAAGCAACACAATTTGATGATTTTAAAGGGGGGTGATTCTTTTCTATAACCACTGTAACTTTTTTTTTTTTTTTTTTTAAATAAACAATCCCCTCTGGGTAATCAATGTACATTGCAGGGATTTTAACAAATGTAGCAGATTTTGTTGCTGTGAAGAAACAGCTGTTTGTTTCACCAGACGGATCGCATAATCATTCTGAGTGAGAGTATTATTATTTATTATTATACAGAGTTTTTATAGCGCCAACAGTTTGCACAGTATGTATAAATAGTGCACACTATGTGCACTCTGTGTTGCAATGAGGAAAGTTGCAGTGTCTGCATTGCTTTAGAATTAATTAGCTTTTGGGGAGTATCTCACCAATACTTACATTTCTATTACAAGGTGTCGCCAAAATCTTAGTTCTAGGAAAATCAGTAAACCAATCACACAGAAAATTATATTTTGGGGGGTGTATTGCACACCAACAGTGTACAGAATGCCTCCAGGTAGTCATATTGCATTGAATTTTACAGAAATGACAGCACTGCAGATTAAAAAGTAAAGCTGATTTTTAATAAAATTGAATTGCAATATTGTATAAGAGGTGTGTCTAAAAAGTTCAGTGAATGGTTCGATCTCAACGGCAACATGGGCCAGGTGCGTGCGCATGCGCATGGCTATCCAGAGACATGTCGAGAAGCGCCACCTAGCATGGAGTACATGTGATCATCAGGGTAAACTCACTGTGGGCATGTGAACGTAGTCAATGTGAGAGGTAGGGTCACAGTGCAATGGAGCAACGAGTGAACATCAAGTTCTGCTACAAATTGGGGGAAAATGGAGACGCATGAAATGTTGATGCATGTGTACGGGACGGAAGTCGTGAGCAAAAAATGTGTTTATAACTGGTTCGAACGCTTTTACGACAGGAAGAAAATGACTGAGGATGAGCCACGTTCGGGCGTCATCGACAAGCAGAACCCCAGACACGATCGAACCAGTACGACAAATTCTGGCACTAGATTGGCGACTGACTCTACGATTAATGTTGAAGGAATTAGGCATTAGCAAGGACAATCATCCACGAAGATTTAGGTAAGCGGAAGATCTGTTCCCGGTTTGTGCCGCACGAGCTGACAGACGAACAGAAAGCAAAACGGACAAAAATCTCTGGCGATCTCATTACCATGTATGACCAGGATCCATCTTTTCTGCGAACCATTGTCACAGTGGATGAGACCTGGTGCTACCAGTTCCATCCGAAATCCAAGCAGCATCCACCGTACTCCCCTGATCTGGTGCCTGCGGACTTCATTCTGTTTCCCCACCTGAAGCGCGTCATGAAAACGCACATTTTGCGGACATGCCGGCAATCCGAGAATGTGTGACAGCAGTTCTGCGATTGATTCCTACAGAAGCCTTTGCTGACAGTTTCCAGAAGCTTTATGGACGTTGCCAAAAGTGTGTTGGTAAGGATGGAGATTATTTTGAAGACCAATAAAGGTAATTTGTTTATATCTTCTGTACTGTTTGTTTTCTGATACCATTTACCAAACTTTGTATACACAGCTCATAAGCTGTTTTTTTTTTTTTTAGTGGTCTTTTAAGGCTAACTCCATCTTTAGCAGCATGTTACATCCATATTTATGGTGTAAGATGATGCTAAGCATCCCCCACTTCACCACCTGAGCCCCAACCTCCCCAATCCCTCCATGAGATTGTGTGGGGGTTCTCCTCCCCGCATCCACTGTCATTTTTAAAATTGGCGCCACTGTGTGGTGGGGGGGTTCTGGAGGTACCATCAAGCAGAATATTGTACAACAGACAAGTACTACAATATAATGCTGCCCATTATCTACCATTTAGCTGAGCTCTGAATTGTTGATCCAGTACAGGTTTACTTTAAAACGCTTGCCGACCAGTGCAGGACGATATACGTCGGCACAATGGCATGGCTGCGCAAATGGGCGTACAGGTACGTCCCCTTTAAGAAGCGGCATTGTAGACGCACGCCACGTACGCCGTAACTGTGCCCGCGGAGCGGCAGAACAAGGCATTTCCCCGTTCTGCCTAGTGACATGACAGAGATCTACTGTGATCGCTGTCATGTCCTAGGTAGCCCACCCTCCCCCCCCCCCCACAGTTATAATCACTCCCTAGGACACACTTAACCTCTTGATCGTCCCCTGGTGTTTAACCCCTTCCCTGACAGTGTCATTTATACAGTAATCAGTGCATTTTTATAGCACTGATCGCTGTATAAATGACAATGGTCCCAAAATAGTGTCAAAAGTGTCCGCCATAATTTCGCCGTCACGATAAAAATCGCAGATCGCCACCATTACTAACAATAAAAAAAAAAAAAATGCCATAAATCTACAACCTATTTTGTAGATGCTATAACTTTTGCGCAAACCAATCAATAAACGCTTATTGCAATTTTTTTTTTTTAACCAAAAATAGGTAGAAGAATATATATTGGCCTAAACTGAGTAAAAAAAATTTTTTTTATATCTTTTATGGTGATATTTATTATAGCAAAAAGTTTAAAAATATTGCTTTTTTTTCAAAATTGTCGCTCTTTTTTTGTTTATAGCGCAAAAAATAAAAACCGCAGGGGCGATCAAATACCACCAAAAGAAAGCTCTATTTGTGGGGAAAAAAGACTTCAGTTTTGTTTGGGTGCCACGTCGCCATCCGCGCAATTGTCAGTTAAAGCGTTGCAGTGCCGAATCGCAAAAAGTGCTCGGGTCAGGAAGGGGGTAAATTCTTCCGGAGTGGTTAAAGCAAATCTGATAAAAAATTTTTGTAAATATAGCAATGTGCGCTCTAAATATTGCTACTGCTTTCTGCTGTGCAGTCATCCTTTTGCCTGCAGTGTGTAATTTTCTGAACCTAGCTGCATGCTGCAACCAGTGCCCTGAGTGTGTATTAGTTTACAGGCTAAAAATCGATGGAAGTTTGCTTGCTTTTTGCAGATGTAGGGAAATGTGAATTCTGAATAACACTTCTGCTTTATCAACATAACATATAAACTATCTAGAAATACCTGAGCAGAATACAGTTCTCCAGCATGCCTCTCTTACGGCTCTCATATAAAAGTCTTGCTCTTTTAATTTCTGTTGTTTCTCCGGTGCGTTCCTTCCAAACCGGCAGTTGGATCTCTGAATCACGTCCTCCTGTGTCGCCTGTTGTCAGGAACCTTGGCCCTTGACGTCTGATGAAGGCAGACAGAAGAGAACTCTACAAAAAAAAGCATAGAGAATGTTGATAAAAAAATTAAAATATATAATCAGAATAAAAGTTTCCTAATGCGCTGTCTTTTTAGACCAGTTGTCCCCAAACTGCGGCCTGCGGGTGGGATGTGGCCCTTTGCTTGCACTTATCTGGCCCCTGTGGCACTATTCCTCCCACTGGACACCAACGATGAGGGACTATTCCTCCCACTGACACCAATGATGGGGCACTATTCCTCCCCCTGACACCAATGATGGGGCACTATTCCTCCCACTGACACCAATGATGGGACACTATTCCTCCCCCTGACACCAATGATGGGGCACTATTCCTCCCACTGACACCAATGATGGGACACTATTCCTCCCCCTGACACCAATGATGGGACACTATTCCTCCCACTGACACCAATGATGGGGCACTATTCCAACCAATGACACCAATGATGAGGTGCTATTCCTCCCACTGACATTATTGACAAGGGGCAATTCCTCCTACTGACATCAATAATGGGGCACTATTCTTCCCACTGGAGTCCAACGATGAGGGACTATTCTGGTTAATGACACCAATGATGGGGCACTATTCCTCCCAATGACACCAATGATGGGGCACTATTCCTCCCAATGAAACCAATGATAAGGCACAATTCCTCCCACTGACATTAATGACGAGGGGTGACTCCTTCTACTAACACCAATGATGGGGCACTATTCCAACCAATGACACCAAGGATGGGGCACTATTCCTCCCAATGACACCAATGATCAGGAACTTTTCCTCCCAATGACACCAATGATGGGGCACTATTCCTCCCACTGACACCAATGATCAGGAACTTTTCCTCCCAATGACACCAATGATGGGGCACTATTCCTCCCAATAACACCAATGATGGGGCACTATTCCTCCCAATGACACCAAGGATGGGGCACTATTCCTCCCAATGACACCAATGATGGGGCACGATTCCTCCCACTGACATTAATGACGAGGGGCAACTCCTTCTACTGACACCAATGATGAGGTACTATTTCTTCCACTGACACCATTTTCTGCTTCCACTGATCTGGCCCCCCAAAGTTTGAGGGGCAGTAAAGTGGCCCCTTGTTTCAGAAGTTTGGAGACCACTGCTTTAGATCACAAAGTGGAATTGTGTTCAGCTGCAGCTATCTCTTTAAGTGTGTTCCCACCACAAAATAAGCAATATAAAACAAAAATAGTGAAGCGCTGCTGTAAATAATAAACAGCTTATAACTAAATAATAAATAATAAATCCAGATGAAATCACATTACCACATGAATTAAATAAACTCTTATTATACACTCGCCGGACACTTTATTAGGTACACCTGTTCAATTGCTGGGTAACACAAATTGCTAATCAGCCAATCACATGACAGCCACTCAATGAATTTAGGCATCTAGACGTGGTGAGGCCGACTTGCTAAAGTTTGAACCGAGTATCAGAATGGGGAAGAAAGGGGATTTAAGTGACTTTGAACGTGGCATGGTTGTTGGTGCCAGATGGGCTGGTCTGAGTATTTCAAAAACGGCTGATCTACTGGGATTTTCACACACACAACCATCTCTCAAGTTTACAGAGAACGGTTTGAAAAAGAGAAAATATCCAGTGAGCGGCAGTTGTGTGGATGAAAATTCCTTGTTGAGGTCAGAGGAGAATGGGCACTTCGAATGGTTCGAGATGATAGAAAGGCAACAGTAACTCAAACAAGCACTCGTTACAACCAAGGTATGCAGAATACCATATCTGAACACACAACACATCGAACCTTGAAGAAGATGGGCTACAGCAGCAGAAGACCACACAGGGTGCCACTCCTGACAGCTAAGAACAGGAAACTGAGGCTACAGTTCACACAGGCTCACCAAAATTGTACAATAGAAGATTGGAAAAACATTACCTGGTGCGATCAGTGCTATAAAAATGCACTGATTACTGTATGAATGTCACTGGCAGGGAAGGGGTTAACACTAGGGGGCAATCAAGGGGTTAACTGTGTTCCCTGGGTGTGTTCTAACTGTAGGGGGGATTGGACTGACTAGGGGAGGAGAGAGATCTGTGTTCATACTTAGTATGAACACACAATCTGTCTCATCTCCCCTGAGAGAACCGGGATTTGTGTGTTTACACACACACACACACACACACACACACACACATCCCTGTTCTCGTTCTGTAACGAGCAATGCTCGGCGGTTATCGCGCCTGCTGGGCACTCGCATCGGCTCCGGGGACACCCTTTCGGTGCGCGCCGCCGGAGGTGTCTTAAAGAGCTGACGTACAGCTACGACGGCTCACGC
Source organism: Lithobates sylvaticus (assembly GCA_028564925.1). Lineage (NCBI taxonomy): Eukaryota > Metazoa > Chordata > Amphibia > Anura > Ranidae > Lithobates > Lithobates sylvaticus. Next base: position 157,746,414 of record CM053034.1, read on the forward strand.
AGGGGAGCCAACCTGCCCAGTATAACTGTGGCGGCTGGTCCGGAAGCGGTTAATCCATTTTGGAATAAGGCTGCAACATAACAAAATGTGGAAAAAGTGAAGCGCTGTGAATACTTTCCGGATGCACTTTATGTTGCCTATGTGTCATGACCTGGAATGGACAACGTTTGGATGTTCACATTTGAATGTATACATTGGGGGTTATTTATGAAAGGCAAATCCACTTTGCATTACAAGTGCACTTTCAAGTGCAGTCACTGTAGATCCGAGGGGGACATGCAAGGAAAATAAAAAAAAAAACAGCATTTTAGCTTGCACATGATTGGATGAGAAAATCAGCAGAGCTTCCACTCATTTCAGATCTACCCCTCAAATCTACAGCGACTGCACTTCCAGTGCACTTGTAGTGCAAAGTGGATTTGCTTTTCGTAAATAATTTTTTTTTATCTAAGTATATTTTGTGATCAGTTTTACAATAACAACAATAAAAAAAAGATTGAACAGAAAAAAACTGACAGAGGTAGGGATGCACCAAAATTTTGGCCGCTGAAAATGGCCTTTTCGGCAATTTGCCGAAAGAGAAAAATGGCTGATAATGGAGCCCAAAATGGGGTGGAGCCCCAGGTGCTGCACATCATGGGAGTGTCCTATAGCGCAGAAGAGAGAGGAGAGCTGCCGCCGCCTGGTTGATTAGAGAGCCGGGAACATAACAGCTTTCATTTCAATAGCTGTGTGTTCCCCGCCGCGTGCCGTCACATACAGCTCCTCCCCCTTGTCCGGGGAACATTGATAGACAGATTACCCGTCCCAGGATTGGACGGGTGATCTGTCTATCAAAGTGCCCGGACAAAGAGGAGGGGCTGTATGTGACGGCACGCAGCGGGGAACACACAGCTATTGAAATGAAAGCTGTTATGTTCCCGGCTCTCTAATCAACCAGGCGGCGGCAGCTCTCCTCTCTCTTCCCCTGCACAGGCTGGCTGCACTGGGGACACAGGCAGGCTGCATCTGACGGCCACTGGTGAGGCTGCATTGATCTCCTGTACCATGTCCCCAGTCTCTGACCATCTCCTGTACCATGTCCCCAGTCTCTGACCATCTCTTGTATCATGTCCCCAGTCTCTGACCATCTCCTGTACCATGTCCCCAGTCTCTGACTATCTCCTGTACCATGTCCCAGTCTCTGACCATCTCCTGTACCCATGTCCCCAGTCTCTGACCATCTCTGTACCATGTCCCCAGTCTCTGACCATCTCCTGTACCATGTCCCCAGTCTCTGACCATCTCCCCAGTCTCTGACTATCTCCTGTACCATGTCCCCAGTCTCTGACTATCTCCTGTACCATGTCCCCAGTCTCTGACTATCTCCTGTACCATGTCCCCAGTCTCTGACCATCTCCTGTACCATGTCCCCAGTCTCTGACCATCTCCTGTACCCAGTCTCTGACCATCTCCTGTACCATGTCCCCAGTCTCTGACCATGTCCCCAGTCTCTGCACATCTCCTGTATAAAAATATTTTTTTTAAAATAAGTTTCGGTATCGGTCATTTTCAGTATCAGTTTTCGGCCTAGTGTATTTTTCAATTTCCGTATCGGTTTCGGCACCAAAAAAAACATTTGGTGCACCCCTAGACAGAGGGGTTGATTTACCAAAGGAAAATAGGTTGTTCACTTTAGTGAAAGAAGTTAGGCCAAAGCTAATTAGTCTGAAGTACAGTACACTGGGCACAGTCCGGCCCCCTTAGTCTGTAGGACAGTACAGTGGGCACAGTCTGGCCCCCTTAGTCTGGAGGACAGTACACTGGGCACAGTCTGGAGGACAGTACACTGGGCACAGTCTGGCCCCCTTAGTCTGTAGGGCAGTACACTGGGCACAGTCTGGCCCCCTAGATTGGCGGAAACACTACACTGAGCAGTCTGGCCTCCCTAGTCTGGAGGACAGGAGAGGGGGCACAGTAGTCTGGAGGACAGTACATTGGGCTCAGTCCGGCCCCCCTAGTCTGGCAGACACTACACTGGGCACAGTCCGGCCCCCCTAGTCTGGCGGACACTACACTGGGCACAGTCCGGCCCCTTTAGTCTGGAGGACAGTACACTGGGCACAGTCCGGCCCCTCTAGTCTGGAGGACAGTACACTGGGCACAGTCCGGCCCCTCTAGTCTGGAGGACAGTACACTGGGCACAGTCTGGCCCCCTAGTCTGGAGGACAGTACACTGGGCACAGTCCGGCCCCTCTAGTCTGGAGGACAGTACACTGGGCACAGTCTGGCCCCCCTAGTCTGGAGGACAGTACACTGGGCACAGTCCGGCCCCCCTAGTCTGGAGGACAGTACACTGGGCACAGTCCGGCCCCCCTAGTCTGGAGGACAGTACACTGGGCACAGTCCGGCCCCCCTAGTCTGGAGGACAGTACACTGGGCACAGTCTGGCCCCCCTAGTCTGGAGGATAGTACACTGGGCACAATCTGGCGGACACTACACTGGGCACAGTCCAGCCATCCTAGTATGGCGGGCAGTACACTGGCCCTTTGTTGGGAGACCTCTGGTCTAGGACAGGGGTCTCCAAACTTTCTAAGGAATTCACTATCCTTCAGAATTTAGGGGGGCCGGACTATGCCCAGTGGGAGTAAACAGTGCTGGATCTTTGGTATTAGGGGGAGAAATAATGCCTCAAGGGCCAGATAACGGCAAGCAAATGGCTACATTTGGCCCCAGGGCCGCAGTTTGGAAACCACTGGTCTAGGAAAACTATTAACTTCTCTGCTAGGGTCCTGATATCACTAAGACCAATTCAGGGTCCATAGCTCTGCACTGAATGTACAGATGCTGAGGAACGGTCCACTGCTGGAGCATGAGGGAGCAGAGGATGGTGTAATAAAAGTACAAAAACTCTCCCCTAGACGTAACAAGCAGCGAACCCTCACAGTAGAGGTGCAGCCTCCCCACAAGGGATTGTTTTCCACCTTCCCAGAGTTGGGCTTTAAAGTAGTTGTAAACCCTGAGAGAAAAAAAAAAAACCTGAAAGACAAAGGTAGTATCACATACTAGCTCATTATGAAATACTTACCTTCCGGGTTCACAGGCTCCGGCGCTGTGAGTGGCCAGAGACGTGATGACATCACTCTCGCACATGCACATGGGAGCCATTGTTTCTGGGACACGCTCTGAAGGTCTGGTACGGTAAGCCGGGCCTTCTGAGCGCATGACGTCATTGGCTGAATATACAGTAAATATCTCCTAAATGGTGCAAGTTTAGAAGATATTCACAGCACTTTGTTATAGGTGTACCTGTAGGTACAATTAAAACAAAAATTTGACTTTACTTCCTCTTGATTCAGTTATGCTTTGTAACCTCTGCATGTGTAGTAGAGGTGCACGATTAATCGCGAAAAGATCGCGATTTCGATTCACTCCCCCACGCGATCTAATGTTTGGATGACCCGCGATTTTCTTTAGCGCCGCCGGTTCCACGTAACCAGCGTGGAACGCAAATGGCGGATATCGGAACTGACGTCCGTCATCGGCGCGCTTGATGCGGCGTGCTGCTGGATGACATGATGCCTGGGTGGTACAATGGCCTGATCACAGCGGCACACTCTCCTCCCAGCCTGCAGAGGTGAGTGGGGCATCTATACACCACAGCCTAGACCAGTCCCTGCTGTCTGTCCTCATCTCGCTGGTCTGGTTGGTGACAGTCGAGTTGTACTCCAGGTGAGGGGAGAGTGTCATATTGAGGTGAATGGCGGAGTGTGTCACCAGGGCGTGTCCTTAGTGTATACCGGGACTGAGCTCGGTTCTCTGGCTTTCCTCCACATCGGAGCGCTCAGTGTGTTTAGTAGTGAAATGCTGAGGCTGCACTTTGCTGTAGTAGTGAGGTTGGTGTGTAGATGAATATGGGGCAGTATGGTGGCGGTGTGCCGGGTCACCCCTATATCCCACTAGTTTGGGGACAGGCTTCCCTCCAATGAGCCGCTTACTCAGTACTATGTATGTCAGTCGTGGGTAACGGGAGTCAGACGTGATGTGACTACAGGGAGGGGGAGGGGAGTGTCCCAGACTGGGCATAGACTCAGCACATATCACTGGGCACAGCTTCATAGCTACCAACTGTCCCTGATTTGGAGCAATGTCTCTCTGTCCCTCATTCCTCCTCATTTGTCCCCGATTTTGGTCTGATCTATATAGATGTGTATAAAAAGCACTTTTTATCTATCAAAAAGTGTTTCCCAGTGCTAAACCTTTCATCTGATTTCTAAATTGCTGCATTTATAAATTCCAAAAGCCAATATAAAGGAATAGTAGTGGTAAAATACACTTGTGGGTTTAACCAATCGTTTTTTTTAATACAATTCTCCTTTTAAGGGGGCGTAGTAGGGAGCGTGTCCTGTGCCTGCATACTTTTGCTAATAGGTGTTCCTCACTCCCCTTTCAGAAAGTTGGGAGGTATGCAGCTTTCCCTGATGGGATCATCTGACTACGAGGTCTATGGTCACAAAACAATTTTTGAGAATCGTGATCTTCATTCTAAGCAAAAGAATCGCGATTCTCATTTTTCCCAGAATCGTGTAGCTCTAATGTGTAGCAATGTAAACCAACAGCCAATGACTGCCCGGCCACATTACCTGTACAGTATGACCGTGACATACACTTTACTGTCCTCTATAATGCGTTTCCTGAGTTTTACCACTACTTCCTGCCCCACTGACCCCTTGTCACCAGAACAGGAAGTGAAGAGAAATCTCCCAAGAGGTCATAGAAGGTGACAGGGGTTTCATCCACTCTGAAAGTTCATATTTCCCACACATGACCCCTCTGTCGATGAAGCAGTGATAGCAACACCCCCCCCACATCCCATGACACAATACCCGTCCGTCCCTATCACCAGGCTCACCCTGCATCTGACCAGGGACAACATCTTGCACGGCGCACGTCGTGACGTCACTTCCCAGCGCCGCTCTCGTGACCGGAAGTTTGGGGGTACAGGCTGCAGCGGGGCGGAAGTTCCGGTTGGCGCGGGATCCTACGAGCTAAGCTGCACTGGTGCACAGTGTACCGGGGGGGAAGCGTGTGAAGTATCCGAGAACGTCCCCAGAAAACCCCGGAGGACGGACTGATCGGCCCGGACGGAGTATTCGGGGTCCTGCTATGGCGGACGGGGCGGACCTCATTGATATTTACGCTGAGGAGGAGTTCATCCAGGTGGGGGAGTCAGGACTGCATCCTGCGGGGTGTACACATATACAGGGCTGCAGGGGGTGTGCAGGGAATGTCCCTGGTATAGCGATGCGGCCCTGTGTGCCAGGGAGCCGTGCTGTGTGCATGTTGTAAATGGGCGTGTATTGTCCTCTGTGCTCACCTGTGCTGGAGCCCACATACACAGAGCGCCCTCAAGATGCTGGCAAATCCGAGTGGAAAGGATTTGTTATGGAATTGCCTTTTAGCTGGATTCACATTGTTGCTTTTCAACTTGATGTGCTCGCCTTTAAAATCAATGGAAGTGCATGCGTTAGGATACGTGGCATGATGCACATGAACGCATCGCAATCGTGTCGGTGTGCAATCGTTCTCAGGTGTTTCCGGCAACTTTGGTGACACACACGGTGCAGGTGTGCTACTTTGTTGCCAATATTAGGAAGATAACCTAGAACAATGGTGGGCAGATAACGCTGGGCAGGTCTGCTCACCTTTGTTCGAGATCAGGCACCGCTAAATGGAGGACCACGGTCCGGAAACAGACCAAATGACAGTCCTATCTGCACCGCGGCAGCGCCACTTAGCAGCCAGGGTGTCCTCCCCTGGGTGATATCCTTCTCCCTCCCCCCGCCATCACAGCAAGGGAGCTGCTCAACTTTTCAATTTAAAAAGCCATAATTTGTTGTGGGTGGTCCTAGCAACCAATTCCTGGCATGTTAACATGAAAAGAACATGGGCAGCTCCTGCCCATGTCTGGACATACTGTGCCTTCTACCTGCTGTGTAAGGTTGAAGGAGGGTTGTGATTGGCTGGGGGAAATGTGTGGTAAGGGAGGGGACATTCACCTAAAGAGGACTGGAAGGAAGAAAAAAAGGAAAGCGGGCTGTGAAGAGGACCAGTATACAAGGAATGGTGGGCTGTAAAGGGGACCTGGGTGCAAGGAAGGGGGGCTGTGAAGGAGACTGGGATTCAAGTAGTGGAGGGGCTGTAATGTGAAGGGAGCAGAGGAAATTGACGTAAAGGAGGCACTGTGATGTAGAATGGGGGGGACGTGGATGCAAAAGGGGGCTGTGATGTAAAGTGGGCACTGAAATGTAAAGGGGAGTACTGATGACATTGATTTAGAGGGGAAACTGTAATGTAAGGGGGGGACTGTGATATGAACAAAGATGAGACTGGGACCCCTGCTGGATGAGAATTTTGACTGGACCGCTGCAAATTTAAATTCATTACCCCTGTTCTAGATCATCTTCCTAATACTGGCAACAATGTAACATGCCTGCACTGTGTTTTTTAAGTACAGCTACATAGTTTATAGTTGCATAGTAGGTGAGGTTGAAAAAAGACACAAGTCCATCCTATGTGTGTGATTATATGTCAGTATTACATTGTATATCCCTGTATGTTGTGGTCGTTCAGGGGCTTATCTAATAGTTTCTTGAAGCCATTAATGCCCCCCGCTGAGACCACCGTCTGTGGAAGGGAGTTCCACATCCTTGCCGCTTTACAGTAAAGAACCCTCTACATAGTTTAAGGTTAAACCTCTTTTCTTCTAATTTTAATGAGTGGCCACGAGTCTTGTTTAACTCCCTTCTGCGAAAAAGTTTTATCCCTATTGTGGGGTCACCAGTATGGTATTTGTATATTGAAATCATATCCCCTCTCAAGCATCTCTTCTCCAGAGAGAATAAGTTCAGTGCTCGCAACCTTTGCTCATAACTAATATCCTCCAGACCCTTTATTAGCTTTGTTGCCCTTCTTTGTATTCGCTCCATTTCCAGTACATCCTTCCTGAGGACTGGTGCCCAGAACTGGACAGCATACTCTAGGTGCGGCCGGACCAGATTCTTGAAGAGTGGGAGAATTGTCGTTTTATCTCTGGAGTTGATCCCCTTTTTAAAGTGGAAGTAAACCCCCCTATCGTTTTCAGCCAAGGAAGCTGCCATCTTTGCCTCTGTTTAATCTTCAACTGCCACAGTGCTGCACATGTGATCCGTTATGACACCAGCCATTGGATGGTTTGACTGTTTGGTTGAGAGCACAGACAATGTGCAGTTAGCATTCACGGCTTGCCTTTTTTTTTTAGACTGTTAAATCGATGGGTTTACTTCCGCTTTAATGCATGCCAATATTCTGTTTGCTTTGTTAGCAGCAGCTTGGCATTGCATGCCATTGCTGAGCCTGTCATCTACTAGGACCCTCAGGTCCTTTTTCATCTTAGATTCCCCCAGAGGCTGTTGTCACATGCTCTGCTGGAATGTACAGCCGCTGAGAACAATAGCGCACTGACATCCTCATGATGCGTTCACGTGCACCTTTTTTGGTGAAGGTGAGCTAACCCTTTAAATCGGCAGTGAATTCGGACAAAGAAATTAAAAATCCTGCTCCCCCAAAAGCTAATGACATAATGTGCTAGTATGCACCGCATACTAGCAAATTACTAAAGACTCGCCTTTAAAAGGAAGCCTTCCAGCAGTGCGCTGTCACCGCTGACAGGGCTTCCATCTTCACCCGGTCCTCCTTCCGGGTTTGGGGGCTCCGGACGATAAAATGTCACTCCCGCACATGCAGTGTTTACTACCGCTTTAGAGGTTAACCATACACTATACAATCTGATTGTATGTTCTCCTTTAGAGCTGCCATCAACTATGTTGTGCGCAAGCTTGCCTAATTGGATCCTCTTTTATTGCATAGCTTCAGTAAATCTAAAAGGAGATGAAGTCCAACTTTTTGGAAAAATATGATAAATGCGTCCACATTTGCAGAAAAAAAATGTGTATTTATTTTTTATTTGCATGTGAGTCTTCTAAGCATTGCAACCGATTTCTGGGTGCAGTGCTCTGGGTCCTGCAGACTCTTCATCCAGCTCCATGTCTGTGTGTAGGAAGTGTCAATGGACTGAGTGTGGTGACGTCACCACATTTGTATTCCATTGATGACTATAAGTCCGTCTGCCACTGTGGTAGATGGGACTTGTAGTTTATTAAATCACAGATCTTTGCAAATGAATGAAGCAGTGCTTCACATACAGGAAGGTCCATGTATATATTTGGACACAGGCACAATTTTCATAATTTTGTCTCACCACCAGAATAAAATTAAAAGGAAACCATCTAAATGAATTTGAAGTGCAGACTTTCAGCTTTAATTCAAGGGTTGAACATAAATATCAAGTACAAATTTCCAGAACTGCAACCATTTTCAGGGCCTCTAATGTAATTGGACAAATTATTATAATCATAAATAAAATGTTAATTTTTAATATTTACCTTTTACTGGCAATGACTGCCTGCAGTCTAGAACCCATGGACATTACCAAAGACTGGGTTTCCTCCTTTCTGATGCTTTGCCAGGCTCTAACTGTTCTTTGTGGGTCTTTCTGCCTTTAGTTTTGCCTTCAGCAAGTAAAACGCATGCTCAATTGGGTTGAGATCCAGTGATTGACTCGGCCATTGCAGAATAATCCACTTCTTTTTCTTCAAAATCTCCTTGGTTGTGCTTGCAGTGTGTTTTGGATTATTCTCCATCTGTACTGTAAAGTGCTGTCCAATCAACTTTGCTGCATTTGGCTGAATCTGGGCCGACAGTATATCTCTAAACACTGCAGAATTCATCCGGCTGCTTCTGTCACATCATCAATAAACACCAATGACCCAGTGCCACTGGAAGCCATGCATGCCCATGCCATCACACTGCCTCCACCATGTTTTACAGATGACGTTGTGTGCTTTTGGATCCTGAGCTGTTCCAAACCTTCTCCACACTTTTTTCTTCCCGTCATTTCGGTACAGATTATTCTTAGTTTCATCTTTCCAAAGAATGCTTTTCCAGAACTGGTTTGGATTTTTTAGATGTTTTTTTTTTTTTTTTGCAAAGTCTAATCTGGCTTTTCTATTCTTCAGCTTATGAATGGTTTGCTCCTTGTGGTGAACCCCTCTGTATTTGCTTCTCTTGATTGTAGACTTTGACAATGATACGCCCACCTCCTGGAGAGTGTCCTTTACTTGTCTGGATGTTGTGAATGGGCTTTTCTTTACCATAGAGAGGATCCTGCGATCATCCACCACTGTTGTCTTCCATGGACATCCAGGCCTTTTTATGTTGCCGAGCTCACCAGTGCGTTCTTTCCTCAGAATGTACCAAACTGTTAATTTTGCCACTCCCAATGTTGCTGCTATCTCTCTGATGGATTTGTTTTGTGTTTGAAGCCTTACAATGGCCTATTTCACTTGCATGGACAGTTCCTTTTGAATGCATGTATGCACGTATGTTCACAGCAATAGATTCCAAATGCAAATACCACACTAAAGCTGGCCATACACCTATAGATTATCTGCAGATTTTCTATGGTTAGATGGAAAAAGTGGGAGATTCCTCCATCCACACTGTTTAGCGAACATGGAGAAATCTGTTGCACTTTTTCCATCTAACCATAGAAAATCTGCAGATAATCTATAGGTGTATGGCCAGCTTTAGAGTCAACTCCAGACCTTTTACCTGCTTAATTGATGAAGAAATAATGGAGTAGCCCACACCTGGCCATGAAACAGCTTTTGATTCAATTGTTCAATTACTTTTGGTCCCTTGGGGAAAAAAGGGCTATTCTTAGGAGCTGTAATTGCTAAACCCTTCCTCCTATTTGGATGTACATACCCTCAAATTAAACCTGAGTGTGCACTTTCGGCCCATATCCATTATATAACTATAGCTTGAATATGTTGTGATAAATACCTGAAAGTAAACGAAAATTGTGCTTGTGTCCAAATATATATGGACCCAACTGTATATATTGTGCATTCACATCAGTCCATGCCTTTAAGGAGCTTAGTCTAAGGTCCCTAACTCGTATACATACAAGGGCCAATTTATACAAGTCAACTAATCTACCAGCATGTCTTTGGAGTGTATGGTTTTTTTATTTATTTTTTATTTAAAAATTATATTATTGTGCCTTACCTTGCGTGGCACAACCTTTGCAAATAAAGTATCCCAGCTAGGTGTTCTTCCTGCTGTGGTATTCATTCTTATAGGAGACGTACAGCTCACCCATAGAAATGAATGGGTCAGTTGCATGAGCATGCTGTTACAGAAAGAGCCGGCCAATAAGTTTTCTTTGCAAAGGCTTTGTGGCAGCAGGCAGAGTTAGGCAGCCCATAGATTATGCCGTTTTCTTTCGTTCCACCTTTGATGGAAGGAAAGAAAACGGCTTGATTCGAAAACTGTGTTGATGGGGGAATCCCTCCCACAGCGCTATTGTGTTCTGACAGCTGGGAGCCTTCTCTGCAAGCAGAACACAATGATTAGAGTCGCCAGCTATAGCCAGTGGCACTAATCGTTTGGGAAAAACATGGATGCTTGCACATAAGTTGATCGATAGATCGACTTGTATACAGCCAGGGTTGCCCATACATGGATCAAAATTTTGCTGAACTGGACAGATTTTGATCCATGAATGGCCGGCTTTACACAGCCCAGTTAACTTATAGAATGTCAAAACCTATATTATACCCAGGCATCTATCTTTTTCAGAAGGTAATCAGAAGTTACAGCCTACATACAGTACATGTCTAAACCCGCATCCCCCTGCAGCTTATTGGGTTCATTGAATACCATGAGCAGAGATCAGAGCTTCTATGCATGTGCAGTTGGCTAAAAGCAGTATAATTAAGAAACAATCTGCCGACATTCAAGGCATGTATGGCAGGCTTAAAAATGAAAGAGCTGCTGAGAGAAGTGTCCATAGAAATGTAACACCAATCATTCACTCACTGTGAAGTGTCAGATTTTATGTATGATCCAGTTCCCCTTTGTCAGCCAGCATAGCTTCAGGAGAGAGGAGGAAGCAACAACGGATGGGCCATTGAAGCCTTTGGGGGACATCAACGCTTTTAGACTTTGCAAGCCATTGTCAAAGTTCTATCTCCTCTCCCCTGCAGCTGTTGCTGGCTGACACAGGGGAGACAATGTGACAGGAATGGTCTGAAAATAAGTAGATTTATCTTTCTTACACAGGTTAGTTAGCATAGGTTAAAGATGTAAGCTGGAATTCCACTTTAGTGCATCGGGTAACATGTTGGGGTGGGCCATATTAATGTTTTCCTGAAAAAAGTGAAATAAAAACGTTCCTGTAAAAGTGGACACTTCATACCTGTCAGTTCTGGCACCGATTTTTAGAATCTTTGTTCCATTTATGAGCAAAGCCCTCAATGAGTATTCACATTCAATACGCTCCCCTGGGTGTGTTAGATGCTTATCCCCCCCCCCCCTCCTTCTGTAGTTATTGATGCTTTAATAAAGTTGAGGACAAATGACTGATCTAACTGTATTCTCTCTCCATAGGAAGCTGAATTTGCTGCAGAGCAGGTTGACCTTTATGACGATGTCTTGGCAGTGGCCTCTCTTGGGTCATCTCACCTAGATGGGAAGAACAATATTCCGGAGCCCACCTCCCCTATGCAGGCTACCTCTGCTAAATCCAACAACAAGTCACCCGCCATTTTGTACACATACAACAATGTGCGCAAGAAGGCATCAATATATATTGGAAACTTTTCATGGGTGAGTGGGAGGTAATCTCTAACCCTTCTTTTTTTTTTATTATTTATTTATTTATTTTTTTAAATGGCAGCTTTATTGAAAACTGGTTGTGTTTGTAAGGATACATCTCAGATTTATGTTGCATGCTTGCAGCTGCTGATCTAGAGTGAGAGTGAGAATGAGAAGTATAGAAATATAGTGGTAATAAAGAACTGCACATAGAATATTATAAGGATACTAGAGGGCTATACAAGTGCAGAGATTTTCTTTGGTATAGGTAGTAAATTTCATGTGGTCTGGGCTTTTCAAGTATTTTTTAAATACTACACAAGGAGATGAGGAGAGGTCTGACACCATGGGGTTGATTTACTAAAACTGGAGAATGAAAAATCTGGTGCAGCTCTGCATTGTAGCCAATCAGATTCCAACGTCAGCTTGTTCAATTAGGTTTTGACAAATAAAAAATAAAAAAAATGGAAGTGGATTGGATTCTATGCAGAGCAGCACCAGGTTTTGCACTCTCCAGTTTTAGTACCTCAACCCCTTGTGTTTAGAAATTCAGAACTATGCTGGCATGTCGAAGAGAGGTAGCAGCACATGTAGTTCTAGCACATTAACCGTTTTTTTTTTTTTTTTCCCTGTGCTCACAGCGTGTTTAAAGGGATAAAGTATGTGGAAATGTGCATTCCAGAGATGTAGTAAAAAAAGTTTTTCATTTCTGTATTTTTGCATTAAGCATGTGAACTCGATAAATATGCTGGGTGTGTGTGTTATTGTTTGGCAAAGCAATGCAAATCCATAATATAGAGACAGATTTACTAAATGGTTACAGCTTAAAGCAGAGCTCCACCCAAAAGGCCGCCATTTTTTCTTTAAAGCGGAGTTCCGGTTTAAAAAAAAAAAAATTAAGTCAGCAGCTACAAATACTTCAGCTGCTGACTTTTAATAATCTGACACTTACCTGTCCCAGGGTCCAGTGATGCGGGGCAAGAATCCCCGCTCGTCCCCCCCCCCCCCCCCCTCCTCTCTGTAGCTCCGGCATTTTCACTGTGGGCGGCCGGCTGTGGCACGACAGCCAGGCATGCGCGAGCCACAGCGCAAGGTGACTGGCCGGGGTAATCATCTGAGACCTGTGACATGTCCCAGATTGCCGAGAGGGAGGGGGGGGGGGGGGAGGTGGGTCACCTTCCCTTAAAGCGGAAGTTCTATTTTTGGGTGGAACTCCGCTTTAAGTCATAGGTTCCTTCCTCAGTTGCTCTACGGGAGCACTGTGCAGAAGGAAACCTGACCACTTTCTAACTATCTGTTTGTATAGGATACACTTCAGTCTTCGCTTCAGTAATAAATTTGTCTCAGAAATGTGCAAATATCTCACAGGATGACTACCCAGGATTACAGGGGTCACAAATACACAGGAAAATATTTTACAGACTTTGCTAAGTGAGACACTGTTGCTGCACTGTGACAGGCTTCTATCCCCTCTACTTGCAGAGTATAGTAGTTTGGAGAAGGATCATGGAGAGAGCCCTCCAAATGAAGATAATCTTAGCTTGGTTGGGAAAGTTTAAAATTGCTAAACCTATCTGCCCCCAGCTTACAAAATTGGAGACAAAAAAGGCAGAAAAGTCAAGTTTGAAATCTCGCGTTCAGTTTTTTCCATTTCTGTTACTGATGTTTAAATTAATTTGCAATGTGCTTTTGAAATTGCTCGAAAAAATTGACTAGTAAGTTCCCTAGCACAGCCACCCTTCTTTTGGGAGAATCTAATTACTCTTTGTGCCGGCCCCACTCCCCCCATCCCTACGTAACCATTTTATTAAGCTGCTGGGGGAGTAGTGGAGGTAAATACTACGGAGTGTCACCGCTTTGAGTGGGCTGGGATGGCTGACTTTACATCGAAAGCCGGCATAGACAGATCGCTTTTTTCCCTAATCGTCTTTCAGGACAGCACCTGAGAGAGTGACTCCTCCCTTTGTCCACAGGAAACACCTCTTCCACCAAACTTTAAAAGGAGGCTCCTTCCCACATATGGTCAGTTTTTGTGTTTCCTCCGGAGGGAACACTTCGTGGGAGACAGGGCTCTTAGGTGCTATCCTGAGGGCCTAGGATCCTACTCCACCATTTTTCATACCTCAGGGGAGCTGTCCCTCCCATTCCACAGCGATGCTACGGTGCTGATGGCTGGGCTCCTTCTCCTCCTTCATGGTGCTCACTGGAGCTAGACTGCTGTGGGTTCTGCCCCTGGGTGGCGGTGTACAGCAGCAATGGCCGGCTTGTTTTTTTGAAATGTATGCCGGTCCACTTGCTGCTGTTTGAAAACGCCGCCGCCATCTTGGGGGTGGCATGCTGTGCTCCATCCGCCGGAAGTGAGGCGTCCGGAAGGGGCGGGGCCTACGGAGCAGGCGCGCGGCGTCATTTCCGCCGGAAGTCGCAGGAGGAGAAGGGAGGGACGGGGCTGGTGCTTATTAGCTGGTTCTGGTCCGGCGCACTGGCGCTATTGGAGTCCGGAACCGGCGTTTTAGCCACGAGTTATCGCAAGCGCCTCATCAATGGAGTCGGCAGCAGCGAGTGGGACAGGCACAAGCACCAGCAAGGCCCAGGTAAGGGACAGTATTTGCTGTCCTCCCTTACCTTTAGGGCTCTCTCCCCTACCCCCCCCCCCCCCCCCCCCCCCCCGGTGGCAGGGGCCTGTCTGGGCACATGAAGCAGTTGCTTTATCCTTCATTGTGCACCTGTGGTGAGCCTTTCAATAGGGATGGGTTGTCTCACGGGTTTGGGTTTTTTCTTCTTTTTCTCATGGCAGGCCAAGAGCTCTGATCCAGTGAAAAGGAAATGCCCCTCATGTAAAGCTAAACTACCAGAGGGATGGAAAAAGACCTTATGTCAGGTCTGCATAGATGCACTAGTGAAAGAAGAAGCTTCCTCCGCTTGCAGCGATCTGATCGCATCAGTCAAAAAGGAGCTTGATGCGACTATACAGTCTTTCCGCTCTTCACTAGTGAACCCATCCCTGAGTCAACCATCTGCCTCACAATCCTCCCTAGGCTCACCTGTGATCCCGTCGGTAGAGAATGAGTTATCTCTCACCCAAGAGGGACTTTCCCCCACCCAGTCTAGAGAAGAATCTGAGGGGGATGAGGAAGGTGAGGAATTCCCTTCTAAGTTTAAATTGTCTTTGGAACAGGTGGATGGCCTGTTGAAGGCAATTTGTACTACCTTAGGGTTAGAGGAAGAGAAAAAAGAGTTGTCCCTGCATGACAAAATGTACGCAGGACTCAGCGAACCTAAGAGTCGCAGTTTCCCAGTGCACCCAGTCATATCTGAGGCTATTAAAAAGGAGTGGGCAGAGCCAGAAAGGAAGCCTTTTTTCCCTAAAAATTTAAAAAGGCGTTTTCCTTTCGATGAAAACCCGGCAGAAGTCTGGAATAAAAATCCAAAACTTGATGCCGCTTTCTCCCAGGTCTCAAGATCGACTGACCTAGCATTCGAAGACATGGGAGTATTAAAAGACCCCATGGACAAGAGGTTGGACTTGCAGCTAAAAAGAGCTTGGCAATCCATTATGGGAAACCTAAAACCTGCTATGGCGACTACGGTCGTTTCCAGAAATATGGAGTTCTGGTTAAACCAACTTAAGGCCCATATTGCAGCAGACTCCCCAAAACAAGAAATTTTGGAATCTTTCTCTACCCTCTCAACTGCAGTAGCATATATATCTGATGCTTCAGCTGAGTCTATTAAAATGACAGCCAGATCTGCAGCCCTGGCTAACTCAGCCCGAAGGGCTTTATGGTTAAAAACCTGGCCAGGAGACGCGGCTTCCAAGAACAAACTCTGTGGAATCCCGTTTCAGGGTGACTTACTTTTTGGCCCTGACTTGGACGCTGTGTTAGATAGGACAGCGGATAAAAAGAAGTCTTTTCCAATCAAAAAGAAAAAGCAACCAGCAAAAAAGTTTTTTCGTCCCCCCCGGGCTCAGGAAAGTAGACCCCAGGAGAAAAGGAGGAACTGGACGTCGCAGAAAGGTAAAGGAAAGGGAAATGTCCTTTTCCATCCTCCTGCGACCTCCGGAAAGACCCAATGACTTGGGCCTCCCAGTAGGGGGAAGACTTCAGAGTTTTCTCCCTCCTTGGGACAGCATGACAGAAAATCGATATATTCTGGACATGCTGTCCCAGGGTTACAAAATAGAGTTTTTGGAACCCCCGCCAGAAAAATTCTATGTGACAAACCTGTCAAGGGACGTCACAAAGGCCCTAGCCATGAAGAACCTGTTAAAGGATCTGAGATACCAGAGGGTCATTGTTTCAGTACCCCCGGAAGAACGGGGCAGGGGGTTCTACTCTCACATTTTTTTTGATAAAAAAGCCATCAGGGAGCTACAGGTTAATCCTCAACCTAAAACCCCTGAACAGATTGGTCCATTACAAAAAATTTTGCATGGATTCAATTTTCTCAGTCAGGAACATGCTGACAAAAGGGTGCTTCATGGCATCTATAGACTTAAAAGATGCTTACCTGCACATTCCCATAGCTCCACAGTCTCAAAAGTTCTTGAGATTCGCAGTGAATATGGGCAAAGAGATTGTACACCTGCAGTTCAGGGCCCTTCCCTTCGGCCTTTCGTCAGCCCCTCGTATCTTTACGAAGGTAATGGCGGAGGCTCTCGCCCCTCTTCGTCTTCAGGGGGTTGCGGTAATCCCGTACCTAGACGACCTCCTCTTCTTTGCCCCCTCCAGGGAGAGGTTGCAGGAGGATCTGGCCGGGGCTCGCGGTCACTTGGAGGCTCTGGGGTGGCTAGTAAACGTCCCAAAATCAAACCTCAATCCAACCCAGAAGATACTCTTTCTGGGGTTCCAGATAGACTCAGTGGAACAAAGGATTTTTCTCCCAGAGGAGAAAAAGGTCAGGATTCAGAGGGCGGTTTCAGCTCTTCAAACGAACCAGTTGGTTTCAGTGAGAAGAATCATGTCAGTCTTGGGGACTTTGACTTCTTCGATGCCTGCCATCCAGTGGGCAAGGAGGCATTTCAGGCCCCTCCAGAGGTTCCTCTTAGGAACGTGGGATCACAGGTCAGAGAGCCTCGACACCAGGGTAAGAATTCCTCCCAGGGTCAGACGCTCGCTGTGGTGGTGGAGAGGTCAGGAAGTTCTACAGAAAGGCCTTCTTTGGTCCTTCCCAACAGAAAAGGTGGTCACAACGGACGCCAGTATGTGGGGATGGGGGGCACACATGGGTCAGGACTTGGCACAGGGGACATGGTCTCAGGACGAATCCAAAAGATCGTCGAATTGGAGAGAATTAAAAGCAGTCGCTGCAGCTTTAGCTGCCTTCTCCCCATACCTCCTAGGGTGCCATGTCAGGATACTGTCAGACAACGCCACTACAGTAGCCTACTTAAACAATCAGGGAGGCACAAGGAGCAAGTCCTTGTATCTTCTATCGGCAGAGATTATGGATTGGGCAGAAACCAGTCTTCTGTCTCTATCTGCTGTCCACCTAAAAGGCACGTTGAACCAGGTGGCAGATTATCTAAGCCGACAGACAGTGCAGGAAGCAGAGTGGAGCCTAAACACAGAGGTGTTCACTCTAATCTCCAGTATCTGGGGCCTTCCGCAGGTAGACTTGTTTGCCTCAAGAAGGAACACCCAGCTTCCTCAATTTTTTTCCCTCGAGAGAAACGATGGTTCTCAAGGGACAGACGCCTTAGCACAGCAGTGGAATTTTCAACTGGGGTACGCTTTTCCCCCCTTTCAGCTAATTCCACTGGTGCTGAGGAAAATACAAAAAGAGGGTGTTTCAGTAATCCTGATAACCCCGTTTTGGCCAAAAAGGGCTTGGTTTTCTCTGATCCTACAGTTGGCAGTCAAACCAGGTTGGCACCTCCCGCTGAGACCAGATTTGTTAACTCAGGGGCCAGTGCATCATCCAGATGTAAGCAGGCTAAAACTCACTGCTTGGTATCTGAGGAGCAATTGCTAAGAAGCAAAGGCTTTTCGGAAAGACTAATTTCCACTTTGCTCTCCAGTAGAAAGAAAGTAACCAGGGCCATTTATGGCAAGGTTTGGAAGGTCTACGCGTCCTTTTGTCATGCAGAACATAGAGAGGTAAAGAACCTAGTCTCAGTTCTGGAATTTCTGCAAAAAGGGGCAGATAGAGGGCTCGCCGTCAGCACTCTTAAGGTGCAGGTGTCAGCTTTAGGGGTCTATTTAGAAAGATCACTATCCTCAGTACCCTTAATCACAAGATTTTTCAAAGCGCTCTCCAGGGCTAGACCGGTCCCAGTAAGATCTTTTCCCTCTTGGGACCTCTCCGTAGTCTTGCAGGCCCTTACAAAAGAGCCTTTTGAGCCCCTGCAGAGCATTTCACTTAAGAATTTAACCCTTAAAACAATTTTTCTTGTAGCAATCACTTCAGCCAGAAGGATTAGCGAACTGCACGCTCTGTCAGTGAAGGAGCCCTTCCTATCAGTTTTTTCAGACAGAATTGTCCTTAAAGTGGATCCGGGGTTTTTGCCGAAGGTAGCGAGCTCCCATAACAGATCCCAGGAGATTACTCTCCCAACTTTCTGTTCTAACCCGAAGGGCAATAAGGAAGAGCAGTTTCACAACCTGGACGTAAGACGTACCTTGTTGCATTATTTAGAAGTTACAGGAGGCTTTAGAGTTTCAGACTCTTTATTTGTTATCTTTTCTGGAAATAAAAAAGGCAAGCAGGCATCCAAGGCTTCCTTAGCTAGATGGATCAAAACAGCTATTTCTACTGCTTACAATGAGTCGGGTCTATTCCCCCCTAAGGGGGTTAGGGCTCATTCAACTAGGGCTCAGGCCACTACATGGGCAGAAAGAGCTGGTGCCACTCCAGATCAGATCTGTAAGGCGGCTACGTGGTCAAGTATGTCTACATTTGTCCGTCATTACAGGCTGGACCTCCTGTCAGCAGGAGACCAGGCTTTTGGCAGAAAGGTTCTGCAGGCTGTGGTCCCTCCCTAAGGGGGTAAGTCTCTATTATCCTCTCAGGTGCTGTCCTGAAAGACGATTAGGGAAAAATCAAGTTAGACTTACCGGTAACTTGTTTTCCAAGAGTCTTTCAGGACAGCAGCATCCCGCCCTAATGTGTTTTTACATATATATATATATACTGTGACTAACCATATCTCGATTATGTGTTCCAGTTTGGGGCCGGAGGTTCTCTACTACAACTGACCATATGTGGGAAGGAGCCTCCTTTTAAAGTTTGGTGGAAGAGGTGTTTCCTGTGGACAAAGGGAGGAGTCACTCTCTCAGGTGCTGTCCTGAAAGACTCTTGGAAAACAAGTTACCGGTAAGTCTAACTTGATTTTTTTTTTTCCCTGCAGCTGCGGATTACAGGACAGAACATTTTCCCCCATCAACACTGTCTCCCGCGGAGCCATTGTGATCTCCTAGTGGGGGGGGGGGGGGGGCCATATGTGCCAGGAAAACACAATGATTACTGCTAGTGGCTATAACAGCGGCTAGCAATAATCGCATGTAAAATCCGACAGCCTGGTTGTAAAAACGGGGACCAATCAACTTCTCTTTAGTTTGTATCAGGCTGGCTGGTCCTACTACATCATCCCACAGCAACCAGTTACACTGAAACTGCCTTTCTCCAGTTCCATTTTCTAGTGATGATTTAAATCTGGTTACAATGGAAAACCACAGACAGTTCATATGTAAGAACCTTCAGTATTTAAGTCGTCTTTTATATTTAGGCTTTGCCTTTTTCTACTTTAATCCATTCCTATTGTCCTCTGTTTTGATTTCTTAGTGGACAACAGATCAGCAGCTTATCGCTGCCATCCGCTCCCTTGGTGTCCGTGACCCTATTGAAGTGAAATTTGCAGAGAACCGTGCAAATGGCCAGTCCAAAGGGTGAGTAGGGAATATTGTTTAGATGAAAATATTTTTGTAAGTGTTTAAAAAAAAAAAAGGCATTTTGTAACATTCACAAATAAGTTATATGCTATACCTTTTTATGGTGTCAATGGTCGTTGTTTTTTTTTTTTTTTTTTCAGCTTACACCCATATTTAGGTTGTAACTGAAAACATGGTCTCTGTCGGCAAAAACCCCAAACCACTTATTGATTCTGCGGTTTCTTCTCTTTAACCGCTTCCCGACCGCCTCATTTAGATATACGTCTACAGAATGGCACGGGCAGGCAAAAGCATGTACCTGTACATCCCCTTTAAATGCCTGCCCGTGGGGCGCGCTCGCGACCCGGTCGGGAGCTCCGTGACCCCGGCCGCGGGACCAGCGGACCCGATCGCCGCTGGTGTCCCGCGATCGGGTTACGGAGCTGAAGAACGGGGAGAGGTATGTGTAAACAAACCTCTCCCCGCGCTTCCTACTCTGCCTGTCATTGATTGGCTGTTCCCGGTCATCGGGAAAGCCGATCAATGACGTCAGACGTCAGCCCCGCCCCCTAATGTAAAAAAACACTCACACGTCACAGCTCATAACCCCCCCCCTCCCCCTAGTGGTTAACTCTTTCACTACAACTGTCATTTATACAGGAATCAATGCATTTAAATAGCATTGATTGCTGTATAAATGACAAATGTCCCAAAAATGTGTCAAAAATGTCCGATGTGTCCGCCATAATGTCGCTTTCACAAAAAAAATTGCTGATCACCGCCATTACTAGTAAAAAAAAAAATATTAATAAAAATGCTATAAAACTATCCCCTATTTTGTAAACGCTATAACTTTTGCGCAAACCAATCAATAATCGCTAATTGCGATTTATTTATTTTTTTTACCAAAAATATGTAGAAGAATACCTATCGGCCTAAACTGAGAAAAAAAAAAAGTTTTTTTATATATTTTTTGGGGATATTTCTTATAGCAAAAAGCAAAAAATATTGCATTTTTTTTCAAAATTGTTGCTCTATTTTTGTTTATAGCGCAAAAAATAAAAACCGCAGGGGCGATCAAATACCACCAAAAGAAAGCTCTTTGTGGGAAAAAAAGGACGCCAATTTTGTTTGGGAGCCACGTCGCACGACCGCGCAATTGTCAGTTAAAGCGACGCAGTGCCGAATCGCAAAAAGGGGCCTGGTCCTTTGGCTGCCAATTGGTCCGGGGCTGTGGTTAAAGCTTTTTTTTATTTATTTATTTTTTTAAATTGTGGTGGTGCTGTGGGTGTCTTAATTGAAAATACTACAAGCCCCATCTTCCACCATGCCACAGGGACTGCTGGATTTTAATGGAGTACAAGTGCAGTAATGTTGTCACAGTTGAAGTCCAATAATACTCCCCCCCCCCAGCCTCATAACCGAAGGGCCACATCTCAGTATGGTCTTGCTGAAGGAAAGTCTGCAGGAGCCTGAGCATCTTATCCACAATCCATTGATGGTATTTGCAGTGCTTTGGGGGCTCCGTTGCAAAAACATGCACATTTTATTCAATCGTGGTGGTGGTGGATTTATTTTTGGAAAAGGTGGAATTAGCCTTCAAAAATAAGAATGCTGCTTGGAAACAGCCAGCACAATGCGAATTATGTTACCATTAGTAACCAAAAGACCTTCTGCATGTTGCTTAAACCAGTATTAAACCCAAAAGCTAACCATTTATTATATTGCAGATTATCAATTCTTTGATGTGGTTGCTGCATTAATTTTCTTTAGGCTTTTTTGCTTTATTTACATCTGGTGATCCAGCCAGTATATTTTTCTTAATGGACCAATATTTTCTTTTTAGATGATGTAGTGGTTAGAGGGCTGAGACAAACCATTTACCACTGTTAGGGGTGCTTACAATGACCCACTTTTATTTATGTAAAAATGTTATCCCAAAAGTTAAACTTGTAACTGATTATAAAGTGTTAGTGCTGGAGTTTTAGTATATTTAAAATTTGTTAGTGCACTAATATTCCCCCAGACTGACAATTCTGATGTTCAGAGGTGCCCCTGTTCTCCTACATCCAGAATGGAGGCATTCTAATAAGGAGGTGGGTTACTGGCCAGATCACCAGTGAAAACAGAGTGAAGCCTAATAAAGAAAATGAATGCAGCCACCACCTTTTAGGATTGATGAGCTGCAATATATTACATTTTGGGTTTAAAAGGGGTTGTAAAGGTAAAAATGTTTTCACCTTAATGCATTCTATCCATTAAGGTGAAAAAACATCAGACAATGCTGACCCCTCGAATGTCCCGCGCTCGCACTCGACATCCTCTTCGCCGATTGGCTACAGTGGATGGATTGAGAGCAGCGCAGCCATTGGCTCGCGCTGCTGTCAATCACATCCAATGACGTGACGACCCGGGGGGCGGGGCCGAGTTATACAGCGAGCGGCTATGGCCACCGGCTGTATCACGGGAGCGCGCCCGCAAGCACTTCTCACCATGCGAGGGAGCTCGCGGGGGGGAGGGGGGGGGGCTTACAGCCACCGAGGGACCCCAAAAGACCAGGATCGGGGCCACTATGCAAAACGAGCTCCACAGTGGACGTAAGTATAACATGTTTGTTATTTAAAAAAAAAAAAATACCTTTACAACCCCTTTAATCTAGGGCCTCATGTATAACAGAAGATATTGCTATCTGCTGTCCTTTATACTTTTGGTTAAAGTTTGGCCAGCTCTAGCCTCTCTTATCTCCACTGCAATCTCAGGCATTGAAGTGGTACCCTCAGCGTTTTTTTACCTGAACTCGTTAAGCACAATAGAATAAATGTTTCCAAGTAAACTTTTAGTTTAGATGCTTACGCAAGCACTTTCACTTTACAGCTTTCAATGCTTTCTTGCTCCTGCTCTCTCAGTACTGCTTCCCTGAACTTCCAGTCTTCACAGGAAAGAGTTAACAGTGGACAGTGCAGTACCCAGTCAATCTATTAGCTGGAATGAGAGAGGAGCAGAGGAATGCCATCGCATCCTAAGGTATGGCGTTGTGTGTTTGTATTGATGCACACAGTGTAGGATGACGCATTTCTAGTCACTGCATGCAAGGATGGCTCCATAGGATGCTACAAGTAGGCACCCTGAAACAGGAAACCTGGGGCAGTGGTCATGGCACCAGCCATATTGGAACACAGGCAAGGATTAAACGATAAAGAAGCTGCATACTCAGTAAGGGATTAAATCAGCTGCTGAAAGCGCTGAAAAAGTCTGAGGGCTTAACATCAGTAGGTTTCCCAGGGTATCCATTCACATGAAATGGTGGTCTGTGAATAAATGGGAATGTACACGCTATGCGAAAGCAAAGAGCAGCTGGCTGTTGCACATCTATGAAAACTTATAGGCATAGGAAAGAAGTGACTGTTTCTATACATAGGTCATTTAAATAATGACAAGTATTTAATGTGAAAATGAAAAAGCCATTAGAGGTAGCAATTACAATAAAACCTTGGTTTGACAGCGTTTTGCAAGACAAGCAAAATATTTTCTTATATCTTGACTTGATATACAAGCGATGATTTGATATACAAGTAGCATCAGGCCCCATTGAGTATAAAAGTGTGGCAATATGGTAACATTTAATGAAGGTACAACATTTAGCAACTCACATGGTTGATGATTAAAACAGACAAATTCAAGTATGCAAGCACCTAGGGTAAAGCTGTCCACATAGATCATCCTCCACAACGCCATCAATGTCATCCTTTCCACACTGCTCTCCATAAGCACTTCAAGCCTCGCTTTCAGATCGCTCTACTGCATCAAAGTTTTCCGGGTCACGATTGCAGATTGACAGCGGTGAGAGCCGACGGTGCAGAGGATGATCTATGTAGACAGCTTTACCCCAGATGCCTTCATACTTGGATGTGCCTGTTTTAATCATCAACCTGTGAGTTGCTAAATGTTGTACCTTCATTTAATGTAATCGTATTGCTACACCTAGAGGCGCCTCTCTTCTCCTTTATACTCTGTAGCTCCTGCTGGATTTTGCTTCCAATCCCCTTGTGGAGGCTGCCATTTGCAAATGGACATTTTATGGTTACACAACTTGCTATTGTTATAATCTTTTTATGTGGACTATAAACTGAAAGACCTATAAATAAATGGTTGTGGAACGAATCATCCTAGTTTCCATTTCCCACTTCCGGGAGTGCGGCCACGATGTGGTCGTGACGTCACCGCGGGGCTCCCTCCTCCTCGCCCGGCCGCCGGGCTAACAGGAGAGAGGAGCGAGGCCTCGCGCATGCGCAGTAGGGTTCCCGGCGTTAAGCCAAAAGGCACTGCTGGGTTACGTTACCCGCAACGGCGGCGGCAGTACCCGACAGCTGATGGAGACATCAGCTGCGGTGCCGACATCGAGGGACTGCAGGACAGGTAAGTGTCCATTTATTAAAAGCCAGCAGCTGCAGTATCGGTAGCTGCTGGCTTTAAATTTTTTCTTTTTTTTTTTTTTTCTGGGAACACCCCTTTAAGGAGATTCACCCTGTCCAATTTGTCCGGTTTACTATTATCAGTCAAAGTAAACCCCAAATTTTGGGTTGTCCCCAGAAATGTAATAGCGGGGAACTCTTCCAATGGGGACACTAGTTCTGGTGACCTGGGGGTCCCCAAGGAATTCCCTTAATTTGCAAGGATTGCCTCTCACTTCCTGTTTGGCTATGGGGCAAAAAGTGAAGCAAAATCTCTGCAATGGGACACAGATGCTGAAAAAATTCAGAATTTTGCCTATAGTTCTACTTTTAGGGGGTTCACACCTATGCAAATTTTCCCGCATCCAATTCGCATAGCAGGAGAGTGTGACCGGCTCTCTATGGAGCGGGTTCACACATCTCCGCAGGTTCGAGTCTGAATTCAGCCTAAAATTTGGGCTGAAATCGGACCTGAAACAGTGAATGGAGACGCACCGGACTCCTGCCATGAGCTGCTGCGTGTTCTAGTGTGAACCCAGCCTTAAAGTGGAAGTTTAGCCTAAAACTAAAATCTCTAAATCTTCTTGCAACCACATTCTAAAGCAGGGGTCTCAAACTGGCGGCCCTCCAGCTGTTGTGAAACTACAAGTCCCATCATGCCTCTGCCTGTGGGAGTCATGCTTGTAATGGTCAGCCTTGCAATGCCTCATGGGACTTGTAGTTTTGCAACAGCTGGAGGGCCACCAGTTTGAGAACCCTGTTCTAAAGCCTCATACACACGATCGGACCATGGACCAACTTTCCTGTGGATTTTTGTCCAAAGGGCGTTGGCCCCAAGTTGGTATTGCATACACACGGCAGGACTTTTTTAGCCAACATTTACCAAATCACTTGGTTTTTCTGCTCTTTACCGCCACCTTTGGTCAACTTCTGTATTGTTGTCTGATCTTTTGCATTGGTTCTGCATTGGTTTGTACAAAAGTCCATTGGTTTTGTGTACACACGGTTGGACTTTGGTCCATCTGACTTTTGTTGGCAGAAAGTTGGTCCGTTCGCACAGCCATCAAAAGTCAGATGAAACCTGGAAAAAGTTGGTCCGACGGAGCGTACACACGGTCGGATGTTGGTCCAAAACAGCTAATTTGCATGTTGCTTGTCAAAAAGTCTGATCGTGTGTATGGGCCTTATGACTAACCTATCTAACCCTGTAAAGCAAAAATCGCTATACATACCTTTTCTGAAGCCAGTCCTGTCTCCAGCAGCGGAAGCTGTATGCAAGAGACAGCCGACAACGGCTGGGAAGTGACGTCACCCATACATTTACTTTAGGGCTTTAGTTATTGTCTGCCTCTTCTGCACATGCCTACACAGAGAAGCTGCCGCTGACAGCTCAGCGTGGGACTAGAGCAACTTCAGAAAAGGAATGAATAGCGGTTTTTGCTTTACAGGTTTAAATAGCCTTAGAATGTGGCTGCAAGATAGATTTTAGTTTTGGGCTGAACTTCTACTTTTAAGTCTCCTTTTGCCATTTGCCTTCAACAACAGATAATGATTTTTCTGAAAGCAACAAAAATCAGTGCTAACTAGCAAAGATTTCTTGCTGAAACAAACTAACTAGGTGCAACTGGATTTATTTTTTTTATTTAAGATTCTAGCTTTGACATGAGGGTTTAATTGAAGTGTTTTCATTTTTGTGTTTAGTTTTACTTTAAGGCAGTTGAACACATGGGGAGCAATGTTCCTTTATCCTCCATTCTCAAGCAGGAATGTATGAATAGCGTTCCCATAGCCAAAGAGGAGAGCAAAGGGAAAGCCTTTCTCCTGCCTTTCCATCGGTCTGGAGGCCACACAGAAATTCTAATTTAAGTCCATTTTGAGGTATGAAACCTGAACAATGTACGTTTGTGAATGTTACCAAATGCTTTGCATGCAGAAAAGAGATTTTTGTCTTAATGTAAAAAGTGTGGATTCTATTCTAAATGTTTCCTTCCCCAGGTATGCAGAAGTGGTGGTTTCCTCCGAGACATCGGCAAACCAGATTTTGGAACAGTTGCCTCTCAAGAAGATAAATGGGGAGAAGCCTGATGTTCGA
Source organism: Lithobates sylvaticus (assembly GCA_028564925.1). NCBI lineage: Eukaryota > Metazoa > Chordata > Amphibia > Anura > Ranidae > Lithobates > Lithobates sylvaticus. Next base: position 157,772,565 of record CM053034.1, read on the forward strand.
CCAGCAAACCGACAGAGCCTTTCCTTCTTCGAAGATTTGTCACGAAAGAGTAAGACCCTAACGGAATTTTAATTATATGTCAGATACATAGGGGACTAAAGGCATGATATGGAAGGCATGCCTGCTTTTGTTTGTTTTTAGTGCTCACCCCAGTGAGTTATAATCTTAAATGTGCTTGGGGTTAACCCCAAACCCTGTGACTTAGGATTTTTAAATTGCGATCTGTGAGTCGCAGTTGTGAAGAGAAGATACTACAGGCCATTAAGCATACACCCATATCCATCCACATGTCCATATAATAAGCGTTTTTTTTTTGTTTGTTTTTTGGTATGTAGCATATAATTTTTGGCAGAATAATTTGTAGACTGATTTGTAGGGTTGGAGTATCCCCACAGAGAAGGAAGTGAGTGTATTCAGACTTTTTCTTGAATTGTGTCACCATGGTTTAATTTCTAGGTTCTTATTGGTGGCACCTTGAATTTTTTTTTTTTTTTTTTTTTCTTTCCTTTTTTCGGTTATATGTGATGAGTTTGAGCAGCGCTTCTGCCATTTTCTTTTCTAAACATAAAGTCTAATTTCTGCTTCCTGTTTTTCCTCCATTTTTTTTTTTTTTTCCACAGAAATTCCTCCCAGAGTTAGTTCAAAGGGAACTGTGGACTCAGCAGATTTTTCTACAAACTTCAATGACTCTGCTCCTTCATTACCACATCCAGAGACTCCTAAAAACATAGTGCCCTACTTTGCACGGCCACCCTTCATGGAAAACCCTTCCCGCATCCCTGTCATGAACCTGCCGAGGCCCCCAATACCTGTTCCACCTCCTCCTTCACCTGCAATGCCTCCTACGTACCGTGCTCCCCCAATTCCTCCTATGCACTATCCGCACCTCATGCCCCCCCCTCCAAGGTTGCCACCTCACCTAGGCATGCCACCCCCAACTGGTGTGCCTCCTGCTCTTCATCTAAACCCTGCTTTCTTCCCACCTCCGAGTTCTGTGCTAGGACCCCCACCTGATCCCTACAAAGTGATTCCTAACCTCTATATACAGGGAAGGTAAGTGGCACTGCATGGATTATCTAACAGAGCGTCTTTATTAAGAAATGTTTGTTAGGTTAGCACACAACTGCTGACCTCACCCTAAATTTGCAAGGAAGGTGTTTGAGGTAGGCTGTAAGGGAAACTGTACTGGACAAAAAAAGTAATGTTCACCTTTAACCTTTTTTTTTTTTTTTTCCATCGCAGAGATTTCGCTTCACTTCCTGTCCCATACCCAAACAAGAAGTTGGAGGAAATCTCTGCAAATTATAGGAATTTCTTGGGGACCCCCAGCTCACCAGAACTAGTGTCCCAATCTATTACTTTTCTGGAGACAACCCAAAATTTGGGGTTTTCTTTTTACTTTTAATGATAATGGTAAACAGGACAAAGAGAGGGTGAATCTCCTTAACGGGGGGCACAGACGGCAATAAAAATTGTAAAGTCTAGTTTTTGTTGAAATAAACATTGTCATACTTGCCTGCTCTGTGCAATGGTTTTGCACAGAGCAGCCCCAATCCTGCTTTTCTTGGGGCCCCACTGCCAGCGTTTATGGCTCCTCCCCCCCGCTCCATCATCACAGGCTATGATTGACAGCAGCAGTGTATGTTACTGTAGAAGATAATACAGAACTTCATAGGCCCAAACCGTTATCCACTTGGTGTAGTAATTTGGCTGCTTTGTGCTAGCAACCCATAGTAGCTTTGCTCAGGGCATCTGTGCTTGCCTCCATATGTTATGTAGCATGTGATTTAGGCTCAGGTCACTTAGAATTATGCAAGGAATGTCTTGTGTAAGCCACAGATTATCTAACTTTGGAGCTCAGATTATTAAATCTAGCAAAATCCAGTTCCTCCCATTTGTTTCATAGTTGGAGTATGCTTTGTGGAATGTATGTGGGCTGCCATCTAATTTCATCAGTCTGGAGCAGGAAGGGGAAAATGTTTGAAGAAACTCAAATTAGGTTTTTGCATTGTGAAAAGATGACACTTATGCAGATTATTCAATGGCGTAAATTATAGTGTGTTGTCAGAAAACTCAAAGCAGTTTGTCTTTGTTAAAGGGGGATTCCACCCTAAAGTGGAACTCCCGCTTTTCGGAACCCTCCCCCCCTCCGGTGTCACATTTGGCACCTTTTCAGGGGGGTGCAGATACCTGTCTAAGACAGGTATCTGCACCCACTTCCGGACATAAACTCCCACGGGAGTTTACGTAATTTCCTGTCCCGGCGCGCTGTCTGCCGGGACACACAGCGCTGAACATTCTCATTGCGCCGCGCGACTCGCGCATGCGCAGTAGGGAATCGGGAAGTGAAGCCACTTCCTGATTCCCTCACCGAGAATGGCGCCGGCTACAGCAGAGAGCCGAGCGATCGATCGGCCTCTGCTGCCGACACTGCTGGACCCTGGAACAGGTAAGTGTACATTTAAAAAAAAAAAAAATTTTTCAGTACAGTCCCGCTTTAATATTTGAAATAAAACAAAAAATTGGTTCTGAGCAAAAACTGTTTTGTTTAGCTGTATGTAATGTCCTTAACATTTTTATATTGTGCTTTTACAGGGAAATGAAACACCAGCAGCCCCCAGTCAGGGAGGCAGAGTTCGATGAGTTAATGAACAGAAATAGGGCGATTTCAAGAAGTGCACTTTCCAATGCTGTGTGCACAGCATCATCGGGTATTCATCACTTCCCACATTCTACCTAATGGAGTAGTTTGCTTTATCAAAAACTGGTTATTCTATTTACATTGGTGTGTTTTTTGTTTTTTTTTTTCCCATAGGGGATTTTACAAGTGCCATGAAAACATTAGAAACAGCAATAGCTGTCATCAAGGAATCTCGTGTAGCCAATGATGATAGATGTCGTGTTCTTCTGACATCGCTTCGGGACTGTCTGCATGGGATACAAGACAAGGCCAGCTCTTCCAGGTACTGATTAATACTTTAATCCTAGGGCAACCTATGCCTTTGTGAACAGAAGCAAGTTCTTTTGCCTGTTTATAAACTATGTAGAGTTTAAACTGTACGTTACCCAAAAAAAACTAATATTATGTGTGTGTGTGTGTCTGTCCGTTGTGGATAATGTATCTTGATCTTTACTGAGTACCTTTATTGCCCCTTTAAATTTTGCTGATCCTGCCAGTTCCCCCTCTTGAAGATTGAAGGCGCTGTGCCTATATCTCCTTTAGTCAGTTTGGTTGCCATGCCATTTTTATTGCAGTGGTAGGTCTATGTCCCATTGCTGCAGGAAATTTCTCATCAGGGCACATCTGTTTGGAATTCGGAGCTGCCATTGCGGACTTGTTTCTGAGGTTACAAGTTCTAGGCCTGTCATCCTTATTCTATTTCTTCTTGGTGGGTTATTGTCCTGGAACAGTGACATGCATGTGAGATAATAAAACATTAGATAAGTACATGCTTTTTAAGGAGCAGCGACTCATGTAAACGGCAATCCTGATGAATGAATCTTCAAAAATAAGTAAAAAATGTTAGCAAACTTTATTCTGTTTTAGAAGTCTGCTACTTAAAGGAGAAGTAAAACCAAAGCTATTTTGGCTGTACTTCTCCTATGGATCACAGTTTTACACTCCTCTGACCCGTTTTTAGCCACTGTCAGCTGACGTCACTCAGCCTATCCAGGCTCGGGAAAGATGCATAAACCTGGCCTGTTAGTGGGCCCTGAGGACAGGGTTGATGACCATTGCTTTACAGTATATTAAAAGTGACTAGGCAGCTCTACAGCCACCCTGATCACTTTTAGTGAAAAAACTGTCACCAGCTGAAAAAAATAGGATTTTTATAACAGCTTACCTGTAAAATCCTTTTCTTTGAAGTACATCATGGGACAGAGCCATAGTAGTTACTATGTGGGTTATAGGCCACCTTCAGGTGATGGACGCTGGCATGCTCTAAATTAAAAAGTGCACTCCCTATATAACCCCTCCCACTGGTGGGAGTACCTCAGTTTTGTAGCAAAGCAATACACGAGTATACCAAGATGGGAGGGACCTCTGTGTCCCGTGATGTACTTCAAAGAAAAGGATTTTTACAGGTAAGCTGTTATAAAAATCCTATTTTCTTATCGTACATCACGGAACACAGAGCCATAGTAATTACTATGTGGGATGTCCCATAGCAATGCCAACTGAAGGGAGAGAGACACAACAAAGTAGGGCTCCAAGAGACTAGAGGACTCATACTGCAACCTGCAGTACACTGCGCTTAAAAGCGATGGCCTCATGCCTTTTACATCTACTTGATAGAATCTGGTAAATGTATGGACTGAAGACCAAGTTCCGAACTTGCAGATTTAGGCCATGGAGGCTTGGTGATGCACTGCCCAAGAAGCACTAACAGCCCTGGTGGAGTGCGCTTTAATATGAAAAGGAGGAATTTTCCTCTTTAACCCATAAGTTTGAACAATCACTTGACAAATCCATTTAGAAATAGTAGATTTCGATGCTGCCTGTCCTCTTTTAGGACCATCTGGCAACATAAAAAAGATTTTGTTTACGAATCTGAGCGGTAACTTTCAATAGACCTTGACTGCTCTCACCACATTAAGAAAATGTAGTGACCTTTCTTCCACAGAAACGAAGTTCTGTAAAAAAAAAATTAAAGCAGAACAATATCCTGATTTAAATGAAAACCCGATACTACCTTAGGTAAGAATTCAGGATGAGGCTGCAAAACAGCCTCATCCTTATGAGCAACCAATACGGCTCCTTACAAGAAAGAGCAGCCAACTCTGATACTCTTCTTGCAGAAGATATGGCAACCAAGAAAATGATTTTTCCCCGTCAAGAGGACCAAGGGAATATCTCATACTGGCTCCAAAAAAAAGCTGCTTCTATAAGCCGACAGGACTAAAATTAAGTCCCAAGGGTTCAGGGGTGACCAAACTGGAGGGTTAAACCGCGTTACCCCCTGAATAAAGTTACGAACCAGAGAGAGGGCAGCAAGTGGTTGATGATAATCCTATCCGTAGGAATTCAAGGATCCTACCTATGACATATTTCTTGGGGTGCCAACCCCTGGATTTACACCAGGAGACACATGCCTTCTAGATTCTTGACTCTGGAGGCCGGCTTCCTAGCATTTTACTGAAGTAGAACTACTGAGGCTAACCGCCCACGATCTTTCAGAATGTGTGTCTCAATAGCCAAATCGCTAAATTTAGCGTTTGTAAGGTAGGATGGAATACTGGACCTCGCCAGAGAATGTCTGGCCATAGTGGTAGGGTCCAAGGGACCCCCACCACCATCTTTACGATCTCGGCAAACCAAGATCTCCTGGGCCACATGAATCACCACCTTCCCTTCTTGCTTGATCCTGCGAAGAAGGCGCGGAAGCAGCAGAACAGGAGGGAACGCATAGATCAGTAAAAAACGTATCCCACGGAAAAAATCAAGGCATCGGTTTCGTATGCCATTGGATCCCTTGTCCTTGACCCAAAGTTCCACAACCGGAACTCCCCATCTTTTTGTATATCGACAGAAACATGTCGGGGTGAAGGGACCATTCTCCCAGGAACAATTGTTGGCTACTCAAGTAGTCCGCCTGCCAATTCACTATTCCTGGAATGAAAATTGCTAATGGGCAAGGGATGTTGTTTTCTGCCCAAGATAGAATATGATTCACCTCTTTTTGGGCCGCACGACTTCTCGTGCCCCCCTTGGTGAATGATAAAAGCCACAGCTGTGGCACTGTCGGATTGGATCCTGATGGGACAATTTCGTAGTTTGAGCGTCCAGGCCTCGAGGACCAGGCGTACAACCCGAATCTCTAGAATATTGATGGACAAGGTCATCTCTGATTTGGACCATTTCCTTTGGACAGATGCTTCTTCCAGGACTGCTCCTCAGCCCAGAAGGTTGGCGTCTGTTGTTGCCACCTTCCAGGTAACTCGTAGAAAGGATTTCTCTTTTTAAAGATTCTTGGATATCAACCACCAATTGGGGCTCTGAAGCACATTGGGGGATAAACGCATTGGGAAGCCCAGAGCTTTGGGCCTTCTTGTTCCTAAATGACAGTATATAGTTTTGCAGCAGTCTTAAATGAAATTGCGCATAACGAACTGCCTAGAAAGAAGTCACCATCATTCCCAAAGCCGAATAGAAGGATTCTTCTTTGACTTGAGTAACTTAATCGGTTCCCTTATGGAACTGATCCTTTCCTGGGGGAACAAAAACATCCTCTTCTGAGTTGTATCAAAAGTTGTATCAATAATAAAGCTGTGATCCAGCTTCCTGTTAGAGATTAGCTATGTTTTGTTCTCCATGGTCCCACTGTATGTAGGAAGGATTATGGAATTAGTAGCGTGCATAGAGCAGTGCACATGACCCCCAACTACTGTTCACTGCTCATTCCAAACAAACAGAATTGATGGGGGGAAAAGAGAGAGGCTCGGGAGGCAGAAATGCACATAAAGAAGCAAAAAATACATTACAGGGCTATTAAGTAGCGGAGTGTTTTCCTGTCTTGGTCAATTCTTCTTTCGTTGATTCTTGACCACCTTCAGCCATCTCTTGGTATATGGGAGCCATTCTTCTGGACCACTAGGGCCCTGCTTGACCCTGCAGTCTACTAGGGGGAATGGAGTGACATCTCCTGACATTCCAGGGTACCCTTGTTTGCAGGGGTGCCCTCATCCTTGGGACTTCTGTCTGGTTCCATATGAGTAGAGGAGGGATAATACAAGGGATGCAACTTTCCTGTTTGCCAGTGTCCCTCCTGTATGCAGCAGTATAACTTGACTGTTACTGAATTTCCTGTATCCCTTAAAGTGGATGTAAAACGGATTCATGAAATTTGAGCTGGGCACAAATATCTGCAGTGTTTTCTTATCTCTCTTCAAAACGCTAAGTCACATGGCTTTCTCCTGCGTTCTTCTGTTATCAGTATAAAAACTTCTGACAAGTTATCCGACACAGGAGATAAAAGCAGTATGAAAATTGTGTTGTGGGAGGTTGCTTTAAATAGATTAACAGAGAGCTTGCTGTGCTGTGTCAGAGCAGAGCTCTGCACATTCATTCCTTCCTTTTTTTGCCTATGTGGAATGTGTGCCTTTCCTCCAATCAGCTGTCTTGGCTGTATGCCCAGACTTCACACTGTGTTGGACAGGTAGAGAAAATCTCTAACATGATGTGCACTTTCTAAAGAATATATAAAGCTGAAGACAGCAGATATACATGTAAAACCTATGTAGGGGGATTTGTTTCATCCCTGTGTATCATCTGAGGCTGTTCACTTCCCTGGGTATTTGTGAGGGTTTATATCCCCTTTAATGGACTTGAAAGAACAGATTTTATGGTAAGTACAAAAATCTTTCTATTTACACCAAGATGGGAGAGCTCACGTTTTTGTCTTCTCTCAGCAGAAAGCGCCACCGCTCCAGAGACAGATCACCCAGTCGATCGCGGGAAGGCAGCAGCCGGCGCCACAGAGATCCACACGAAGACAGATCAGACGAATATTATCACGACCGTCATCGTGATAAGGACAGACACCGCTAGTAGAGGTGAATTTTTTTAGTGACAAACAAAATGTAGAGGCAGAAGGTGTATAGCAAAACCGTATAATGAAATGTGCCTGATGCCGTTTTGTTAATTCCTTGAGTGCCACAGGAGATCCTTTGAGTCATAAGAATAAAAGTACACCAGAACTGTATATGCACGCATATCTGTGTGTAAAATAGTAATTTTCTTGGCCCTTTGATGCAGTTAGGCTCCATAAACAGTAATGGATATGGCCAGAGGGGGTTCTCCCATGGGTGGGAGACCAAGCTAAAGCCATTTATTACTAAGAGGAGGAGCTCACTACGTGCCGTGGCAGTGTGTGGATGGGCTCAATCTTGTTGTAGCAATAGATATGGCAAACTTTAATTTTTTTAAATGTACTATGGTGCTACAGCTGGTAGCAGGCTGAAGATGCCTGTGCTGGCAGCATTATGGAGATCTGGTCAGCTTCTCAACAGAGAATGCAGCATTCGCAGTCTTCAATGGTCCAAGAAGCCCCCTCCACAGCACTTGATTGATGCCCATTTTCTGTTTTTATTATTTTTTTGAGCAGTAGTCTGGATCTCAGGGCGTTTTAAACCTAAATGTAGCAAAACAACAAATTTAAAGATTTAAAAAAAAAAAATGCTCAATTGTATAACTCTTTATGCAACCTAACTGCATTACAGTAATACATAGGAGTCTTCTTTGGGACTTTGAGAACAGATTACATACCATTAATAGAGGGAACCTGTTTACAAGGCATCAGCCAACTGATAGACATGCATTGTGAGAAATAGTAAAGCCCAGCCATTTTATAGTATTGTGAAGCAGAGTCTATGTAATGAGCAAATATGGCTGCCCCTATGTGCACACTATATTTCTAAAACCTAAGGTGCAAGCCACCTAACAACATTCTTCCATTCAACCCCGATCCAGCTCAGTTCACGGTGACCCTGCCAGGCACTACACAGCCTTCACAAAGAAAACCTCCAATTGGCTCCACTTCTTTCTGAGGACAAACTGCAGCTCTGTTCATACTTTTGGGACAGTCATATGCTGCCGGACCTGTAGAAGGCTGGTTTGTGTAACTATCTTATGACTGAGGGGGCTGCAGCACATATGCAAAGGAGCCAGCTGGAGGTTTTCTCTGTAAAAGCTGTGACACGTCTGTACTCAAGAGGATGGAGGTGAGTTCACCTTTAGTAACATGTTTCTTCTTTAATTAGGGTGTAACCTGTAACATGTTGCGAAGCACCACATCAACTCCGAACTTGCTGTCACATATTAAAATTGTTGTGGCTGTGTGGGGCTCTGCCTCATAGTTCATTGACAGTTCGTTAAGATTTTTTATAAGAAGGCCCATACAGAGGTACGGGTGAGGCCTGCAAAGGCATTTGTTGTTTTTTATTTTTTCCCTTTTTTATTTTTATCAGGAAACCCCAATTTATATTACTTGGAGAAAGCACGTTTTCAGTAGTTCATGTGACATGTCTAACATCTAACCAGTTTTCTTTTTTGTGCAGGTCTTCAACGTACTTCACAGATGCTTTTTTTTTTTTTTTTTTTTTTTTTTTTTTTTTTCTCTTTTTATTTTTTTTTTAGTTTTAAATAAGAGACTCACATTTTGTTGTTGTGACATAGAGGTGATGCCTGGCCCTCCAGCTACAACAGAGACCTCTGTTACTGCAGCCCCTAATGGATTTATTCCATTTCATGCAGGGACCAACCTTTCTCCTGTAAAGCACAGCTCTGTTCCCAACCAACAGTCTCGCCTAGACACCTTTTACAGCACCGGCCCATTCTGATGAATTTTCTTTGCTATTGTTGCATTTCTCCTGTTTTCCCACCAGAAGTAGTGTCTGATCCATTGCAGTCTTCCCCGTGTTTTAGCTTTGCCTTGTTGCATTATTGGACACGTCAAGGGATTGTCTTTTTTGAGTGATGCTAACATCTGTACAGTGATGTACCTTCATCTGTCCTGTAAATGTATGCCTGGCCTTTTTTCATGGGCTGGTCAGACTGTTGTGAAGCGTGCAGGCAAGGATGCCTGTTGTGTTGTGGGTGGGGATACCTAATGTGTTGAAGCAGAAATCATCTCCCTGTGTTAACCATTCACCATCCCATCATATGAGTTATATGGAGGGGACTGCATTTACCAATTCGCTTATGGACTGCAGATAGAGGTGGCTTCAGTGGTCGATCTAACAGTATATATTTTTTCTTATATTTGAAAACATCCAAATTTTTAGTTGCTCATATAATGAGGGGTGTAAAGACCACTCGCTGGACAGCATCTGCGGGGAATTCACCCTTCCCATTGACACTCGATTGCTCCTCCTCGAAACTGCGAATAAACTTGATAAAGGTGTCACTCTTTTACCCGAGTCTGTCTTTTATTTCAGTTTTCCTGTGTCTATGATTGAGTTTTGTGCTAATGTGAATGTCATATGATAAAAACTGTTGCTTGAAAAAAAAAAAAAAAAAATACTTAAAGTGGTTCTAAAGGTAGTTTAAAAAAAAAAAAAAAAAAACGCCCTGTGTGCCGCTTCCCCTATACTTACCTGAAACTGATCTTGATTCAGGGCTGTGCCTAAGAGCAGTCTCTCTCTCTCTCTCTCTCTCTCTCTCTCCACACTGGCAATGGAGGCAGGAGCCATTGGCTCCTGCTGCTGTCAACCACAGCCAGTAAACAGGAGGTAGGACCAGGTCCCGCATGAGCATCTCTGTAGCACTCAGCAGGGGGGTAGAGCCAGGAGCGCTTGTGAGGGACCCCAAAAGAGGAGGATCAGGGCTGCTCTGTGCAAAACTATAAGTGGTAACAAGTTTATCGTTCTAAAGAAAATGCCATTAGAATCACTTTAAGTGTATCTAAAACGCACACACTTTTTTTGTTTTGTCTCGATATGGTGGTGACTGGTGAGGAGTTTGAACCCCTGTCACCATAACAAGGACTGAAAGTTAGGGAGAATCCAAAATTTTGAGTTGTCACCAGAGCAGAAATAAAGGGGAAATCTTCCAACGTGTATGCTTGACCACGTTGGAGAGATTTTCTTTCATTCCTTGTTTTGCCTACAGGTTATAGTGAAGGATTATGTCTGAAATAGGACACTGATGGCAAAAAATTGTGTTTTAACCATTTCGTCCTCTTCCAAAATGGGAAAATTTGGATATACTAGATGGAAATGCCCACTGAATGATATTTAGTTGCCTAAGGCCCTTTTAGACCATACACAATTGCCATTTTTTTTTAAATTAATACTTTTCACCATCCTATCATTGTAGTTTTTCAGTACTCTGATTACTGTAAAATTCAGTACTCTTATTCTTAGGGCAGGTATTATGGTGGTGACAATGTTGGGCCATGCTGGGAGATGGGGACAGAAAGTTTTTACCCTGAAACAGGAAGTGCCCAAGCAAGGACCTTGTGGGATCCTCATGGCACAGTCATCAGGTGCTATTTTAAAGAAGGCTTTACTTTTAAAGTGGATGTAAACCCTCACATATACCCAGTGAAGTGAACCGCCTCAGATGACACGCAAAGATGAAACAAATCTCCCTACATTAGTTTTACATGTATATCTGCTGTCTTCAACTTTATATACTGTTTAGAAAGTTCATATCCTGTTAGAGATTTTCTCTTCCTGTTCAGCATTGACTGTGAAGTCCTGGGCATACAGCCCAAGACAGCTGATTGGAGGAAAGGCACACACGCCCTCTCCTAATAGGCAGAGACTCTCAGAGCTGTTCTGTGAATAGCTTGGCTGTCTGCTAATCTATTTATAGCAACCTCCCCAACACAAATTTCAGCCTGATTTTATCTCCTGTGATGTAGAACTTGTCAGAAGTTATCAGGCTGATAACAGAAGGAGCAGGAGAAAGCCAGGGGACTTAGTGCTCTCGAGAGATAAGAAAACACTGCAGATATGTGCTCAGTTTAATTTCATTAATCAGGTTTACATCTACTTTAAACCTATTGGAACTGACCTTTTGAAATGCTTTTAAAGTGGTTGTAAACCCATTACAACAACTTTATGCTACAGGTAAGGCTAACCTGTAGCTACCTAGGATATCTCCTAAACCTGCATGGTTTAGGAGATATCCCCTGCATGTGCTGATGACATTGGCACATGCGCACTAGGGCAAACTGAAGCAATGGCACGTATGTGCTGTTGCTTCAGTCTGTGCGCCGTTGCTGGCGGCTTCCATGCATGCGTGGGAGTGATGTCATCGCGGCTCCAGCCAATCACAGCGATACCCCGAAGTAACCCCCAGGAGAGATGTCGCTGGCCGGAGGGGGAGACTAGGACGGCTGCGGGGGGCTTCGTTCTTGGGTAAGTAATTCATAATGAGCTAGTATGCTATGCATACTAGCTCATTATGCCTTTGCCTTGCAGGGTCTCTTTATAATTTTTTTTTTTTTTTTTTTTATATAATTAACCAGGGTTTACAACCACTTATAGTTTGTATGATATTTTAGTGCTTGGGTTTACATTTGCACTTTAAGGCTTAATTCACACTAATGCAACTTTTGATGCATTTTGCAGAAATGCAGGGAATTATTTTAACATCAGTTCCTATGGAACACGTTCACATCAATGCATTTTTGTGCCTCTGCGTTTTTGAAAAGGGTCTGGGACTTTTTTAAGCGCAAAATGCAGTGTTTTGCATGTAATAGACTTCAATTGACCTGCATCCACAACGCAAGTACTGCGTTTTTACAGTGAATGTGCCACGATTTGCATTTTGTGCTTTTTTTTTTTTTTTTTTTTTTACATTCTATGTGTACACTTGTGACGTCACCGCCTGGGGCATAATGGGTCTGTGACATCTTGAGAGGGCGGGACCTCCAGATGTCATCCGATGGCCAAGCCCCATAATTATCTAAGAAATGCTTGACATTGGCGCGAACAGTTCAGCGGGACCCAGCATCGTCGGAGGGTCATCTGCAGAGGAAGAACACCGGACCAAGAATAAGAAAATAAGACCGGAGGGAGAAGCAGGAGAAAGAGCAGCCTGGAGGAGGAAGAAGCGGGTAAGAAGACTTTTTTTTAATAAAGGACTTGTCAGAAACTGTCTATTGTCTTTTGTCATACACTACTTTTTTTTTTTTGGTGAATGGGTAGGGATACAGTGTACCCCATATCCATTCACATAGGGGGGGGGGGGCGTGCTGGTATCTGGGGGTCCCCTTCTTAAAGTGGGCTTCCGGATTCTGATAAGCCCCTCCCTGCAGACCCCGACAACAAATGGCCAGGGTTGTTGGAAAGAGGCCCTTGTCCCCATCGACATGGGTGCAAGGTGCTTTGAGGTGGGGGGCGCAGAGCCCCCCTGCCCCAAAGCACCCCCCCATGTTGAGGGCATGTGGACTTGGGTATGGTTCAGGAGGGGGGGGGGGTGCGCTCGCTCGTCCATCCCCCCCCCCCCCCCTTCCTGACCTGCCAGGCGGCATGCTCAGATAAGGTTCTGGGATGGATTGGGGGGGCGGGGGGTTTAGCCGGCAATTATTTATTTATTTATTTATTTATTTATTTTTTACATTCAGCTGTGGGCAGGGAAGTCCGCTGGCAGCTGATAAATCATCGGTTGTTTAAGGGTGCAAAAAGCACAGCAGAAACGCTCAAAAGCAACATGCATAGATGTGAATCGAGCGTAAAGGAAACCTGTATTGAGAGCAACTGACCTGAAAATAGTGTCCTATCTACCATGGAAATCCCTATCTACAGTACTTTGAGTGGATGACTTGGAAATGTTTGCAGTAAATAAAGAGGGAACTCCTGATTTTGTAGTTTTGTGTCAGACAGTACTAAAATGGCATATAAACTTGACAGCCAGATAGTGTTTTTAGAGTTAATTCACAGATTTCAATGATGTCATCTTTTAGTTTATAGGGCTTATTTACTAAAACTGGAAGAATGGAATGCAGCCAATGTGGTGGCAGCCAGACTGCTGCTGTCAGTACTGGTTATTTTTTCTGAGTTGAGTTGGATGGAAAGCTTTCTCCAGGAATGTTAGGAAGTGCAGAATTTCATTACACAGAAGCTCTTTACAGGTACATATTGCTTCCTAACAAACACTAAAACAAGCGGTTTCGTTATTTTAGAATTATAGAAAAGGAACCACTATGGAGAATAAAAGGACTCCATTTTTTTTTTTATTGCCAACATCCCAATATATTATATAGTTTAAGAAAATACCCCCTGGTACTGTGGGACTTTAACCACTTCAGCCCCGGAAGAATTTACCCCCTTCCTGACCAGAGCACTTTTTGCGATTCGGCACTGCGTTGCTTTAACTGACAATTGCGCGGTTGTGGGACGTTGCACCCAACCAAGATGTCCTTTATTTTCCCACAAATAGAGCTTTCTTTTGGTGGTATTTGATCACCTCTGCAGTTTTAATTTTTTGCGATATAAACAAAAAAAGAGCGACAATTTTGAAAAAAACACAATATTTTGTACTTTTTGCTATAATAAATATGCCCATTTTTTTTTTTTTTTTTAAAAAAAAGCTTATTTTTTTTCCTTAGTTTAGGCCGATATGTATTCTACATATTTTTTCTGGTAAAAAAAAATTGCAATAAGTGTATATATTGATTGGTTTGCGCAAAAGTTATAGCGTCTACAAAATAGGGGATAGATTTATAGCTTTTTTTTTTTTCTTTTACTAGTAATGGCGGGAATCTGCAATTTTTATCGTGACTGAGACATGGCGGGCACATCAGACAACTTTGACACATTTTTGGGACCATTGGCATCAATACAGCGATCAATGCTATAAAAATGCATTGATTACTGTAAAAATTTCACTGGCAGTGAAGGGGGGAATAACTGTGTTCCCTGGGAGGTGATTCTAACTGAAGGGGGGGGGGACTGACTAGAGGAAGTGACGGATCGTGGTTCCGAGCTAATAGGAACACACAATCTGTCACTCCTGTCAGAACAGGGAAGTGTGTGTTTACACACACTTGTCCCTGTTCTGTCTCCTGCTCACGATTGCACGTGGCCGGTATACATATAGTATGAGAGAAACACTTCTCCTATAGCCCAACGCGTTTCAGGAATTTAAGGGTGAATCCCTTCGGGGGCATAGAGGAGATGATAGTTGGAGATACACTCAGTACTATATTCAAATGTTTATAAAAAATTAAGATGGAGCTGAACAGATAGAAAGACACATGTCCAGAGGTGGAAAAAGTGACCAAATGAGAAATCCTCTAGGCTCTAAGTCCCTCACAAGGATCCCCAAGGTAAGTCTCTGCAGCCAGCTCAAGAAATCCAGCATGGAGTGGACGCTGCTTTTCTGGGGTCCCCCTGGGAGACTAATGCAGACACTTCACACCAAGGACTGACATTCCTACAGCTCCAGCTCCATGTTGGATTTCTTGAGTTGGCTGCGGAGACTTACCTTGGGGATCCTTATGAGGGACTTCTCGAGCTTAGAGGATTTCTCATTTATTTGGTCACTTTTTCCACCTCTGGACATGTCTTTCTATCTGTTCAGCTCCATCTTAACAATTTTTTTTATAAACATTTGATCTCATGACTATAGTACTATCTCCCACTATCTTCTCCTCTATGCCCCTGAAGGAGGGATTCACCCTTAAATTCCCGAAACGCATTGGAATACAGTAGAAGTGTTTCTCTTATACTTATATGTATACCATGTACTGTTTTATATAATGGTGGTGTTTCACACCATTACACTTTTTTACTTTTAAAACAATAATTTTTTTGGTTTCAAAATACTGTGTTTTCAAAAGTTTGCCCCTTAAAGTCTGGGGGGTACTTTTTCTTCAACTAGTTATTTCAGAATAGTCAAACTGTATTATAATACTATATGAGCTAACAGTTTTGTGCAACACTTTTTCAAGTATTCTTCTTTTTTTTTTTTTGTTTCCTTACCCAGTGCTGTGCATCCAGATCTTATGGTTCAACCCAAGGTGGTTGTCCTATCTTAATCCTACAGTACAGTACAGGACACAGGCACTGTATTCATAGACCCTGGGTTATAGGCTGGTACCCTCAGGTGAGTGGAAACTGGGTGCCCCCCCCCCCCCCCCGCCTGTAACCCTACTCCACTCCATGAGTCCTTAGGTTAGGCTTGAGACCTAATGTGATGGTCTTCCCCATTATGGATACATCAGTTAGCGTAAAAAAAAAAAATTCCTTTTGGATGTGGTTTTGTGCAGGCAATTTGTCAGGGCAATGGCTGGTGTTGGTGCTTCAATCATCCCGGTACCATGGTTGTTTATGGTGTCAGGATGATTGAAGCACATTTTTTCTATTATTACATTGTAATATAAAATAGTTTGATTCGCCATAATGCAAAATCAGTGGGAGCCCTGAGTGTCATATTTCCAATATTCCCATTTTCACCTAATCAGCATTTTCTACTCGCATTACTTTCAGTTTGTCGCACTGCTATTAAGCTTATCCTCTGCTCCGAGTATTGACAGAGCTCCTTTTACCTCTTCTTGTACTTCTAAGGACTTGGGGCATCCAGGTCACAGGATGTCTAACTAGCCTTCTTCTGAAGGTTTCATCTACCTTCCAGTTATCTGGAAACAGCCAGGAAAATTCAGATGCTTCAGGCTTTTGGTTGGCTGATCAACTTCTAAAAATCTGCTCTCCAACTTTCTCTTCCCCGGAAACCTGTGATGTAATTCTAAACATGGCCTAAAAAAAAAGTCTTCCTTCCAGCGAAAAAACTGCCGTCTTAGAACTCAAGCTTGATACTTGGGTTTAAAGAGATGCCCTTCTGTGTGATTATTCATGAGAGTTTTGGGGCTCAGGTTTGTCTGCTTTTGAGGCTGTCCCATTTGCCTGATTTAATTTGAGACCTCTCCAACACAACATTTTAGTCTTTACCCTACTCTGCAGCCAAGCAATGAATTCCCTGACTTAGTGGGTCTCCAGTCCCAACGGGAAAGTAATTTTTGTCATATCACTGGAAAGTGATAATGACAGGTTCTGGTCTTTCGTGCTGGGGAGGAGTGTTCCAATCCCTCACAGTTTACAGAATATGGTCGTCGGCAGAAACCAAGCTCTCCATCGACATCCTGGAGCTCAGAGAACCACTAAACCAATCATGGTGTAATCAGACAATGCCACAGCTGTGGCCTGCATGAAACACAAAGGGCGCACCAGGAGTTGGGCAGCCTTGATTGTCTTGTGGGTGGAGAAACCCAGGAATAGACATTTTGAAGGTGGATTGCCTCAGCTGTCACCACCTGGACCAAGAGGAATGGGTCCTTCATCCCAACATTTTCATACTGATATGTTGGAGATGTGGATATCATGGCCTCCCAGATTCAACAAGTTACCTTTTTGTTTATGATCAAGACTAAGCATCCTCTAGCACTGGCAATTCTGGCATTTGATGCTTTGATAATTCCCTGGTCTCCGTTAAGGCTAATCTATGCCCTTCCTCCAGTGCGCATTCTACCTCTACTGCTCCTCAAAATAGAGCAAGAGAAGAAACTAGTGATGCTCATTGCACCATACCCAGATACACCTAGTACACACAGACTAGTAGGAGATGACCCCTGGTCTCTTCCCAACAGGCCAGAGATACTCTCTCAGGCCCCTTAATTCTGCTTCTCAGTCACTGGCATTAACGGCATAGCTACTAAAGCCCTGGTCATAAGGGACATAGGCGTCTCTGAATCTGTCATTCCTTCTTAGCTAAAAATAAGACCAGCCACTTCCAGAAAGACCAGTTATTGTACCTGGAAGTCCTTTGGTGTGAACTCCAAGGCACTTCAATCCCAGAGATTACTCTGGGCCTTGTATTCTGACCTTCCTACTAGCAGAACTTGGTCAGAACTTGGCCTTAAACACTCTAAAAGGACAGGTTTTGGCCTTGTCCATTCTTTCCAAAAAACCTCTGGCCTCGCTCTCTCTTGTCAAAACCTTTATTCAAGGTGTATGTTGGATCAGGCTGCCCTTACAACACCCTTCCTTGGGACCTCAATCTGGTCTCTGATCTGGACACAGTCACTGCTGTGGCGTTCTTCAATCATGCAGAGGCAAGAGAGGAAAATCCAAACCCCTGTCCTGTGCAGAATGTCCCGTTTCAGCCTCCCTCAGAGTGGTCCCTGCACCCAGAAGTGTTCCAGGACCTGTGTGATAAGATTGGAGATGTGGTGGGCTCAACAAACTGGACAGGTTTTGTCTTTACAAACAAGGATCCTCTAGCGCAGCCTTTTTCAACCAGAGTCTGTTTGTTTTCTTCATGAGTGCCTTGGCAAAATGCTTAAAAACTGCCCCAAGTTGCTCAAAAATGGTCAACAAGCCGGCGGCTGGATCAAGCTACACAAAGCCACAGGTTTTTCTTGTGCGGCATTACAACTTTGGGCACTGTGCAGACTAGCTCTCGGTATCCTAAAAAACAAGAACATCATCGAAGGACACCGGTGCCAGCACAGCATCCTTGTTTGCCCCCTCCACTGCTCCTTTCTGTCAGCACTGAGGGCACAGTTGTGTGAACTAGGGAGAAGAGAAACGCTGGATCTCTAGTCAGTACTAGAAATGTAAATTTGCAGAAGTTTTGAAACCAAGAGAAAAAAAAAATTTCAGGAAAACAAATGGAAATTTTCAGATAAATTTAAAAAGAAATTCAGCGTGGAGTAGTTCTTATTTGAAGATACTGCTGGTAAAGAAACACTTTGTGATTAGCCAGGAGCAGCAGAAAGAGAGTGTTTCTGGAATGAAAACTCTGGAGGGAAAAGTTATTTTCACTTTTATTATCATCATTAAATTCTATGAGGTATGTTTTAATGTCTTCAGGGCCCCTATGGCATGCAAGGATGTTTTGTCATCCTTGTAGCATTTGGAAAAGAATATTTCTTCTCACAATGTTTGCAAATTACAGCTTTGCTCCCAGCAGAAATTGCACTGTGGAAATGTTTCAAAACTTTAGATGTTGGTCTCAACATTAATAGGAGACACTTAATGGTTATGAAGATAAACTAATTTGTCAGACTAATTTATCCTCTTACCTGTCAATTCAAGTGGTTGTAAACCCTAAGGCCCCTTTCACATGGGTGGATAGAATTCAGCTTTTAGCTGCGGATAGATCAAGTTATCTACCGCAGCTAAACTCAGACTGCTTTTCTATGGCCCCTTTAACACACTGCATTTAGCAACAGTTTCGTTACATGGGGTTTGGTGCGGTTAGAAAAAATTAATTTGACTGCGTTCAGGACTAATTTTTTGCAGCTATCTGCACATAACTGCAGGTAATCGCAGTGTACGATTTCTGCTGCGAATAGCAGCGGCAACAAGGAAAGAAAAACAGGAAGCCCATCAGAAATGGCAAGAATGTTCCAACGCAGCTAAGCTCAGCTAAACACAGCTGCATGTAAAAGTAGCTAATCGCAATGTACAACTGCAAGTGAACACTGTGCCAGGATTCTCTGAATTTCAAAATAACAAAACATGCTTTTAACAGCGGCAGAACAGCCGCCTGTGTGAAAGGGGCCTTACCGTAATCCTTCACCCAGTGAAGTAAACAGCCTCAGAGGATGCACAGAGATGAAACAAATCCCTCTACATAGGTTTGGAGGAAAGGCACACACCCCTCCCTACACAGCAGAAGAATGGTGTTCTGCATAGACCAGCTGTCTGCTGAGCCCCCCCCCCCCCCCCCCCCCTCCCCGACACAAATTGATCTCATGTGTCGGGAAAATTTCTCACAAGTGACATGCTGAGTAACAAATCACCATAGAGACACTACACAAATGCAATCCATACATGGGTCAAATTCCAAACAAATTTTCTTTTGAAAATCTTTCGTCCCATGGTGCCACCAACCAACCAAGCCTTCAATTTCACCTCCTGTTGCTACAGAAAATAATTTTTTCATTGGGAATATTTTCTTTCCAGGTCACAGCTCATGCACATTTCTTTTTCAGTTGTACTTCTCTTACAATTCTCACATCATTGATTAGAAATTTGTTAATTTTTCCAAATATTTCTAACATGCCCAATCATTCATATTCGATGGCCACACTGAAATTAGCCGTTGCTGCAGCCCATTAATGGTGGGAAATTCAAACTAAAATTCTTAGTTACTATTTTTGAAAAAAAAATTCATTCGGAATTCGACCCAAAGCTTTAGAGCTTTGGAGAAAGGTAAGTATACACTACAGATATACGTGCTTTGCTCAGATTCCATGACAGAATTTCTCTCAAACTGTCTTGCCTAAACACGGTCACACCAAATTCCGACGGTCAATAACACTGCGACATACAACACGTTTGACGGCACTATAAAAGGGAAGTTTAATGCTTCTGAACATGCGTCAAATTGTTTCCAAGCATGCGTCGGAATTTTGCTTGTTGGAATTGCATACACACGATCGGAAAATCCGATAGAAAGGCTTTCTGTCAGAAAAATTAAGAACAGGCTCTCAATCCAAAGTCCGTCGGAAATGCCGACAGAAAAAGACCGATGGGCATACACACAGTCGGAAAATCCAATGAAAAGCTCCTATCGGACTGTTTCCATCGGAAATTCCGGCCGTGTGTACGGCATAAGACTTTACATAAAAGTCTCAGAAATCTTTAAAGTCTTCATGTTATAGAGTTTGAATACCATGTATTGAATGTCATAGGTATATTGTTTATCAGTATAAAAGAACATATTTCACACTCCTTTTTTTTTTATTTTTTTTTTGTTTGTTTTTCTGGAAAAAAAAAAAAGAATAAAGTGGCTTTGGAAAAAAACTTCCATGTTTTTTTCCAAGCCTTCCCATCTCTAGTCAGTACCAGTGTGCAAAGGTGTTTTTGCTTTGTAAGAGTGAATTGCCACTAATTTTGTGTGTGTGGATGCTGCTGCCATAAGTAAAACTATTAGATTCATTTTAAGAATGGGTGAGAAACATTGCTCTTGCGGAAGCAGTAAATGCTGTGGGGGCCCCATGTGATCAGTACACCCTGATCTGTGCCTTTCCCCCTCTGAAATTTCTCTCTTGTCTGCTTTGCAGGATTGAGATGGAGGTCATTGCGGAGTTCCACATTGCTCTGGACTGGCCCAGGTGGATGCAGTTTACCAACCGGGTAAGACAGTGGACTCTACTAGACTGTCAAAATCTTTTGTATTAAAGACTGATTTAAAGTGGAGTTCCACCCAAAAATGATACTTCCACTGTCAGGATCCCCCCCCTCCGGTGTCACATTTGGCACCTTTCAGGGGAGAGGGGGGAGCAGATACTTGTCTAATACAGGTATTTTCTCCCACTTTCAGCAAAAGATCGCCACAGTATCTGCGGCAATCTATGCCATGTCCGGCCCCTCCTCTGTCGTTCCCCCCCGCTGTCTTCTGTCGTCGGCAGAAACCAAGCTCTCCATCGACATCCTGGAGCTCAGAGAACCACTAAACCAATCATGGTGTAATCAGACAATGCCACAGCTGTGGCCTGCATGAAACACAAAGGGCGCACCAGGAGTTGGGCAGCCTTGATCGTCTCATGGGTGGAGAAACCCAGGAATAGACATTTTGAAGGTGGATTGCCTCAGCTGTCACCACCTGGACCAAGAGGAATGGGTCCTTCATCCCAACATTTTCATACTGATATGTTGGAGATTCCTGCAGTTGGGTCTGGGCCAGCACTATCAATGGTTTCTGCCCTTTCTATCTAGTTTCAGAGTCCATTTGCATCTCACATCTTGATTAAAACGTTTGTACAGGGAGTTTGCCACATAGCTTCCCTGTTATTCCGTGGGATTCAAATCTGGTTCCCTTTGCACTTCAAAAACTGCCATTTAAACCCATTAGAGATATTCCTCTTTCTCACCCACAATGTAGTATTCCCTGTTGCCATCACCTCTGCAAGATGAGTGTCTGAACTGGTGGATTTTCCCTGGTTTTGCATAAGAACAATGCGGTGTTGAGGCCCGGGACTTATTTCTCGTTTAAAGCGGAGCTCCACCCTAAAGTGGAACTTCCACTTATCGGATTCCTCCCCCCCTCCGGTGCCACAATTTGGCACCTTTCAGGGGGGAGGGGGGCGCAGATACCTGTATAATACAGGTATCTGCACCCACTTCCGGGATTAGCTAGCCGCAGCTGTCCCGCCCCTATCCGTAAATGCCCGCCCATATCCGAAGATGCCCCGTTGTGTCTTGGGAAACACACAGTTCCCAGGACACAACGGGGACCAATAAAGACGCGCAGCGCGACTTGCGCATGCGCAGTAGGGAAACGGGCAGTGAAGCCGCAAGCTTCACTTTCTGATTCCCTGACAGAGGATGGCGGCGGGGGCAGCCGAGAGACGAGCGATCGCTCGTCATCTTCTGCCGTCATCGCTGGAACAGGTAAGTGTCTATTTATTAAAAGTCAGCAGCTGCAGTATTTGTAGCTGCTGACTTTAAAAAAAAAAAAAAATTCATGTGGACCTCCTCTTTAACTTAAAGTGGAAGTAAATGCAAAACTAACTCTACTCTCAACCACATTCTAAGCCTAAGTCCTGTAAAGAAAGAATTTCTACACTTACCTGTTCTGCAGCCACTCTGGTCCAGTCTCCAGCAGCGCCCTCTGTGTGCAGGAGAAAGTAGACAAAGGCTGGGAAGTGACATCACCCATAGTTACTATGGGGCTTCCATTGTCGGCTGCCTTTCCTACACACTCCTAAACACTGAAGCTGCCGCTGACAGCTCAACTTGGGCTTCAGAACAGGTAAGTATAGCGATATTTTTTTCTGTACAGGGCTAGATAGATTAGGCTTAGAATGTGGCTGAGAGTTGGTTTAGAGTTAGTTATGTTTTGCCTTTTACGTCTGCTAGTTTCTGCCTTTCACCTCAACCAGGACATTGTTCTTCCATCCCTCTGTCTGGCTCCAGTTCACCAAATGGAAATTTCTCTTCATTGTCTGAGTCTGGTTCTGGCTGAGTTGATTTTTCTCAGACACTGCTTCATTCAGGAAGAGTTATCTCTGTAATCCTGGATGGACCTCGTAAGGGTGCACTAACTTCTCACTTCCCCATCTCTAGGTGGGCAGACCATTATTCAAGCTTTTGGTCTCAAGGCTCGGGTTCTACGATTTTCTGTAAGGGTTCACTCTACTAAATCTGTGTGTACTTCTTTTCAAGCAAGCAAGCAACTGTTTTCTAGATTTTCAAAGCTGCCATCTGGTCTTCTGTTCACACTCACATTCTCTTAAGTTCTACCAGATAGAACATCCAAAAGTAGTCCAACTAATGGGTGGACAACACAGTAATAAAAAAATTAACAGGGCCAAGAAAACAGGGAACTGGGGACTGCTTGCGGCTCAAGGAGTAGCATGAAGGACAATATTCCTGAATCTGGCATCAGCTGAGTTTGCAAAGCTGCCATCTGGTCTTCTGTTCACACTCGCATTCTCTTAAGTTCTACCAGATAGACATTGCAAACTCAGCTGATGCCAGATTCAGGAATTTTGTCCTTCATGCTACTCCTTGAGCCGCAAGCAGTCCCCAGTTCCCTGTTTTCTTGGCCCTGTTAATTTTTTTATTACTGTGTTGTCCACCCATTAGTTGGACTACTTTTGGATGTCCCAAAGGTGAAAGACTCTGGTGTCCCTCGGAAGACCAGAAAGAAAAGGATTTTATAGTGAGTACAAAAATCCTATTTAATCAAACTGTTTAAAGGGTCCTGTTATATTTCAAGGCAATTGACAAACTGAAATCTGCCTTCTCCATATATCCATGTGCCTCCTCCAAAACCCCATCAGTGCTTTGGTACCAGTATCTTTTTTACTTCCTCTTAGATTTTCTAACTAGTGGTTGCATCATCAGTGATGTCTGAATGTGATTAGTGGATCAGGGTTAATACCATTACAGGCCCTTAATTTATTTCATTAGGAGGACGGTCACCTTTGTGAGTGGGAATGATAAGCGCTGAAAAGGGGAAATTTGAACAATAGTGGAGGCGTAGGGATAGCAAGAAAGTAGGACTGGATGAGGAGTGCGTTATATCAACAGAGGCTATTTCATTAGCTTAGGCTGGCCATATATTGTAAAATTTTCCTTTTAGATTTACCAAAACCATATAATATGAGGTCAAACCTAAACACTTTAAATTTGTATGCAATCGGTAGACCCTTGCACTACTTGGTTAAAGGTGAATCTAAAGGAAATGAAATAAGAAAAAAAGTATAATGTATGGCCAGCTTTAAAGTGGTCCTTTCCTCATTAAAGCGGAAGTAAACCCATCGATTTAACAGTTTCAAAGAAAAAGGCATGCCGGGAATGCTAACTGCACATTGGCTGTGCTCTCAACCAAACTGTCAAACCATCCAATGGCTGGTGTCATAACGGATCACATGTGCAGCACCGTGGCAGTTAAAGATTAAACAGAGGCAAAGATGGCAGCTTCCTTGGCTGAAAACGATAGGAGGGTTTACTTCCACTTTAAGTCTGGGTTCACATCTATGTGGCTGCGCTTGATGCGTTTTTCAGGCATGTTTTGCGTTTCTAAACCCCTTTTGTTCTCATGCAGTTTTCATGCATTTTGCTTTTTAATTTTTTTTTCTTTAACCACTTAAATACCAGGCACTTTCGCCCCTTTCTGCCCAGGACAAATTTCAGCTTTCAGCACTTTCTTTTGGTGGTATTTGATCACCTCTGAGGTTTTATTTTTTGCTAAACAAACTAAAGACCGACATTTTTGGAAAAAAATTAAGTTTTTTTTCTTAGTTTCATAGAATTTTGTTTTCTCCCTCACTGACGGCCACTGATGAGTTGGCACTGATAGGCGGCACTAACAAATGGCACTGATGGGCAGCAATGATGATGAGGTACTGACAGGTTTTACTGCTGAACACTGGCGCTGTGATGGGCTCTGATTGGTACTGTGGGGGGCTCTGATTGGTACTGATTGGCACTGTGGTGGGCACTGACATACTTTATTGATGGGGCGCTGCTGGCAGCTGTTGGGCACTGATTGGCACATCTGATGGGGGCTGTGCTGATTATCAGCACAGACCCCCCCTCTGACAGGAAGAGCCGTCGATTGGCTCTCCCTGTCAGTACCAACCGAGGAATGCTGTTTACTGCACTTCCTGGTTCATGCAATGATCAGCTGTTATTGGTCACAGCTAGAGTTGAGCGGACACCTGAATGTTCGGGTTCGGCCGAACTTCAGAAAAAAGATCGGGTTTGGGACCAAACTTGACCCGAATTTAACCCCGAACCCCATTGAAATCAATGGGGACCCAAACTTTTCAAGACTAAAATGGCTGTAAAAAAGTAATGGAAAGGGCTAGAGCGCTGCAAATGGCAACAAAATGTTGTTAAGAGCATGGCAAGTGCTCTGCAAACAAATGTGGATAGGGAAATAACTTAAAATAACATAAAAAAAATAAAAATAATATGCTGGAGACCCCATTCTCAGCAGAAGAGGTACAGGAAGTCATTAAAAACCTCAGAAACTCAACGGCACGATGCCGCACATATGGTGGGGATGCCCCAGAATACACACTTTCTGGAAAAAATTATTAAATTTAATGGATAAGATAGTGGGAAAATAAAATACTTGGAAATTAAAAAAAATAAAAAATATATATTCTTGACCTAGGAGGACAAGGTCCATATGGAGTAGGAGGTTGAGGTGGCGGTGGATTTGGTGGTGTAGGTGGAAGCGGCGGTGGAGGACGAGGTAGCCAACACTGGTTCAAAAATACAACAATGGCTGGGTAAGGCTAGTGGTGATGTGTCGAATTCTGTCCCCCGTCGCATAGTGTCCGCCCTGTACTGCGCTTGCTCAGTACGTAGGACAAGGGAATTTCGAAACTCTCTGAAGACGATGCGCGGTGGCTCCAGGTTCAAGCCACATCATCCGTGGTTGAAGTCTAGCCAAGCGAGCCCGTGAGGGGCCCTGTTACTATGTGCTACTGTATGTCCACTTCGATGGTGGGGCTTGAACCTGCACTCACGGCGCAGGCACCGTTCATCTTTGGAGATTTTGTGAATCTCCTTGTCCTCCGTACTGCGCAAGCACTGCGCCTGCGCAGTAAGTGGCCAGACACTATCTGATGGCCAGACAGTTTTTGTCAGAACACCGGTATACGTGTCTATTCTGCACAAGGTACGGACAAGTCCTGTGGGATCCATGCCTAGTTCATTTTAATGAACGTGAGTTTGTCCAGCTCTGGACAGGCGGCTGCGCTTGTCTGTGATAACGCCCCCTGCCGTGCTAAATACACTTTCAGATAATACACTGGCGGCAGGGCAGGCCAGCACCTCCAAGACGTAAAGGGCAAGCTCAGGCCTTGTGCCCAATTTGGAGACCCAGAAGTTGAAGGGGGCAGACCCGTCATTCAGTACGTGTAGGCGTGTGCACACATACTGCTCCACCATGTTGGTGAAATGCTGCCTCCTGCTAAGACGTTCCATCTCAGCTGGTGGTGCTGGTTGTTGTGGCGTGCTGACAAAGCTTTTCCACGCTAACCCTGCCTTCCGAGGTGCTGGCAGTGCCCCGGCTGCGGTGGCGACCTCTTCCTCTGCCTTCGCCTTGTGCTTCCACCGTACCCCCGCTGTCAAGTGGGAATGCCACCAGCAGCGCGTTTACCAGCGTGCGCTTGTACTCGCGCATCTTACGATCATGCTCCAGTGAGGTAATTAAGGACGGCACATTGTCCTTGTAACGGAGATCCAGCAGGATGGCCACCCAGTAATCGGCACCAGTTAAAAGGTGGGAAACTCGGCGATCGTTGCGGAGACACTGCAGCATGTAATGGCTCATGTGTGCCAGGCTGCCCAGAGGCAAAGAAAAGCTGTCCTCTGTGGGAGGTGTATCGTCTGTGTGCTCTGTATCCCCCCAGCCACGCACCAGTGATGGACATGAGCTGGTCTGGGTGCCACCCTGCTGTGAACATGGTTCCTCCTCCTCCATCTCCTCGTCATCCTCCACCTCGTCATCCTCCAGAACTGTGCCCTTGCTGCTGGACAATTGTGTACCTGGCGCTTGTTGGTGCAGGAACCCACCCTCGTAGCCACTTGTGAATGACTGCCCTGAAAGCCTTGGAAATTGACCCTCTTCCTCCTCCTCCTCCTCCTGTGCCACGTCCCTCTTCCATCATCGCCTGAAGGAGGCATTGAGCTGGGATAGTAACGCTGAGAATGGCGTCATTGGCACTGGCCATGTTGGTGGAGTACTCGAAACAGCGCAACAAGGCACACAGGTCTCGCATGGAGGCCCAGTTATTGGGGATGAAGTGGTGCTGTTCCGCAGAGCGACTCAAGCGTGCGTGCTGCAGCTGACACTCCACTATCGCCTACTGCTGCTTGCACAGTCTGCCCAGCATGTGCAAGGTGGAGTTCCACCTTGTGGGCACGTCACGTATGAGACAGTGAGCGGGAAGGCCGAAGTTACGCTGCAGCGCTGACAGGCGAGCAGCAGCAGGGTGAGAACGCCGAAAGTGCACACAGACAGCCCGCACTTTCTGCAGCAGCTCTGGCATATCGGGGTAATTCTTAAGGAACCTCTGGACCACCAAGTTCAGCACATTCGCCAGGCAAGGGATGTGCGTCAAACCGGCTAGGCCCAGAGCTGCTACGAGATTTCGCCCATTATCGCACACCACCAGGTGTGAAATGCTGGCATTCAGGGCCAGTGATCGCAGGTGGCTAGGGGGGTACTTCCTCTTCCGCTCCAGTGTTTGGGAAATAGAGAGCTGAACGCTTCCATGGGACATTGTGGAGATGGTTGGTGACCCAAGTGGTAGTGTTGCTGGCAGATCCCCTGTTTGCGGGTTGGCAGGTGCCACTGTCAGTACAGAGGTGGATGAAGAGGCAGAGACTGCAGCAGAAGAGGAAGCAGGAGGAGCCAGAGACCTTTCTTGGTTTTTGAGGTGTCTACTCCACTGCATCTCGTGATTTGCACTTAGATGCCTGGTCATGCAGGTTGTGCTCAGGTTGAGAACGTTTATGCCTCGCTTCAGGTTCTGATTGCACAGCGTGAAAACCACTTGTGTCTTGTCATCAGCACATTGTCTGAAGAACTGCCAAGCTAGGGAACTCCTTGGACCTGGCTTTGGTGTGCTCGGTCCCTTGCTGCGTTGGGCAGTAGCAGACGTACTGTCTAGGGGACAGATGCGCTCCGCTTTTGCACCCTGCTCCCTCTTGTGCTGTTCTGGTGGCTCTGTGCGACCACCGCCTCTTCCTCCGAACTACACTGGTCACCTGCATGACGTTGATTCCATGTGGGGTCAAGGACCTCATCGTCCTCCACATCATCTTCCACCCAGTCTTCACCCCTGCCCTCCTTGTCGGTCTGCACAATTGCGAAAGCAGCAGCAGTTGGCACCTGTGTTTCGTCATCATCCGAGACGTGCTGTGATGGTCTTCCCATGTACTCCTCATGAAACATAAGTGGTTGGGCATCGGTGCACACAATCTCTTCCACTTCTGGGGCAGGGCTAGGTGGATGGCCCTGGGAAACCCTGCTAACAGAGTCATCAAAAAGCAGAAGAGACTGCTGCATGATTTGGGGCTCAGACTGATTGGCTGATTTGCAAGGGGGTGAGGTGAAAGACTGATGGACATCGGCTGCAGGTGCCAACTCTGAACTTTCATCAGGAGACTGGGTGGGAGACAATGTGAAGGAACCGGAAGCACTGTCAGCAACCCAATCTACTATTGCCTGTACTTGTTCTGGCCTCAACATTCGTACAGCCTCATTAGGCGCGCCGAAATACCGATGCAGGCTCTGTCGCCTACTCGCACCTGAGGAAGGTGTTTCACTAGTGCGTGTAGCTGGCACAGATCGACCACGTCCTCTCCCTGCAACAGGAGCTCCACCAGCAGCACCACGACCGGGGCCACGTCCCTTTTTTGACGATCTCATATTTTCAAAATTTAGGATCTCGCCCTAAATGGGTGTTTTTGCAATAACAGAATACACCCACAGTGTGTACAGCATGTATCTCAAAAACTGCTAAACTGCAGAAAATGCTATGGAAAAAAAAAAAAACTTTCACTATTTTTATTTTTTGGGATAGCACAATAGAAGAAATTTCGATGGGTTGTATATGTCACACTTCTGCACACATGCAGAAAACACTGAAAGATTTTATTTTTTTGCAATAGCAGAATACACCCAGAGTATGGTGTATCTCTTAGTAAAATATGCAGTGATGGTGCACTGAGCTTGCAGATAAAAGTTATGTTTTGTCTGGCACTGGCCTCATGGCACTGTTAAAAGACTGTGCACTGCACCCCAGCCAGGGTACAATTGATTTAGGAATCTGGTGAATAATTCTCTCTCCCTCTTTCCCTCAATAAAGACACTCTCTAGTCTCTAGCTATGTAGATCGATCACTGACTATTACTAATTTGAAGATATTTCAGAAATGTGGACTGACTGACTCCTATCAGACTAACTACTATAATGAAATTCTCTCTTAGCAGCCAGGAACCTGTCTATAGCAGAGTGATGCGCTGTGCTGTGTGCCTGTACCTTGTATAGAGGCTGGGTCACATGCTGCACTGGCCAATCACAGCCATGCCATTAGTAGGCATGGCTGTGATGGCTTCTAAGGGCACACTAGTGAAACTAACGTGGATTGGCTGCCCTGCAGCTTGTAAAAGGCGCCAATACATCCCTGAACACCGAACCCGAACAGTCAATAGTTCGGGTTCGGGTCCGGGACCCTGACACCCAAAAGTCCGGTACGGACCCAAACTTTACAGTTCGGGTTCGCTCAACCCTAGTCACAGCTGATCACGTGGTAAGAAGCCTCTGTCAGAGGCTCCATACCATGATCAGAGATGCAGTGTGTCAGACTGACTCGCCACACTAGCGCCAGCATATTATCCTGCTGGAAGTCATATGATACACAGTCAGGATAACAGAACCACCACCCGCCCATAAATCTGCTATAGGAAGTAGTTAAAAACACTATATATAGCTGGTTTCTAAGGGGGGGGGGGGGGGGGGGGGAGCCAGCCACCACATCCTTAACAACCGATGAACCTGAGCCATCAGCCGTCAGAATGGCGACAAAAGAAACAGCGTGGGGTCCCCCCCCAGGTCCATACCAAACCCTTATCCAAGCATGTAGCCCGGCAGGTCAGGAAAGGGAGGGAACAAACGAGCACCCCTCCCCCTCCTTAACCATACCAGGCCGCATGCCCTCAACATGGGAGGGGATGGGCGCTGGGGGGGGGAGCTTATGTTGATGGGGACAACAGGGGCCTCTTCCCGACAACCCTGGCCAGTGGTTGTCGGGGGTCTGCGGGTGGGGAGGCTTATCGGAAAGAGGCTTATCTGCGGGCTGGGAGGCTTATTGGAGTGTGGCCATCCGATTACATCACTAAAAGAGCCTGCCCCTTGTGACGTCACAAGGGGCAGGCTCTCCGGGTGATGTCATCGGATGGCCATGCCCCATGACTTTTGTCATGCGGGGGTCCCCTTTCGAATTTATAATAGACCCAAAGTGCCTGGTATGATTTATTTTTACATTCAGATGATGACCCATCAGGTTGTTAAGGAGGCAGTGGCCGGCTTCCTGCCCCCCTGGTTAAAATATAATAATATACAATGTTGATAAAAACTGCAAAATCAACACAACACTTGCGTTTTCTGGTGTGATTCCATTGAAGTCTATTACCCGCAAAATGTAGGTAAAAAGTCCCTGACCCTTTCCAAAAACCATCCGCAAAACACATATATGTGAACTTGTACCATAGCAAACCATGTTAAATGGACTGTAGTGCGTTTCTGCAAACTGAAAAATGCACTAAAAAATGCATAGGTGTGAACTTAGGGTAAGTAAACTACCTATTTTCTGCTTCCTCCCTGTTACACAATCACAAATTGTATAACTTATAGAACTAAATACCCCCCCCCCCCCCCCCCCCCCCCCCATATATAGTGGAGCTGCGCCACTTCCTGATTTTTTCTCCTAGGCAAGGATAGTGTAGTAACAAGCCACCTGGGATATTCATGTCACATATCCCAGAAGTCATTGTTTTAGTAAGGGGCAAAGTATCGCACAATTTCAGTCATGGAAGAGACCTGCCACACTCCATGTGTATGCGTGGGAAAATCAGCAAGCAACAGCTGCCTCCCTAAACAGGAGTAAGATGGTGGTTTGAAAACAGAGTGGTGCAAGGAGAACTTTGGCTGCAAGACAACACTGACCTCCAGGGACTAGGATATTCTTGCAAGTATGTTTTTTTTTTTTTCATACAGATACATATATTAAATGGAATTTAGTCTTGGGTAGAGTGAAGTTCCACTTCTAATAGTGAACAAAAAGGAAGCACGTGGAATTCCCCACTAGCAAGCATTGAAATGCAAACTGGACTCTGGACAGCAGAGGGCAGCAGTCCTCACTGTGTCCCTTAGAAACAGATTTGTTGCCAAGTAATGACTCTGGCTATACAATACGAGTGTCACCGACAGCAGCAATATGAAGGGTGCTAGCAAAAAGGTAAAGGTGCGAAAGCGTGTACAAGAAACTCCTAAGGGTGCTGAAGAGAAAGAGACTTCCCCTATGGATGAAGGTATGAAGAACTGGGGATTTAGTGACTGCAGACTTTTATAAATCTAAGCTTTTCACAGGGAATGGGTCCAGTCATATTAATGCTTGGGAAATGTGTAACACCTGATTGTAAATGTTAAATAAAAGTGAAGGAACCCTATCATCATTCAAATGTTACAAATAAATAAACAGGATATGTGAAAAGGAAATCAAGGATGCAAAAATTTTAAAAAATATGACAGATTGCAAAAGATAGTAGGACAAACCCCAAAAAATTCTTTAAATATATTAATAGTAAAAAGGTCAGGTCTGAGCATGTAGGCCCTTTACAAAATAATCTAGAGTGGGTGACTGGGGACAAAGAGAAAGCTAATTTATTAAATACTTTCTTCAGCTCTGTGTATACAAAAGAGCATGGGGGAGCTCATGTCCATAATGGGGGTGGTAGTGACACCACATACACTATATTGCCAAAAGTATTGTGACACCTGCCTTTACACGCACATGAACTTTAATGGCATCCCAGTCTTAGGGGTTGATTTAATAAAGGCAAATCCACTCTGCACTACAAGTGCACTTGGAAGTGCAGTCACTGTAGATCTGAGGGGAAGATCTGAAATGAGGGGAAGCTCTGCCGATTGTATCATCCAATCATGTGCAAGCTAAAATGCTGTTTTTTTTATTTTCCTTGCATGTCCCCCTCAGATCTACAGCGACTGCATTTCCAAGTGCACTTGTAGTTCAAAGTGGATTTGCCTTTAGTTCCCCTTTTCCGTACAGTTCATTCTTGAGTCGGCTCACCTTTTGCAACTATATTAGCTTCAACTCTTCTGGGAAGGCTGTCCACAAGGTTTAGGAGTGTGTCTTTGGGAATGTTTGACCATTCTTCTAGATGCGCATTTGTGAGGTCAGGCACTGATGTTGGACACGAAGGCCTAGATCGCAGTCTCTGCTCTAATTCATCCCAAAGTTGAAGCTGTTATAGCTACAATGGGTGAGCCAACTCAATATTGAACCTTACGGACTAATGCCCCGTACACACGTTCCGATTATCGGACGACAAAAGTCGCTTTCGGACAGATTGTTCGATAATCTGATCGTTAGTACGCAGCTTTCGACAGCCGATCACGACAGTCCGAACCAAATCCGAAGGGACAAACAGGAAAACTTTGGAGGACAGCCCATCATACGACAATCGTGTAATCAGTACAGTATGCGTCCGATAAAAGTCGTTCGACAAACACCACGCATGCTCGGAAACATGAAAATAAACCAGAAGGACACAGGGGCCACACGTATTCGACATCATTGAAAATACGTAGCTACGCACAGCGGAAGATTTTTCCAGAATCGTACGACAAAAATCTTACACACATTTTGCACTGTTGTATTCGATCTTATGCAACAAAATGCGAACGATCTGTCGTACGATAATCGGAACGTGTGTACGGGGCATAAGACTGGGATGTCGTTAAAGTTTTTGTGCATGTAAAGACAGATGTCGCAATGCTTTTGGTAATATGGTGTATAATGAGTGCTTGTTTATTAGCTTACATTAGAAATGTGCTCACAATCCTCTGTTGCCATTGAAAACTATCTAGAGTGTGTAAGAATGATGTCATTATATGGAACTGTCATTTAAGTCTTTATATCTTATTATTTACTGTAGATTTTTATTTTAAGGTGGTAAACAGCAACTTAACAATGATGAACCTCCTGCAATATCAGAAAACAAAGTGAGTTGTAGGTCACTTGCCATAATACAGACCTTACAGCAGATAATGCATATTGTAACAGGGACCCTCTTGTCTTCCAGGAGGATGTAATGGTGTTTGAGGGTCTTTGTGAACGAATGCTGTCAGCTATGTGTCTTTTACAGACCAGTGTATCAGAGGTGAGTAAAAAAGACTTGGGCCCTGTGCAGAAAATGAATTTGCTGCAATTGTGTTGTTAATGGTAATCAACCACTTTCCATGGCAGAGCAGTAAATGAAGGAGTGATGTTTCTTTGCTCATCAGACACAGTTGCCCTACTTTTTAAACATGAAGACAGTTGAATTGTATTGCATGTTTGAGATATTTTGCTGCATAAATTATTTTTGTTATCACCAGGTCCTAGATGTAAAAGATGAGTTAATCATACACAATGTGCCAAGCTGTGTCCAAGCCCAGATGTCACTGTCCACATCAAGGCTATTTAGAAGGTAAGAGAGTGGCATAACAATAAGCATAAAGGCCCACGCAGGTACTGTGGGGTCTGGGGTAGGAAGGAGGCCCCATTAGGGAGGCTGTTAAACTGAACTTCTCAGTATAGAAAGGCTGAAGCCAAACCTCCAGGATCATTACAAGTTAGATTCCCCCAAGTGCTGTAAAAGAAGCATTTACTTCTGTAAGTCTACACACGGTTGGAAATTCCGACCACAAAATCCGTCCTCTTTTTTTCGACGGATTTTTGTCCGAAACTGGTGTTGCCTCACAAAAAAAGGTTGGGACAGGGCAACAAAATGCTGTTAAAGTGCTACTAACAAGGAAGAGCTGGAAGAACATTTTGCAACTAATTAGGATTTTGGAAACCAGTCAATAACTTGACTGGTTATAAAAAAAGCATTTTAGAGAATTAGGCTACACGCACACTGTCTTTAAAGAAACGACAGTTCTCCCGGCAGAAAAAAACGCGCATATAGAGCATATTTTTACAGAGTTTAGGAGTTTTGTATTTTTTCTGCCAGTAAACTCTAATCAGAAACACAAACCAGAAGTTTTTTTTCCTGCCTCTAAATCGTTGAGCTTAAAATATGCCTGTAATAGTCCTAATGTGTATGGACACATAGGATAACACTGAGCTGCTTCTACAGGCAGAACACAAAACTCCTGTAGTAGCAGCTATTTTTAAGCCAGTGTGCATGGAGCCTAATGCCCTGTACACAATAGGATTTTCCGACAACAAATGTTGGATGTGAGCTTGTTGTTCGGAAAGTCCGACCATGTGTATGCTCCATAGAACATTTGTTGTCAAAATTTCCACCAACAAATGTTTGAGAGCAGGTTCTCAAATTTTCCGACAAAACTTGTCGGAAATTCTGATCGTGTGTACATAAGTCTGATGCACAAAAGTCCACCCATGCCTCGGAATCAAGCAGAAGAGCCGCACTGGCTATTGAACTTAATTTTTCTCGGCTCGTCGTGTTGTACGTCACTGCGTTCTTGACGTTCGGAATTTGCAACAACATTTGCGTGACCGTGTGTATGCAAGACAAGTTTGAGCCAACATCTTTCAGAAAAAAATCCACGGTTTTGTTGTCGGAAAATCCTATCGTGTGTACAGGGCATTAGAGTGTCTCAGAAGTAAAGATGGCCAGAGGTTCACCAATCTGTGAAAAGCTGCATCTAAAAATTAACAATTTCGAATAATGTTTCAATTTAAAATTGCAAAGACTGTGCATAATATCATTAAGAGATTTAAAGAATCTGGAAAAATCTCTGTGAGCAAGAGACAAAGCCAAAACACAATATTGGCTGTACGTGATCTTCAGGCCCTCAGACAGCACTGCATTAAAAACAGGGATGATTCTGTGATGGAGATCACTGCATGGGCTCAGGAATACTTCCAAAAATCACTGTCTGTGAACACAGTTTGCTGTACCATCCAAAAATGCAACGTTACAGCTTTATCATGCAAAGAAGAAGCCATATCTGAACATGATCCGGGATTGCTGCCGTCTTCTCTGGGCCAAAGCTCATTTAAAATTGTCTGTTTCAAAGTGGAAAACTGATCTGTGGTCAAAACAAATCAAAATCTGACATTCTTTTTGGCAACCATGGACTAAAGTGAGAAACTTTTGACTTATCAGTGCCAATTTCAACTGCCTGCATTTCTGATAGTATGGGGGTGCATTAATACATCTGGAATGGGCAGCTTGCATCTGGAAAGACACCATCAATGCAGAAAGATGTACCCAGGTTTTAGAGCAGCGTACTGTATGCTCCCATCCAATGTCTTTTTTTCAGGGAAGATCTTGTATATATCAGCAAGACAATGCTAAACCACATACTGCATCTATGAAAGCAGCATGGCTTTGTTGTAGAAGAGTCTGGGTGCTTTACTGGCCTGCCTGCAGTCCAGACCTTTCACCAATTGAAAATCTTTGGCACACCCTGAAACAAAAAATATGACAAGACCTAGGACTGTTGAGAAATAGGAATCCTATATCGGGCAAGAATGGGACAACATTCCTCTCCCAAAACTCCAGCAACTGGTCTCCTCCATTCCCAGGCCTTTACAGAGTGTTGTTAAAAGAAGAGGGGATGCTACACCGTGGTAAACATGGCCCTGTCCTTAAATGGTTTGAACATTTGATATGTTTTCTATTGTGAATTAAAATATGGGTTTATGAGATTTGCAAATCATTGCATTCTGTTTTTATGCAGATTTTACACAGCATCCAAACTTTTTTGAACTAGGGTTGTACATACATACATACGTACATATAAACATATATGCATATAAACACACCCACTGTGATATTGAGGATCCCTGCCCCTGGAAAAATGGGTTTAAAAGGACACAGGGTTTGCATGTGCGGGACTATGGAGCATTCATTTTGAGAGGAGAAAACTGCTCTGGCAGCTTTTTCCGGATTTTGCCATTTATGGACGGGGCTCTGTATTTTGGAGATTCCTGAGAGTCTTGGGCAGGATGGAATCTCCAACCCTGTGTCCAGGTGTTGTGGACAGCCAGCAGGGTGTGTGCCCAGGTGAACACAGCTCTTATGACTATGGACTGGTGAGAGCAAGAGGTGATGGGAGTTTGAGCTGTTTGAAGACAGGATCCTGTCAGGAGAGCTGGGACTACCTGTTGGAGACTACAGTCTATGTGAGGGGGATTCTATGCTCAAGGACTGTGAAAGGCAGGCCAGCTACGAGAGTCCGGGAGACTGAGGAGGCCAGTTAGTCCAGAGGCTGGAGAGAATGCGGATGTGGGTGCAAGCTGGGGATACTGGGAAAACCCTGTCAATAGGCCATTGTAGGCCTGAACACCAAGGTCACCTAGGCCGAGAGAGACCCTGAATAACAAGTGGTCTGGGAGACCAAAACAAGCATTTGTGTTTGTTGAATGGAGTTGAAACCCCTACGTGGGAGTCATGGATGAACTTTTGTTTTCTCACTTTTGATAAAAGTGGGCTACCAAGCCCTTAACTATAACGCCTGTGTAACAACATGGATTTACTTTTCAAAAATTGCATCTACCACTGAGCTAAACATTCACCATATTATCAGGATTTATATAGTGCCAACAGTTTGCCCAGCAATTTACAATGTAAAGAGAGACACTACACCAACAGTACAATTCAAAACAAGAGGGTTAGAGGAGCCCTGCTCCTGCGATCCTACAATCTAAGAGGGAGGGACTGGTGAAACAAAAGGTAGGGACTGTGAGGGATGAACTGATGAGGGGAGTAGAAGATTATGTTGTTAGCTGGAGGCAGGATAGGCCTCCGTGAAGAGATATGTTTTCAGAGATCGCCTAAAAGTGGACAGAGTAAGAGATAACTGAACAGATTAGGTTGGGAGTTCCAGAGGGTGGGATAGGCCCTGGAGTAGAGACAAGGGAGCTAGAGAGCAGAAGGTCTTGGGAGGAGCAGAGAGGACAGTTTGGGTGATATTTGGAGATAAGTTTGGTGATGTAGCTCGGGCAGAATTGTGAATGGCTTTGTACGTTATGGTTAGTGTTTTGAATTTTATTCGTTGGATAACGGGAAGCCAGTGGAAGAATTGGCAGACACTGAACGGGTGATGAGGTGGATGAGTCTGGCAGCAGAGATAACAAGGGAGTGAATAAGTTGCTTAGTGGTGTCAACGGTTAGAAAGGAGCGTATTTTGGAGATGTTTCGGAGATGAAGTCTGGACAATTTGGATAGTGAATGGATTTAGGGCTGAAACGACAGGTCAGAGTCTGATTACACCTAGACTTACACCATATCACAACATACACACACATAAACACGTGTACATAAAAAAACATATACATAAAAAACATATACAGTAAACATGTGTACATACACACGCATATACAGTAAACACATAAAATAAAAAAATGCATACACAAATACACACATATATAAACACACACACGTATACATAAACATACACACAGATAGACTTTTTATAAAGTACAGTACTGTACCTGCACTGATCCACATGCTTTTCTCTGCCAGGATGCCCCGGCACCCCTGAAAACCTCAGACGGCTCCCCCGGTTGAGAAAGGCTACCCTAGTCAAAAATTCCTATATTATGTTTGCAGTCTGTGACCATCTCTTGTAGCGTGCCTGTAGTCTTTGGCCATCTTCTTCTGTTTGCAGTCTCTGACAGCCTTCTGTTATATTACATTCCCTGATAATTATGGGGACCTCTACATCAAGTAAATGGTCCACTGCTGATCTAGAAGAAATCTGCTCCTAAGGTTCAGTTCAGACTGGTGCGATGCCAGACGTCACATGTGATTCCTCCGCATTGCTGTGCAGATCACATGCGATGTCTGTGCAATACAAATTCAACCATACAAACTGTATGGCTAAGTTTGCATCGCATTCGGACCAAACTCGCGCAGGACCATTTTTTTTTTGTCCGTGCCAGAAATCTCCCATAATGCATACTAATTCTTACATACCTAGTCTTGTGGTACCATAATGCTACATTATTTTCTTAAGCTTGACAGATCTGTACGTCCCCAGCACAGAACTTGTGCGCCTGGTCCGTGTGTTTGGTCCACAGTGGGAACAGAGACAATTGATCCTCAAGCAACTACAAGAAGAACATGAAAGGTGAGCAGATTGGGGGCTACAGAGGTTTGGATAATTTGAATTAGCAAAGTATCAACAGGGAGTATTACTGATGATCATGTAGATTTCTACTGGCTGTAAGTACTTTTGTACCAGTTCTGTACATGCAGGTTCTCAGTGTGATATAAGATATTAATGTGTCATTATGTATCCACGGTGTGTATTATTATTATTATTATTATTATTATTATTATTATTCTTCAGAAAAGATTTATGTAGAACAAGTGCATTGACTGTGTGCAATGTGTAATAATTCTTAGCAACCAATAACATCTCTGACGTCTGTATTTAGATCAGTTTAGTTTAGACATGCTCAACCTGTGGCCTGCGGGCCAAATGTGCCCCGCAACCTCAAACCGATGGCAACCTTCACAGCCTCCGTCAGGTGCATGTTGCTCTGCTGAATGATTGCTGGTCCTCCATAGTCCCAGCAGCTGTCATACACAAATGACTCTTGCAACCGGCTTCCCAGTCTTCTCTTTCTTTCATAACACATGCACACAAGGGGAGAGGAGTCTTTAGCCGAGTGGATTACATCTACGGTAGTGGCATCCATACAGGGGTTCTGAAGGTAGATGCTCAGTCGTGTGATGAGCTTGGTGTCATTTCAGGAGCTTGTGAGTGCATTATGTATCTTTGCTTAAAAAAAGATGTTTATTACTCTACTAGGGCATGCACTTCCTGGTCTCTTGTTTTCTGTCAACAGTCCTTGTTTTGGCAATTTAAGGTATGGCTGCAAAGACCCTGATATAGTGAAGGCTGCAACACTGGTTCGGAGGTATGCGGATGTAAATGGACATAAGTCCATTTACATCTGCCGCTCCATAGAGGTGAATGGAGGGTCCAATTGGGTCCACCTGAAAAACAGACAGGCAGACCCGATCGGACAGATTGTGTCAAAGGGGCCTAAGGCTGCTTTCACACTGATGCTCTGTGGTTTACCCACACTGCAGGTGCAGCGCAGTACACCTGGGGCTTTCCTGCGGATCAGCTGCACTTTGCCATAGACTTCTATTATATACTGCAGGTGTGGTGCACTTTCTAAAAATGCACCAAAACACCTGCATTCAGACCCGCAGGTAATAATAGAAGCCTATGGCTCAGTACAGCTAACCCACAGGAAAGCCACAGGTCCACTGTGCTGCACCCGCAATGCGGGTGAACCGCAGTGCATCAGTGTAAATGCAGCCATAGGCCCCTTTCACATAATCAGTCCAATCGGGCCCGCCTGTCCATTTTTCAAGCGGACCCAATCGGACCCTCCATTCACCTCTATGGAGCGGAAGATGTAAACAGACTTGTGTCCGTTTACACCCGCCTACCTCCAATCCGAGCCGCTAAAAAAATCAGAAGGGGATCAGTTTGAAAGCAGCTCAGTAACCACTACACAACAGATATGTCCATATATACATTGTGATTTTAGTAATAAACTGACCCTTGGTAACAGTCTTACATTCAGGTATCGCCAGCAGTTGCTGTCCTAGGTAGAGTGCATGTGGTGTCACTGTGACAGGAGTCAGCATTATACAGGTAGCATCGGCTTATACAGCTCTGCTCCGCAGCCGCTTACTTCCTCTACTGCCTGCTCCATTCACAACACTGATGCTCTGGGATGGTGGGACCATCTCAGAGCATGAGGTCCCAGGCCACATCAGTGGGCTCCATGGACTACCAGTTGAGCACCCCTGCAGTATAGTCTTCTGTTAAAGTTGAATTCAGAACCTCACTCTTGCAAGGCCACATTGCTAAATACTACATAATCTTTACAATATGGGACTGAAGATTCAAGAACTGGGGCTGAAAGAACATCTCTCTCTATTTTGCTTGGTAGCCAATCAACTTCTCCCTTAAAGTGGTTGTTAACCCACTCATACAAATGTACATAATCCTGCTGGTTCCCTAATGACAGGCTCTTCTGTCTCTGTGTTTTATTTAAAAAAATGCCTCCTTTACCTGATTTCAGAGCAGTTCCCCGTGATCATGTCACCGGCCAGCTGTCTCCTCTGCCCGGCTGACAGATATCGCAGGCGGGGCTGAGAACCCCCCACTGATGTCAGCTGGGAGGCGTGGAGGAGAGAGATAGAGAGAGCCGTCCGGTCACATGACCGCGTGGAGCCGCTCTGAAATACAGTAAACGAGGCATTTTTTAAATTGAACACAGAGACAGGAGCGCCTGTCATTAGGGAACCAGCAGGATTAAATACATTTTAATGAGTTATGAGAGCAGCAGGAGCAGAGGGGATGGGCACTGACACAGGAGCAGACGGGCAGGGAGGGCTGCGGATGACGGAGGCACATAAACTGACCACGGTGTCAGGGCTCAACAGCCATTCTACACCGTGGTCAGTTTACAAAGGGAAGGGCAGAAACTGTCAGGATCAGGCAGGTGTTTCAGGGGGTCAAATTACACAGCACAAACACTGCTGTATAAAATGCTTTAAAGGAGCAGGATTCATTTTTTTTTTTTTTCTTGGGTGGTTAACAAACGCTGATAGGGAGAAGCAAACTGGTTGTCATGTGCATCCCATATATTGTTTTTTAGACTCTCTTGGTCATTGAAGTGGCATTTAAAGTCAGTTTTTCCATCTAAATCAGATAAAAATCAAACTCGTATGTATTTCATGTTTTTTGATTGTCCTCTGGCCGTGCTGCTTGATACCCTTTGACTGTGCTGGCAGGATCTTTGGAATCCTGTATGAGTCTCTATTACATGCACGCTCCTGTTCTGTACTCCGAGTCTATGTGCGGCCTCTCAGAATGTCACACACACAGCCAGAGCGAGAGCCACAGAAGCCTTTCTTCCCCCTCCACAGCGAAAGCCCCTTTAAAAGAACATCGCATACATACAAGCTTTGTCACGTTTATCTGATTTAGGAAAATAAATTACTTTAGTCCCAGTTTATGCTTTGTGCTACATTTTTATGTCTATTGTTGACAGGCTTCAGAGTCTCCTCTCTTTGGCTCTTCAACGGATACAGCATTTGGAAACCCAGGTAAGTTGGAAAGATAAAGACAAGCTTGTAGTTGTAATGACCTATGACTTAGACATTACTGCTAAATTATACAATATAATGCTTTGATTGATCTCTGTATGTTGCGATTTGGGCCCCAGGATTAAAACCTCTAAAAAGTAAAGTACCGTATTTATCGGCGTATAACACGCACTTTTTCCCCCTTAAAATCGGGGGGGGGGGGGGGGGTCGTGGGTGCGTGTTATACGCCGATCCCCCAAAAAAGAGTGACAAAAAAAAATCGAGCACTGCCCAAAAAGAAAACGAAAAATAGCGAGCGCTTCCAAAAAAAAAAACGACCACCGCCAAAAAAGACTGAGCCAACTGTTCGGCTCCGCTCGCAGTCCCACCTCCCTGCGCTCGCTGCCGAAACAGCAGGGAGGCGGGACTGCGAGCAGAGCCGAACAGTCGGCTCGGTCTGTTTCGGCGGGGCGCTCGCGCGGTC
This sequence comes from Lithobates sylvaticus, assembly GCA_028564925.1. NCBI lineage: Eukaryota > Metazoa > Chordata > Amphibia > Anura > Ranidae > Lithobates > Lithobates sylvaticus. The sequence goes on from CM053034.1 coordinate 157,813,861, forward strand.
TTTCTCGGCCGGCGCTCGCGCGGTCTTTCTCGGCCGGCGCTCGCGCGGTCTTTCTCGGCCGGCGCTCGCGCGGTCTTTCTTGGCGGCGGGAAATTTAAACGTTGGCAAGCTGCAAATGACTCTGGGCAAGGCTGCAAATGACTCTGGGCAAGGCTGCAAATGACTCTGGGCAAGGCTGCAAATGGCGCTGGGCAAGGCTGCAAATGGCACTGGGCAAGGCTGCAAATGGCACTGGGCAAGGCTGCAAATGGCGCTGGGCAAGCTGCAAATGGCGCTGGGCAAGCTGCAAATGACGCTTAAATGTAAATGTTTTTTTTTTTTACTCTAAACTTCCCTTCTAAAACCTTTATCCTTAAAATGCCCTCCTAAACTTGGGGTGCGTGTTATACGCCGATAAATATGGTAAATAGAAAGCAGGACATTTGACCATAGCAGCCAGTGAGGTGTTTTGCTTTCCTCCTTCAGCCTGCATTGAGAAAATAAGGAAAATCATATTTTGGTGGTAATATCACTGACACTTTTTTCTTTATTAATAAGCAAATAAATCAGAATGCAGCAGCATGTAAATCAGTTCTTTGTGGGACTGAATTGCTTTATTTGGCATGCTTATAGTTGGAGGTGATACTGAAGGTAAGCTGTCAGGATAGACAATATGAATTGTATCAGGAACTTGTGCTCTACTCACTGTGTCCACTTTTGCACTTGCTGCTGTTCCTTCTGTCCTCCATGGGTCCCACTGTCTGCCTGCCTCTGCCTTTGTGTTTATTCATTTTACTGCAGTTAAGCATGGCTCACTACACTCCAGATCTCTATCCTGTGTTCTCGTGCAAGTTCAAATGCCCATTTATCTGACCAGGTAGGCTGCACACTTGCACAGGTGTGGCATGTCTTCCAATTGCTCTATACTCTCTGTGCTCCAGTTGGCCATTAAAGAATTTAGCTAAGATGGGTGTCCCTGATGCTTTTGTATCCATGAAGTATCCATCAAGTATCCTGGTCTCAGTTTTAGTCCTTAAAGCTCTACTGGTTCCCCAGTCATAGCCTAGTTTCAGTCCCTTTACTCTACCAGTTTGTTCTCACTCCTGGCTTTTGACTGTTCTCTGGCTAATCTCTGATACCTGCCTATACCTTTTATCCTTACCCTGACTCCTACTGCTTGAGCACCTCCTCTCTTGACCTTGGTTTTGGTATTGATTATGCCCCTTCCCAACCTTACAGCTTAGACCAGGGTTTTTCAAGCAGGGTTCTGTGGAACCCTAATGCCGTGTACACACGAGCGGATTTTCCGTCAGAAAAATCTTGGCTGGTTTTTCCGACGGAATTCCGCTCAAGCTTGGCTTGCATACACACGGTCACACAAAAGTTCGCTGAACTTTTGATCTCCAAGAACGCAGTGACGTACAACACTAGGACGAGCCGAGAAAATGAAGTTCAATGCTTCCGAGAATGCGTTGAATTGTTTCCGAGCATGCGTAGGAATTTTGTGCGTCGGAATTGCTACAGACGATCGGAATTTCCGATTGGAACTTTTTCTGACCGGAAAATTGAGAACCTGCTCTCAATCTTTTGCTGGCTAGAATTCGGCCAGCTAAAGTCTGATGGAGCATACACACGGTTGCATTTTACGACCAAAAGCTCTCATCGATCTTTTGTTGGCCAAATTTCCGATCGTGTGTACGCGGCATAAGGTTCCTCCAGAGGTTGCTAGGGGTTCCTTGAGCAATTTCCACCTCACAGATAAGTTCCCATTGACACCATTTATCTTTTTTAGCTATCTATAAGGGGTTATTATTCCCAATATCCACAAGTGTAAGGAGCATGCTTCCCAATGACTATCACGTGTATCATGAGTATAAGTTATAATCAAACTACCTACTGGCCCCTTTTTGTGCTGACTCTTCCTACTACATGGTTCACCCACCTGAGAATCCCCTTAGAGCACCCAGGATGGGAATGCCCGAGTCATAGAGAGTGACCACACTGACCCTGCATGGAGACAGGTTTTCTCCACTCATGCACTAGGAAGGCCGCGTGTACTCCCATAGTTGGGTGACCACAGCCTCAACAGTTTTAAGTGCATTTTGACCTTTTTTTCATTTTATTGTGAAAGCACTGCGATCTTGTTTTTGAATTAATCCACTACACTATAAGGGCTTTCCCGCCTCCCATTCTTTTCTTTTTGGTGGATAATCTGAGCTTTACCAGAAACCCCTGGCCAGCTCCTCTGGATCCTTTGGTCCATGATCTGCCACCACCCCCCAGACCTTATTTTTAGCAGGGTTTCCCTGAGACTGGAAAGTTAAATCAATGCTTCTGTGTTGAAAAGGTTCAGAAAGGCTGGCATAGACTCTTGGCTTTTGTCATTCCTGGCAATGATTACAGCTATCCACCCAGCTACTCTAGTCCTTGAATCACTATTATTGGGAAATGGTTTCTTGTGGAGGTCTGATAATCCAGTGCTTCCAGCTTTGGTGCTCAAGTCCTAAGGGCATCCAAGTGCTAGTGACGCATGTAAAGGCTTCATGCACACTGTATTCTGTGTGTGTAATGACGCATGACGTTAATACAGGGTGCATTTGAGCATTTTTTATGCTCAAAAGCTTGTTTCCAGAATGCACAAGTGATGTGTTTTTTTTTCTGCCTCTAAACTCCTATATGTGCATGGACACATAGATTAACGCGTAAAGGGGCATTTAGAGGCAGAAAAAAAAGCTCTAATGCATGTAAAAGCAGCATTTTTTAGCTCAATTGTGCATGAGGCCAAAGCATTCTCAAACAGTGGTTGCTATGTGTGAAAAACGCTGTACCTGTAGTCATCAGACCTCAACGGAGACCCAACCTTTACACTTTGGTAACTCTTTGAATGTACATGTTCTGGGGCTATCATTCTTATCCTTGCCTCACAGAGCCAGTGACCCAAAACAAGCATGCAACCAGTGACATATACATAAATGATTTAAATTAAGTGAATCATGCCATAGTGACAATAAGAGAACTGGAAGCTATACCTTTAGGACAAGTCAGAAATGGCAGCTCCCATATTTCTTTCCTGACAGGCTCCTTTAAAGAACTCCAGTTTTGCTGACAAAACAAGATCCCCTGCAAGGTCATCTATACACATAACAAGGATGTTGGCAAACAACATGGCAAAATCTTACCTGCTTCTTTTAGGCTCGGTTCACACTGCTGCGACCGGAAAGTCATGCAGGGACTTTGGCGCGACTTTGAAGTAACTTCAGGGAATGCCTGTGTAAACTTCCTGTTATGTCGGATCTGAATCGCATCAGTTAAGATGAGGATCCAACTTGGAGGCAACGTCCATCAAAGTCTATGGGCACAAGTCGGAAAGAAGTCGCCTTGAAGTAGTACAGGAACTTTTTCCAAAGTCGGAGTGACTTCAATAGTGCTAATTAAGACAGCTCTCATTGACTAAAATGGGATTTCACATGTCACAGACTTGGGATCTTACAAGTTGGATCCCGTACAAGTCACGGCAGTGTGAACTGAGCCTTTTAAAGGAAATTAAGTAGGCCATTCCAGTGCCATACCACTTGGAGATTCTGCTTTCTGAAAATTACTTATTATCAGTCAAAGTGCTGTGATATTCCTGCAGATGTGCAACCAGAATTAAACCTTCAATGCAGCGATATAAACATTGATGAGAATGCCACGTTCCCTGTAATAGGCTAATTTGACTATATGCTATGTGAGTATTGTGGGAAATCTTATCTACAGAGTACTTTTACCTTGCTTAGTAAGAATATAACTATAGAAAATCCACGATGACTGGAAATAAAATGGAAAGTTTTTTTTTTTTTTTTTCTTTTTAAACATTAAAGTATGTTGCATCACAATGTGGGATGGCAATGGTGGGCATGTGGGTGAACAAATTTCCAATATAGCATGCAAAATAATGTGTTTTTAGAAAACAAACAAGCAAAAACACATGAATAGGATTTTAGAATGGAAATTTTTCTTTTACGAAGTCAAATGTGCTGTTAATCAGATTGATCATTTTTATGCAGTAATGTAAGAGGTAGCTTCAGATATACTGATTTATTTACTTATTGTCTCCTCAGTTTCACAGAGACTCTGAATCACAACATTACAAGAACTGGGAGAAGCTGTTTGTCAGACTAATGGTGGGTATTTTGCTCCTTTTTTCAACCTTAGGGGGAAAATGCTTTTAATTCCTCTCCCTCCTTCATAATTAAGCTGGTCATACACTAGTAGAATACCATTCAAATGTTTTTTATTTAAAGAACATTTATTCAAATCATTGGGGTCAAATCAACATTCTTTTTCAAATGTCATGACAAGAAAACTTAAAAAAACAGAATGGAAAATGCCTCTCAAATGAACCGTGGATGTGGTTTTAGTTTGGGAAAGTCCATTAACTCCAAAATCGAATGGTAAACGCAAACAAAATCTTAAAGTACTTTCAAATGACATTCATCAAGTCATCGGATGCAGTAAAAATTTTCATACAAATTCTCTTTCGAAAATCTACTAGTGTATGGCCAGTTTTAGTCTCCATGGTGCATTTGACATTTCATCAAAAGCTAAAGATTTAGGGGTCTTCTTTCATTAATGGTTTCACACACTTTTCTAATGGAATCCTTTCTTTTCATTTTAGAATGAATCTTGGGTGAAAGTTAATAAATGGTACCCTTGGGGCTTTTTTTCCCCTGTATTCTTGTCCTCCGTGAATGGGACTAGTTTCAATTTTGATGTCTTTGGTGGATGGAAAATCTTTAGTTTTGTTGTCGTTGGTGGATGGACTGACTGCAGCATTGTCCTCCGTGAATGATCTGTCTTCTATTTTGTTGTCCTTGGTGGATGGATCATCCTCAGTTTTGTTGTCAATGGTGGAGAGACTAACTTCAGTTTTCTTATCCTCGGTTGATGAATTGGCTTGAACTTGCCTGTCCTCAGTGGATTGACTGACCTGGATTTTTTTATCCTTGGTAGATGGAGCAACTGAAGTTTCCTAGTCATCCATGGTTGCAGCTTTTGTTGTTTTCACCTCCTCAGTGGTTGATGGAGTGACTTGTATGTCTTGGTCCGCCATAGTTCTGGCCTCTGCAATCTTCTGGTCCTCATTGTTTAATGGAGTGACTTGTGTTTCTTTGTCCTCCAGAGTTGCAGTCTGATGCTGTCTTCATCGGTGGATAGAGTGACTTGTATGTCTTTGTCCTCCATAGTTGAGGCCTGTACAGTCTTCTGGTCCTCAGTGATTGATGGAGTGACTTGTGTTTCTTTGTTCTCCATAGTTGCAGCCTGTGCTGTCTTCTGGTCTTCATCGGTGGGCGGAGTGACTTGTATGTTCTTGTATGTTTAATGTATTTTAGCTATACATTTCAAAAATTGAGGACAGCATAATGTAAGTGATTTAATCAGTGTGTGTGTGCCAATGATTTAAAAAATGTTGTCTCCGTAAACAATTTGTGATATGATATGTACATGGGGCAGCCATATTTAATTATTACATATGCAGGCTCAGCTTCCTGCTTTGTAGTATGACACTGTTTGTTCTTTACTGCTTTATGTATAAACTTTGTTCATTTTTTATGTGTTTAAAAAATGTGTATTGTTTAGCTAAGAATATGAAAAGATTACAATGCATTAGAGTCCAAAGAGAATACAGTGGACCAGGTGATAGAGCATGTTAATGCATTTGATACAGATAAAAGTTGAAGGTAGAATACTAATTTTAGAAATAGGGACAACCAATAGTGTCGGTTGCTTAACCCCGCGCTTGGAATATATAGGCAAATAATTATTGAATCCCTAATTGATTAAGGGTATGCAACAAATATATGAACTAACAAAAACAAATATTGAATAACAAATATTGTAAGCAATAATGAGCTGCTCCCTATAAAAATCGGCGTGATTTAAAGAATAGGTTATAAGGTGTAGTAGGGGCGCTAATTAATTGACACACCTAATAAGTATCAGGTATGTGTAATAAAAACGAGCTAATTACCCTTGAGTATAGTGCTATGGATGAGCCATCCACTGTGAACAGTAATACCTAAAAATACAATGCTATATGCCTAGTTCTACCACACATTCCATGTACACTATATTACGCACACATTATCAATCCATTGCAAACCAAACAAGTTTCTTAGAATGTGACTAATACCTCCGCCAAACAAACCAAAAAATTTGTGTACAAAACAAACTCAAATACCTCCTTTAGAAAAGTATTGCTAAATGTCACTGATTCAGTGACTGAACGTGACTAAAAAATAGCATGTGTAATTACCACATAATGTGCATATATCTTATCAAATTGTTACACATTTAAATGTAAGCTAGATTGTGACCAATAATAAGTGGTTCTGAACATGTGGTCATACATAAAAAATTGTGTGGTTAAAACATAAAGTCCATAAACAATTCCAATAATACTGAAAAAAACCTCAAAAGATATAAAAACTTATTGTGTTTTAAAAAGAAAGTTCGTGACAAACAATTCTTGCTGAAAAATTGTGATAATTCATTCCTGTTGATATCGCAAAAAAACCATCACCACAGATATCCTTTTACACCCAGAAAGTGATGCCAGTGAAGTTTGGATGGCCGCTTACCAGATGGAGTTGATTGTCTTAATTAAAAGCCAATCAATCGCACTTTTACAGGATTGTGCCTGTTCACAGCATATGCACCCGTTTTCTAGGCAACTCTTCCTCCTTCTCAGATCAGCTCGCATGTATTAACATAGGTGGGAATATAAAAAAACGCACCTCATAGCGTAAAATTGTTTTATTAAAACTGAATAAAAAATGTACAACAGCCAAATGGCTACTCACATTGTTGGGTGCCTACCCGGCACTGGGGCTGCTTGCTTGTAATCAAAGAATGGGAGAAATATTTTCCCTTTAGGACGTTTCCTGTGGAGCTCCGGCGTGCGTTCCACTCGCTCAGTCTCTGCACCTTGCAAACAGGAAGTCCAGGGAAAACTGTGTCAGGTGATCAGGTACCGCCTACCGACGTACGTTTCGTGGAGTCACGTCTTCAGGGTGGAATAGTAGAATACTAATTTTGGTGATTTTTATTTTTGAAAGCAGTGGGGGATTTGTTTATAGAAATGCAATATTCTAGGAGCTAATGTGTGCCCAGTGGATTCGCATTCAATTTCTTCTACAATTTGCAGAAAGGTGAAAGATCATAGATTAGGAAGAGCAAGCGTAAAGCTAGATAAAAGGAAAGTGTAAAAAAAAAAAAGGCAGGGGGGGTTTGTTGTCCCATCTCTCTCAGGGTATTTGTCCTGATAGTATTATATACTGTATATAGAGTGGTGGGGAGAGGAGGTCAAATTGGTCTGTATATTGTTAAGCCAAAGAGTCCATATTTCGAAGAATAGGTTATGTGAATTCTATTACTTTTCCATTTATCATGGTTCCATTTATTTAGTTTTTGACTTGACTGCAAAATTCGGGTCGGGTATTTTTCTGACACTAGCTATCATTTGTTTAGTTTCGCTGCAAAGAAGAAAGAGATTTGTTTGGTATGTTTAAAAGGAATACCTTGGACTGGTTTGGTATGTTTACAAGGAATTCCTTGGATTGGCCTATTAACCAGAGTCTCAGCTAGGACTTTTCTCAAGTTGTGGTGCAGAGAAGGTCCAGTGTGTTCCAATTTGAGAAGACTAGTGCAGGGGTATGAACATATTTCTCTGCTTAAGGTCAATACCAGACATGTATTAGCACACATGCACATACATTTTAGCGTGCACGCTAAGCAGCGTGATTGTAGATGAACGTGTATTCTCAACACTAATATTGGTGCCAACTGTCCTAATTAAGCTGGAGTGTGACATGGACAGATTGTTGAGTGGTCTTCAACTTGGTTTTGGTTTACCTGGGACCTGACCTGCTACTTCTGCCATCCCGTTTATGACGCAGCTTGCCATTGACCTGTCTTTGGATCTTTGTCTGCCTGTTGTGACTTCAGCCTGTTTTGGACCCTTCTATCTGCCTTCTGATTTTGTACCAAGCTGCTTGCCTGTTAACTGATCCCGGCCTGTATCTTGACACTGCGCCTGCTTTATGTTCCTGTGCCTCACTGCTCGGCTGTTGCTGACCTTGGCTTGTAACCTGATCAGGTGCAGCCTGCAACATCAGTACTACACATACCCTGTCACCACTACCATGGTTGTTGGACAAGCGATGCAAGAGAAGTCCCCTCTTTAGCTCTGTCCCCACCAGGTATGTGAAAGCAGTTGATTAGGTTATATAATCTATAACCTTATCAACTGTCGATACATACCTGTAATATAGATCTTGATCCAGGGGATGTTTGCCTGTGGGTAGGACCACCAGAAGTGGATCATGGCCCCTTTGGAGCAGCAGCACTGGAAAGCAATACAGAGAGCAAGATGTTGCTTGCCAGATAGTCGTCCAGTCTTTTTTAAGGGAAGGGGGATTTGTGAGGTCTTGTCCCCAACAAGTGCAATAAGTATAATAGGAAAGGACCCCTTTAGTAGTAGGAATAGTTATGAAGGGGGATTTTTACGTCGTAAGAGTCATGACCTTTCGGTAAAGATTCTACAGAGTGGAGTAATTGTATATAGCAGAATTTATTTTTCGCTAGGGCTTGGTGCAAGTCTCTGATGTGATCAAACGAGTGGATCCTGTGAATAGGCAACATGGAATAGACTGTTGTATAACCATGGGAAATCTACAACCTAAATGCAGATTTATCGGTCATACCTGAAGGGAATAGTGGACAGTATTCAAAAATATTTAGTAAAGGAAGGTGTGGCGAGATTAACCCTGCTGAGCATTTTACTTTGTACATTGTAGCCACCCCCGCAAGGCATGTGTCAGGAACAGGTTGAAAAGCTTAGGGCGCAGGGGGAAGTAGAATCCATAAAATAGAGGCTAGGGGGACAGGGCATACCTCTACTATGTCTAGGAAATCCTGCAATGGCAAGACCTTATTGGCATAATAGTTCAATCAAAAGAGTCCTTTGTGCTGCTTTGTAATTGTAGTGTACATTAGGCACACTTAAACCCCTGCAAATGTTAGATTCGTATATTTTTGTAGTAGTATTTTTGTTTGTTCATGGTTTAGTTGGGCCCCAAATAAATTTTTAGACTTTTTAGTATGTGAAAAACGTAAGAGGGTATCTGGATTGGTAGAACACAGAGCAGATGTAGCAACATAGGGAGGTAGGTCATCTTTATTGCATGCATGCATGCATGCATCCAAACCAGGATATATGGGTATGGTTCCATGAAGTTAACCATGATCTAAGATGCCTGAGCAAAGTAGGTATATTGGCTTGATACAGAGAAGAGTAAGTAGGTGTGAGAGTTGTGTCTAGATACCAGAGAGAAGGTGACCAGCTGAACAGGAACACTGACTGTACAGTCGAGGTTGGAAGTGAAACATTCATAACATTTGTTTAGAGGGATTAACGTTGAGGCCTGACCTGTTTGCAAACCTAGAGAGAAGTTCCACCCCCGTTTAACTCGGGTGCCCGGGTAAGGGAGTGCGCTTGTACAGATAAAATTAGTTTTAGTATGTAGCTTGTGTGTGTGGTTTGAAGGACATGGGACATGGCCATTGCTAAGGATTTTGATTGATTGATCTTAAGTTCGAGAAGACAGCAAATGCAAAAATGCATGGCAAAGATATGTAGTGCTCAGGAGCATATAATCTGCGAATAAATAGTTTATTTTCTATTACTACCAGTTCAGTGCCATGGATATGCCCATTATGGTGCATATAGATTGCCAAGGGATCCATGGCTAGTACAAATAGTATAGGAGCAGTGGGTATTCATGGCTGGTGCCATGTTTTATACCAAAAAGCTTAAATATTCAAACCTGCAGTAATGAAGCCCGGGGTGTGGAATACAATGCACCCTCTAGATAAATTTCCTAACAAAATTCCATTTGCATAACACAGAATCTATCTATCTATCTATCTCGCTTTCCTTATCTTTCGATCCTATCTATCTTTCGATCCTTTCTATCTTTCAATACGGTCGATCGATCTAGCTTTCCTTATAGTGTGCCCTGCTTGGTCTGAGTGTGTGAATTCCATTTAAACACTATGTATAAAGCGATCCATTCCAAATACAGCTTGGGTTTGATTTTTAAAGTAAGGCCCATGTTTGTGTAAGAGGTATGAGTGATTGTGGTCAAATCTGTGCCTATAATGTTGGCAGTTAAGTGAGATGTAATCAGATTGCCAAAGCCTTCCAGGCTTACTATGCAGAGCTCTACCACGTTAAAGGGGACCTAGATGGGCTTTCACCCCCTGCTAAAAGGCTTGAGATGTAAAAAGCACCCCCACAGGAAATCCCAGACCTGATGGGTTTACCGCAAAATATTATAGACCTTGGACCTTAATCCCCAGACTTGCCTATGCAAACTCGATCTCAAACACCACGGGCTATAGACCAGAATCCCTAGCTGCCCATATCACAATCATTCCCAAACCTGGCAAGGATCCCACGCTCTGCGCCAGCTATCGTCCCATCTCCCTTTTAAATCTTGATTTAAAGCTTATGGCTAAAGTTATGGCTACTAGGCTTCTCCCTCTCGTCCCTAAATGGATCTCAACCGATCAAACAGGCTTTATCCCTACTAGAGAAGCGAGGGACAACTCCCTTCGCTCAATCTCGTTGATACGCTATGTCCGAAGGTGTTCCCAGTCCACCCTTCTCCTGTCAACAGATGCTGAAAAAGCGTTTGATAGGGTGGACTGGGACTTCCTCAAAATGACATTGCGCCATTTGGGTCTAGGCCCCAAGATGTTCCATAGAATAGCGTCACTTTACTCCCAACCGACGGCCCAAATTCGAATTAATGGTACGCTGAGCGACCCTTTTACCCTACATAATGGAACTAGGCAGGGGTGCCCGCTGTCCCCCCTGCTTTTCGCCATTTCTCTGGAACCCTTCTTAGCCCATATCAGGCAGAATAACAGCATTCACGGAATAAAAATAGGAGCCAGCAGCCACAAATACGCTGCCTATGCAGATGATATTCTCTTCTTCATACAGCAACCCCACATCACTCTCCCAAATGTCATGTCGGCTTTTCGGACCTACCAAAAACCCTATCAAATTTTAAAATAAATCTATCCAAATCCGAAATCCTGAATATAAATGTCCCTCCCTCAGTTGTCACCCTATTGAAACCTCAGTTTCCCTTTCAATGGCAACACTCATCCTTGAAATACTTAGGAATCTATCTCACACCTGATCCTAGATCCCTCTTTAGACACAACTACATACCACTACTGAACGCTATTAAATCTGACCTTCGCCATTGGGCCCCACTCTCCCACTCCTGGCTGGGCAAAATAAGTATTATTAAGATGAACATTCTCCCTAGAGTGCTTTTCATTCTCCAGATGCTGCCAATCGAGTATGTGTTTTCGCTTAAGGACCCACCACTGCACTGTATTTCTTCATTCTATAAGGGCATCATACAATTGCTCAACCCAACTTACCCGGACTTCCTTAGCAAATGGGAGACGGACTTACACACGACAATTCCCGATACCCAGAAGGACAAAATTCTGCGGCTGGCACATGTATCCTCTATCTCTTCTAAAACCTCAGAAATGAACTACAAGCTACTTACGAGATGGCATCTCACACCAGTCAAACTTCACACCATGTTCCCCTCCAACTCCCCGTTATGCTGGAGGAGCTGTGGGAATGCAGCCTCACATGCACACATCTGGTGGACGTGCCCGATCATACAGCCTTTCTGGGCCAGGATTGTCCAACTGATCAACCAAATAGCCAACGAGTCCATCCCTATGGACCCTGGGACTATCTTATTGCATAACACAGTGGAGTCGGTGGGCCCGTACAAACGCTCCATCGTCCCCCACCTACTGAATGCGGCCAAGTCCCTTATCCCTGCTAGATGGGGACAACCCGCGCCGCCTACACTGAAAGATTGGGTAAAAGCAGTAAACCATATCTGCCTCATGGAGGAACTTACCCTCACAGCAAAAGATAACTTTCACAGGCATGCTACTACTTGGTTGTCCTGGATAGAATTCAGGAACTCACCCAGCTACACGAGCATCTACCAAACACCCCAAACGACAACGCAATCCTGATAAGATACCTTTTACACGCTACAATTGTTAACTGAATGGGCCCCAATAACAACAGTGATCGGAGGACAAGGACTCTCTGTCAATTGTGCACAGTCACCGCTGCCCCAGTTAACTTACCTTTTCCGATAGCCCAACTGGACAGGCTTAAGACGACTGAATTAACCGCTCCACATTAAGCATTGTATATGTTGTACTTACCTTTAGCTGCAAATGTTCACCGTACGTTAACCAAGCTCACACCTGATCTTCTCTTCTCTCTCCACTTCCTCTTACTCTCCGCCTCTTTCTTCCTCTCCCTTCCAATCTCTTACTCTCCCTACTCCCCAAACTTCCCCCTCTTCCCTCTCCCCCTACCCCCCCCCCCCCCCCCCATCCCTCGTCCCCCCCCCCCCCTCCTGTAAATGGCATTCAGCAGTCAGTGAATGCTTGTAGATGGAAGCCAGGATCACACCTGCTCTCCTGGACCTCTGACCCGGACGGGCTCAGGGGCGTCTAATACTATTACTTGGTGTGTTGTGATGTTGCTCATGGATGCGAATTTACGTTGTAATGCTCTACAAAGCTAAGATATTTGATATACTCTGTATACGCTGTTTGTTAAAAAATGTTCAATAAACAAAAATTAAACAAAAAAAAAAAAAAACACTATAAAGCGATCCATTCCAAATACAGCTTGGGTTTGATTTTTAAAGTCAGGCACATGTTTGTGTAAGAGGTATGAGTGATTGTGGTCAAATCTGTGCCTATAATGTTGGCTTGTGTAGTGCAACGTGAGCTTAAGTCGCCACCATCTTGGTCTGTCACACACGTCTAGTTCCTATCCATCCCAGTAGGTGGCCCGCCCTCATCCAACTCACAGGACCAGTGATGACAAACCAGCTCACCTTTAGGCTATTTTCACACCCAGGCGCTGGGTACGGTGCTACCGTCTTTTTAGCGTCGCTATTCGGCCGCTAGCGGGGCGGTTTTACCCCCGCGAGCGTCTGAAAAAGGGTTAATACCACCCGCAAACTGCCGCTGCAGCGCCGTTTCGCGGGTGGGTTTGGAGCGCTGCCCCATTGTTTTCAATGGGAAGGGGCGCTATAGGAGCGGTAAATACACCGCTCCTACAGCGCACCAAAGATGCGGCTTGCAGGACATTTTTCAGCGTCCTGCAAGCGCACCGCTCCAGTGTGAAAGCCCTCAAGCTTTCACACTGGAGACACAGCAACGGCTGTTTCAGGTCGGTTTGCAGGTGCTATTTTTAGCGCAATAGTGCCTGCAAACCGCCCCAGTGTGAAAGGGGCCTTAACAAAGACAAAACTGCCAGTGCTGCTCTTCAGAGGACTACAAGAAGTTAATAAACAAAAAAGTTTTTTCCTTTGACACCTTGTGTTTGGACCATTGTTTAGTCACTAATCAATGCAGTGTTTAGCGTAGGAACATGAAGTTTTCACCCTACGATAGTAGTTTGCTCATGTTTTTATTTCTTTTTACAGCGTATGGGACCAGATATAAGCTCATCTGAAATACCAAGTGACTTGGATATCAAAAGGTAACTGAAGCATTCATTCTCAGTCATTACATATGCTGGATTAGCTATACCAGGCATAGGCTGACTTAGACCTTTCATTTATCCAGTATCCCTGTCATTTTTTTAAAATAGATATTATACTGTAAAGAGTATGTAAAAGTCATCCCAGTTTCACCCAGGTATGACGGTTTCTGTGTATTTTTGATTATAACATTTAAAATGATCCTATTCTTGCTCACATTTTGTCAGGAGAACACTAAATAGATAAGTTGTAACTATATATAAAAGTTCACCAATTGCCACTCTGACTAATGTGACTGCACATTAAATGACTGTCATATTGATCAGTGTCATGGTATGTAATCTGTTACTGACTAATATCACCATATATAATCTGTCATGATTACTAACATCAAAAAAAAAAAAAAATGTACCCTTTTTGGAAAAAAATAAAATAAAAAAATGTATGTTTTGCGCTGACGTGCTTAAAAAAAATTGAACTGCTGCAACCTATAAATCCTGGAAATGTAAAAATGGTGCAAAAAAGGTGCGCTGTTCCTGGAAATGTTGGTTAAACAACCAAACAAAATTTTTAGGGCTGTGGAAATTAAAGATTAATTCCTCGATTTTATCAATAAATTCTTTTGATCGGTACTCGCCTCCCCGCCGGCTTCCGGGTCTTCAGGGAGTTCCGTCATAGATACGGTGATGTCACGGACATCGATGTCACCAGAGTCCTCCCCCCTTCCCCAAGTGCCTCCGTCTGCTAACGAAGGGAAGGGGGGAGGAGTCCGGTTACGTCGAAGTTCTGATTGAACCTAACGAGTAGGGGGAGGAGCTACGCATGACATCACCGCTGCTGCCCTACGGAACTGACACAATTGTCGGCTTTACATGCTGTGTTTTTATCATCTTTATGTGAGTAGTTTGTGTTTGAACACAAAAAGAAAATCTTATACTTAAGCGGTGAGCACATAGATCTTTTCTTTCTACCCATTACCTGGCGTCCTTGCTGAGATGTGAGAGAAGTTTATGGTCCGTGTTAACCCTTTTGATACCCGCTTGCATGACCACCTGTTGGCACAGGGGTCCATGCCATAAGGTGAGAGTGATTAGTTAGACCAGAGGTGGAGGGATTGTCACGCTACTGTGGAAAAAAAAAATTACTTACGTCAGTGCTACAGTTTGAATTTAAAACGTATTTGTGTGAACTGTGAAGTTAAGTCATGGATTGTGGAAACTAACTAGTGTCGGGTGATTGTATATAGTGTATACCACATTTACCACTGACTAATGCAGAGTTGCAATGCAAGGAGATCAGCTAAAAGTAGTTGAATCTGTATGTGCGTTATAATTAAGCAAAATTTAGTAAATTAATCGATTTAAAAAAATCGATTAATCGAACACGAAAATTTTAATCAGTAACAGTCCTAAAAATGTTGCCAACCAAATGTCATATGAAAAGCAACCATTATATGAAAAGCGATAAAGTGCTAATGCAACTCATGAAAATTATGAGGTTCTGCATTCTTTTTGCAGCAGAAGTACATTCTGATGATACATTGGTGTACTAATAAAAATAATGGCACCACAGCACACCATGTGTATTTTTACCAAGCATTACCGTGTTTCCCCGATAGTAAGACACCCCCGATAGTAAGACGTATCGGGAGTGTCAGAGGGGACAGCTAATGTAAGCCGTACCCCGAAAGTAAGACATACGTCTTACTATCGGGGAAACACGGGGGATTTGCCTGCAGAGACCAGAGCCGAATGAGATGCAGAGTAGCGCAGGAAGCGTCTATCTGTCATACGTTGTCTCTCATGTCACTCAGCGCTGCTCGCTCCCCGGCGGCCCCTCCTCTCTTCTCGTCAATCCCCATTGGCTTGAGACATCATCTGGGATAGACGAGAAGAGAGGAGGGGCCGCCAGGGAGCGGGCAGCGTGACATGAGAGAAAACATATGACAGATAGACGCTTCCTGCGCTACTCTGCTCGCAAGTAAGATCCCCAGATGTGCCCCATGCCCTGATGCCCTAATGTGCCCCATGCCCTGATGCCCTAATGTGCCCCATGCCCTGATGCCCTAATGTGCCCCATGCCCTGATGCCCTAATGTGCCCCATGCCCTGATGCCCTAATGTGCCCCATGCCCCATAATGTGCCCAGATGTGCTGTGCCCCATAATGTGCCCAGATGTGCTGTGTCCCCCATAATGTGCCCTGATGTGCTATGTGCCCCATAATGTGCCATAATGTGCCCTGATCTGCTATGTGCCCCATGATGTGCCCTGATGTGCTATCTGCCCCATAATGTGCTATGTGCCCCATAATGTAAGACATACCCCGAAAGTAAGACATAGTGGGGCTTTTAGGGATAAAAAGAAAGTAAGACACTGTCTTACTTTCGGGGAAACACGGTACTAGCTCTAGCTAGTGCGTGTGTTGATTATATATATATATATATATATATATATATATATATATATATATATATTTATTTATTTATTATAATAAAATGCTATGAAACATACAATTTCAGGATATTTTCTTTTTATCTATTTATGACTTTTTTGACGATATGTATTTATTTTAACAGGTAATAAAAGGCAGCAAGACTACATGATGAATTATAGAGTGTCTACTAAAACAAAAGTCTCAGCTGCAGAGAGCAGCGATATTTGTCACAAGGAGTGCTAAAGACCCAAAGTACTTTACTACAATATAATTATGTCAGATTATAAAGTGGAAGTAAACCCTCCTGTCGTTTTCACCCAAGGAAGCTCCCATCTTGGCCTCTGTAAAGGGCTCATGCACACAGGACGTTTTAAAAATGCCAGCGCTAAAAACATCGTGTTTTTTGGCATTATTGTTTTATTGCGCATTGTTTTATTAAAAACACTTTATAATGTAAAAACGCCTAAAAAACCTCAAACGGGGCTTGACGCATTTTTTGTTGTTTTTTTCTTTTTTACATCTCCTGGAAGCACACAGGCTGTCGTTTTTCTACTGCCCATAAAAGCTTATGCCTCTGACAGTTTGTGTGCATGGACCCATAGGCTAACATGGAGGGGCTTTTAGAGGCAGTTAAAAAAAAAAAACAGCAAACACCCCTAACATCGGCTGTATAAACGTCCTGTGTGCATGAGCCCTTAATCTACAACTGCCATGATGCAGCACATGTGATCAGTTAAGACACCAGCCATTGGATGGTTTGACAGTTTGGTTGAGAGCACAACCAATGGGAGTGTCACATTTCTGGCATGTGCTGGAAATGTAACTGTTTTTTTAAACTGTTAAATGGATGGGTTTACTTCCGCTTTAAGCTATATAGACCCAAGCTGTGTTTTCTTTTTTCTGTTTTCATGTTTTTACAACATATATTTTATACATTGGTTCCCCAAAATTGTTTGTGTGAATCCCAGGCTTATTCTGTAAATTGGATGCTTAAAGGCTCCATTCACTTGTTTGACTTATTATGCAACTTTGGACACCAATGTCGCATGACAAGTATTCTCCCGTGTTTTCCAATGATACCCATTCATATATGCGCGACTTAAAGTTCATGCACTACATTGGTCCAACTTTCATTTAACTTGAGGGCCGTAGACTTCAATATTAACTCAAAAGTTGCAGGAAAGTCATATCTAAATGTTATTAAATGCAACAGTCGTGTAACAGTTGTCCATTATCAATGGTCAAAGCTTAAGTCATATCCAAGTTGCACCCATCCAAAGTTGCACTCCAAAGTCGATGCAACTTTGAAATTGAGCCTAAAAAAATCTAGCCTAAATGTCTAAAATATTTGGTATTATCTCCATACCTGCCACATACCACATTTCTTTAACCTTTATTCATTAAATTAAATGGACACGTTGAATTTTCTTAGTTCTAAAAATAACTGCACTAAAACCAAGCAGGAACAACAATGTAAAATGCTTTGTTTAATACAATCACTTGCATCATCGTTATTTTATTTTTTTTCCAATTTCTTGGTATGCCTTTCCAGAGAATTTTTTAAAGTATTAAATGACTTTGATGGTAATTCAATATATATGCATGTTTTAAAATTCCTTCCAGTGGGGGCGATTTTAGGACAGCCCCAGACATTGTGCATAAAAAATACCCCTAATTTGCTCACTTTGCTAGCTTTTATTAAACATTTAAACAATAAATAATAGTGCAACGCTCAATTTTGTGTATGAATGTGAAGGAATGATAAATGCAATCAACAACTACTAAAATCAACTAATGTGACAATTAAGTCATTAAGCTGGTATAATGCATATAAAATTCCAAAATGTAGTCCAACAACATAGCAAACAGTGCTATGAACAATAACAATTAAACATTGTTGGTTGCAATCTGTGAATTGAATGTGTAAGAAACTAGTTATTAATGTTATGGAACTTTTCTTATACAGTGTAAATAGTTGGATCTATTGGTGACTTCATTCTGCACTGATGCATGCAGAATATTGCTTATCTCCTTGATGGGGTTCTATCTGCAATCAAATACTCTAGGGCTGTGGAAATTAAAGATTAATTCCTCGATTAACCGTACATTTTTTTTGATCGCTCAAAATTTTTTTGATCAATTAAAATTCTTTTGATCGGTACTCGCCTCTCCGCCTCTCTGGGTCTTCAGGGAGTTCTGTCGGAGATCCGGTGAAGTCACAGACATCAACGTCACCGGACTCCTCCCCCCCTCCCCTGGATGTTGGGGAGAGAGCTGAGTGCATCGCAACCCCAAAAGTGAGACTGCTGGATACCCAGTCCCACCGCCCATAAGCTGGGTTGGCTAACTGATAGACAAAAGGAGATAATCCCCAGGAGATCGCATGGGTCTCTAAGATAGATGTAAAAGTATGTCTAATGATAATGGTTTAAAAAAACAGACGCAAACTAAGAACTAAGGATCGTGAATAAAGGAACAGAAAGAACGCAATAATGATAATTTTGTATATTATGTGCGTTAGGTCACTAAAAAGCGGGTGTCTACCACCCATGTATATTGGAAAAATTTAAATTGAATGTGACCCTTTGCAACTTTAAAAAACAATGGCAAGCTCCCATCCCTTAAATGTATTGTACACAAGGCAGTTTTTTTTAGGTGTTACAGGGGTCCAAATTATACAGCACAAGCACTGTGCTGTATAAAATGCTTTAAAGGAACAGACTGTATTTTTATTTTATTTTTGGGTTAACAAACACTTCCGGGTGTGTCAGAAGCCTAAACTTCACTGTATACTATGGTACACCTGCTAGCCCCAGCTGTTTCCTATGATCTATATTCTTGTCCTGGACTATGATATCTTGGGAAAGTTTCATTCACATGTAATATGCATTGTAGTTGAAGGATGCAGGAGTTCTCTTTTGAAGACGATCATGTCTTAGTGAAGCAACACTGTTCATTAAAATGATTATCTTCAGTGTGTGTTTGGGAAGATGCATTTTGCTTAAAATTAAAGAGAAAAATCCACAATCCTAAAAAAATTTATTTTATTTCAAATCTCACAACGGAATAATCACATATTAAAATGCACAAATACATACAAATCCTCAATAAACAGAAAGGCGGCATTCAGTGATTACATCAAGCTGAAGTCTTTTTCAGTAGTGAGGAAACACTTAACACTGAATGGCGGCCTAGATGGAAGCCCGTGGCTTCAGTGATTTGCACAGCAAACAGAGATGGGACATTCAGGAGTCCACAAGAGTGATCCTGGTGTAGGTCTTGTAATACTCAATATGATGGTTCCCTGTATAGAGAGAAAAAAACAATCTGTTATTCTACGTGGACAGAAAATTGGAAACTCCAGTGAAAACTTTATACAGTTTATTCTTTTTAATTAAAGTTAACTCCAGGCAGATATACAGTGCCTTGAAAAAGTATTCATACCCCTTAACATTTTCCAAATTTTGTCATGTTGCAACCAAAAACGTAAACTTATTTTATTGGGATTTTTTTTGTGATAGACCAACACAAAAAGTGGCACATAATTGTGACGTGGGAGGAAAATGATAAATGGTTTTCATATTTTTTTTTTACAAATATATATGTATGAAAAAAAATGTGGCGCGCATTTGTATTCAGCTCCCTTTAAGCTGATACCCCTAACTAACTAAAATCTACTGGAACCCATTGCCTTCAGAGGTTCAATCCATCGTCCAAAAATAGAAAGAGTATGGTACAACTGCAAAACTACCAAGACATGGCCGTCCACCTATACTGACAGACTAATAAAGGAGAGCATTAATCAGAGAAGCAGCCAAGAGGTAACTCTGGAGGAGCTGCAGAGATCCACAGCTCAGGTGGGAGAATCTGTCCACAGGACAACTATTAGTCGTGCACTTCACAAATCTGGCCTTCATAGAAGAGTGGCAAGAAAAAAAAGCCATAAGAAGTCCCATTTGCGAGAAGCCATGTGGGGGACACAACAAACGTGGAAGGTGCTCTGGTCAGATGAGACCAAAATTTTACTTTTTGGCCCAAAAGCAAAACACTATGTGTGGTGGAAAATGACCACTGCACATGACCCTGAACATACCATGCCCACTGTGAAACATGGTGGTGGCAGCATCATGTTGTGGGAATGCTTTTCTTCAGAAGGGACAGGAAAGCTGGTCAGAGTTAATGGGATGATGGATGGAGCCAAATAAAGGGCATTCTCAGAAGAAAACCTGTTAGAGTCTGAAAAAGACTTGAGACTGGGGTGGGGGTTCACCATCCAGCAGGTCAACGACCCTAAACATACAGCCAGAGCTACAATGGAATGGTTTTAGATCAAAGCATATTCATGTGTTAGAATGGCCCAATCTAAGTCCAATTAAGAATCTGTGGCAAGACTTGAAAATTGCTACTCTTTCGAGGCCCTCGGGCCCCCTACCCACTGACACCCTGCTCTGCCCCCCTTTGGCGAAACCCAACCCTAGAACACATTTACAAACTACCCGAGCCCCATGCCTGGACCAAATTCAACAGAGCTTGAGCTATTTTTGCAAAGAAGAATGGGCAAAAATTCACTCTCTAGATGTGCAAAGCTGGTAGAGACATCCCCAAAAAGACTTGCAGCTGTAATTGCAGTGAAAGGGGGTTCTACAAAGTATTGACTCAGGGGGGCTGAATCCAAATTCACACCACACTTTTCACATATTTATTTGTTAAAAACATTTGAAAACCATTTATCATTTTCCTTCCACTTCACAGTTATGTGCCACTTTGTGTTGGTCTATCACATCCCAATAAAATACATTTACACTTTGTGTTGGTCTATCACATCCCAATAAAATACATTTACGTTGTAACATGACAAAATATGGAAAATTTTAAGGGGTTATGAATACTTTTTCAGGGCACTGTAAAAGCCAAAGTCCATGTTTCATTTTACCTTGAAATAGTTTCTTTGGACCAAGCTGGCCCAAACAAACTGTTTCCATAACTAATTTATTCTGGCACGGCCAGTGCTGTATTGCACTGTATTTAGTATCAGCTACATACAGCATTCAATTTGGCAGGGGTAAAAATTGTGACATCATGCACCTGACTCTCCACCTCAGTCTATTACAGGAAGGCTTGTATTCATAAAAATACAAGACTTCCTCTGAATGGCTGAGAAGCACTCAGTCTGACTCAATTTTGTTCTGGCAGTAGATGGGAAGTCCCCCATAATTCTGCGTAACACAGTGCTGCATGTTCTATGTAGCTATTGCTAATACAGTAGGATACGGCGCTGACAGCACCAGAATAACTTAGTTATTGAAATTGTTTTGGCTAAGCAGGCTCAAACTATCTATTTAAAGTGAAAAAAAAAAAAAAAACATGGACATATATTAATACAGCACTAAATGTATTTTTTTTTTGTAATGCAAGCACCTGAATTTGACCAGGTATGAACATTTTGCCGTTCTGAGCTTTTGCATCACAATTGAATATCCAAAACTGATGGTTTATAGCAGATACAGCTCTACCATAAAACATACCGATTACGTTATCTCTCCTTTCCCGAACCTCTACTCAACTGAAGCCTTACCTTTCCATGTCTTGCATTGATGAGTTCTAACAAAGTTACAGTCAAATTGGATAAATGGCTCGGCTCTATGTTTTAGGCTGTAACTAAACTTCTCTCAAAACCCCCAATACTGGATGTACAGCTACAGTGAGGGAAAAACAAACAGATCCCCTGCTGACTTTGTTCGTTTCCCCATTGACAAAGAAATGATCAGTTTATAATTTTAATGGTAGGTTTATTTTAACAGTGAGAGACAGAATAACATCAAGAAAAACCCATTTCAAAAAAGTTATAAATTGATTTGCATTTTAATGAGTGAAATACGTATTTGACCCCTTCGCAAAACATGACTTAGTACTTGGTGACAAAACTATGTTGGCAATCATAGAGGTTCAGACGTTTCTTGTAGTTGGCCACCAGGTTTGCGCACATCTCAGGAGGGATTTTGTCCCACTACTCTTTGCAAATCCTCTCCAAGTCATTAAGGTTTTCGAGGCTGACGTTTGGTAACTCGAACCTTCAGCTCCCTCCACATATTTTCTATGGGATTAAGGTCTGGAGACTGGCTAGGGCACTCCAGGACCTTAATGTGTTGCTTCTTGAGCCACTCCTTTGTTGCCTTGGCCGTGTGTTTTGGGTCATTGTCATGCTGGAATACCCATCCACCACCCATTTTCAATGCCCTGGCTGAAGGAAGGAGGTTCTCACCCAAGATTTTGACAGTACATGGCCCCGTCCATTGTCCCTTTGATGCAGTGAAGTTGTCCTGTCCCATTAGCAGAAAAACACCCCCAAAGCATAATGTTTCCACCTCCATGTTTGACAGTGGGGATGGTGTTCTTGGGGTCATAGGCAGCATTTCTCCTCCTCCAAACACGGCGAGTTGAGTTGATGCCAAAGAGCTCAATTTTGGTCTCATCTGACCACAACACTTTCACACAGTTCGCCTCTGAATCATTCAGATGTTCATTCGAAAACTTCAGACGGGTCTGTACATATGCTTTCCTTCACAGCGTAGTGTGTTACCAATTGTTTTCTTGGTGACTTTGGTCCCAGCTGCCTTGAGATCCTTGACAAGATTCTCCCGTGTAGTTCTGGACTGATTCCTCACCGTTCTCATGATCAATGAAACTCCACGAGGTGAGATCTTGCATGGAGTCCCAGACCGAGGGAGATTGACAGTTATTTTGGGTTTCTTCCATTTGCAAATAATCGTACCAACTGTTGTCACCCTCTCACCAATCTTGTCCCTGACATCCTTGTACCGCTCTTTGGTCTTGTCCATGGTGGAGAGATTGGAATCTGATTGATTGATTGTTTCTGTGGACAGGTGTCTTTTATACAGGTAACAAGCTGAGATTAGGAGCACTCCCTTTAAGAGAGTGCTCCTAATCTCAGCTTGTTACCTGTATAGAAGACACCTGGGAGCCAGAAATCTTGCTGATTGATAGGGGATATATATATATATATATATATATATATATATATATATATATATATATATAATATATATAATATATATATATATATATATATATATATATATTTGAAATACTTATTTCAATCATTAAAATGCAAATCAATATATAACTTTTTGAAATGTGTTTTTCTGGATATTTTTGTTATTCTGTCTCTCACTGTTAAAATAAACCTACCATTAAAATTATAGACTAATCATTTTTTTGTCAGTGGACAAACGTACAAAATCAGCAGGGGATCAAATAATATAGAAACATAAAGCGCATGTAATACATGCCCTGGCCCCTAAAGTATGGCATTAAACCCCTTTCATTTTTGCTTGAACATGATGCTAAGTGATTACATTTCATCATATCAGGACTGGTATAATATTGCACCTGATTATGTAAGGAGCACAGTGATTGGTGCACCTGGAAATACTTCCCTTCCTAAGTTTAATGCATCAGTCTAATGTTCATAAAACAGAAAAAAAACTAAGGAATTTAGTCCCTTTGAACAATGATGACAGACCATGTCATGTTAGCTGATGTTTTGGTTAGAAACAAAATTGTGCTTATGGGTAGCTCTAAGCTGCTAGCACATCATTTATGAATAAATAATAACAGTCCTCAATGTGAAATCGTTCAAAACAAATAGTCCACATGTGTGAAGTGCACAATATTTGATTACAGATCGAACCCCAATCTTCCTTGTGTATCAGTGTAGAAGGAAGAGCCCGACAAATGCCCCTCCCATAGTGCACCTTCATCAGTAGATTCAATATACACTTCCCAGAACTTTTTGACTTCTTAGGAAAGAAGTCAAAAATGCTTACAACCAAGAGAGACACAGCCTAGTACTCCGTTGTCGTCATCCTGTGCGGGCTCACACCATTCGAGGGTCACAAACATGGCTTCCACACCCCGGAAGACATTAGTTGTGACAAACTGTATAGGGTGGAGCCAACGTTCGTGACTTCATCACGCATTCCCAAACCCGGACGTGGCCCGTCTAAATCTCAGGACTGAGTGTTTACCAATATGAGCAATGTTGTTTTTATGCTTCCATTCTAATAAATCCTGGAGTTTATGGTTTTACACTATGAGGTCCCCTAATTTTCTTTAATGGTGGTGTTTGTGACCTTTGAATAACGTGAGCCCACACAAGAGGACAACCAAATACTAGGCTGTGTTTCTCAGTTGTAAGCGTCTTTAAACTTCTTTTCTAAGGAGTTAAAAAGTTCTGGTAAGCGTATTTTGGATCTATTGGTGACTTCATTCTGCGCTGATGCATGCAGAATATTGCTTATGTCCTTGATGGGGTTCTATCTGCAATCAAATATTCTAGGGCTGTGGAAATTAAAGATAAATTCCTCGATTAATTGTTAATTTTTTTCATCGATTTAAAATTCTTTTGATCGGTACTCACCTCTCCGCCTCTCTGGGTCTTCAGGGAGTTCCATCGGAGATCCGGTGAAGTCACAGACATCGTCACCAGACTCCTCCCCCTTCCCCAAGTGCCTCCGTCTGCTAATGAAGGGAAGGGGAGAGGAGTCCGTGACATTGAAGTTCTGATTGAACATAATGCTTACGGGGGAGGAGCTACGCATGACGTCACCGGCTGCTGCCCTACGGAACTAACACGATTGTCGGCGTTACATGCTGTGTTTTTATCATCTTTATGTGAGTAGTTTGTGTTTGAACACAAAAATTGAATCTTATACTTAAACGGTGAGCACTTAGATCTTTTCTTTCTACCCATGACCTGGCGTCCTTGCTGAGATCTAAGGAGACGTGAGAGAAGTTTATGGACCGTGTTAACCCTTTTGATACCCGCTTGTATGACCACCTGTTTGCACAGGGGTCCATGCCATAAGGTGAGAGTGATTAGTTAGACCGGAGGGGGAGGGATTGTCACACTACTGTGGGAAAAAAATTACTTACGTCAGTGCTACAGTTTGAATTTAAAACGTATTTGTGTGAACTGTGAAGTTAAGTCATGGATTGTGGAAACTAACTAGTGTCGGGTGATTGTATATAGTGTATACCACATTTACCACTGACTAATGCAGAGTTGCAATGCAAGGAGATCAGCTATAAGTAGTTGGATCTGTATGTGCGTTATAATTAATCGAAATTAGTCGATTAAAAAAAAATCGATTGATCGAACACGGAAATTGTAATCGGTAACAGCCCTAAAATATTCAGTACTTCACATGTGGACTATTTTGTTTTAGACTATTTCACATTGAGGATTGTTATTTACCTATTCATATATAATTCTATTTTCACAGTGGATTGTGTTTATTTACACATGGCGAATGCTATGGCGATTTATGATTTTACAGCTGCACTTTTTAAATTTGATACATTAGCTGACATTACCTGCAGAATGTTATGAGTGCAGCACAACTGAGTATGGCTTCTAAAGCATAGAACAGCAGAAGAATACAGCTCAGCACGGTCTCCAGCCGCAGCGCATAAGTCTGAAGAAACAGGAAATACAGTGCAAGCAATCCTGCTGGAATGGTTAGGCCCACACTGACCACAAGGGGGAGCTTCCGCTCACACTGGTTCCCACGACATCCTGAAAAACAAAATAATAGAAATAAATGGACCATCTGCTTTAACATTTGAAAAAAAAAAAAAAATTGCTTGCTAAAAGGCGATTTTTTTTTAAATTGAACATGCATATACCCGAATATGATAATCCTTAAAGCAGATCTTCACCCTCAAATCAAAAGCCCCTCTTCTCCACCACTACATCAATATCTGCTTTTTTTTTAATGAAAATTGGTTTGGTCCCATCTCCTATACGTGTCTTTTTTCCTAGACAAACTATGAGCACTGTGCTCGCTGTCCCTCTGTGATATGCATGTCATATCCCAGGGGAGTTTTAATCTTTCATTCACATAAGGGGGGGGGGGGGGGTAGTGGCAAATAATCAGGTCCTGAAAAACCAGCAGCTCCCCAGTGACGTCACACACAAACATGGTGGTGCTGGATCAGAGCGTTGGCTGCATAGATGAGGATCTCGGCAGGACAAAGCTGGATCTGCTGGGTGGATGAGGATCTAAACTGTGGAGAACCTGCCACGAGGTAGGCAGGGGTTAAAAAAAAAAGTGGGGGGGTTGAGGACACGAGGCAAAGCCCAACTACTGAGCTTTTAGTTTAAGTCAGTTAAAGTGGTTCTAAAGCTTAAACGTTTTTTTACTTTAATGCATTTCTTGCATTAAAGTAAAAAATGTTTAGGCATGCAATGTTGCCCCCCCCCCCCCTTTATACTTACCTGCGCCCTCATTCGATTCAGCACTGGGCACCTCTGCAGCTCTTCTCTCCGCTCACTTCCTGGTCTCACTGGCTTTGCTGGGGTACCGGGAGCCATTGGCCATCCAGTGATGCAGAGGGGCCGGGTCCCACTGTTTGTGTCAATGGATGCAGCAGCAGGGCTTGAGAGCACTGAACAGGGAGAAGGATCTAGCAGCGTCAGCAGGGGACCCAAGAAGACGAGGTTTGGGGCCGCTCTGTGCAAGTCAATTGCACAGAGCGGGTAAGTATAGAGATATTTATATATATATATATATATATATATAATCCTTTACAATTGCTTTAAATATTATCCAGGTAAATCAAAACACAAAGTTTTACAGTTCATCACAGCCCAAGTACAAAAGCCCATCCCCTGCCAGCATGTTGCAGACAATGAATATTACTCTCTGTGGTCTCTCTGCAGAGGTCCGACATGCCCACTGCTGTGTCAGAGCTAGAGCTCTCCAATCAGCAAACTTTACTGATTTCTGAGCTATAGGTCTGACTTTGCAGGGTAGACTTGGCACAACTGCTGTGTAATAAAAAGAGGCATCATATCATTAATCCCTTTCCACCCAGTCACACTACAAGGTCTTTTTGTCCAGGGGGCGGAGAGGACCAGTAAATCATATAACCCCTGTGACTGGCTGTCATAGTGGCCACATGATTCTAGTCCCGCTGGCTCCCAATGCATATATTAGCTTATTCCAAAAAGAGGACAATGGGGGTTATTTACAAAAGGCAAATCCACTTTGTACTACAAGTGCAAAGTGCACTTGAAATTGCACTGAAAGTGCACTTGGAAGTGCAATCGCTGTAAATCTGAGGGGTAGTTCTGAAATGAGGGGAAGCTCTGCTGATTTTATCATCCAATCATGTGCAAGCTAAAATGCTGTTTTTTTTAACTTTCCTTGCATGTCCCCCTCGCATCCACAGTGACTGCACTTCCAAGTGCACTTTCAGTGCAATTTCAGTGCAATTTCAAGTGCACTTGTAGCACAAAGTAGATTTGCCTTTCGTAAATAACCCCCAATATCTTTAACCACTTGCCGGCTGCCATACAGAAGAATGACGGCGGCAAAGTGGATTCAATATCCTGACTGGGCACGCATCGCGGCGATCGTTGTTGCGGTGTGTTAGTCTGACACCCCGCAACACCGATCTAGGTAAAGAGTCTCTGACGGAGACTCTTTACCACGTGATCAGCCGTGATCACGATGTAAATAGGAAGAGCCGGTGATCGGCTTTTCCTCACTCGCGTCTGACAGACGCGAGTATAGAGGAGAGCCAATCGGCGGCTCTCCTGACAAGGGGGGGGTCTAAACTATCAGCGCAGCCCCCCCTCGGATCCCGCCCAGGACCACCATAATGCCGCCCAGGACCACCAGGGACGCCACCACACTGGACCACTAGGTATGACCCCCCCCCCCTAGACCCCCAGGAAAATGCTCATCTGTGCCAAGGCAGCTGCCAATTAGTGCCCACTGGCAATGCCTACCAGTGCCACCAGGGATGCCCATCAGTGCCGTGTATCAGTACCCATCAGTGCCACGTATCAATGCCCATCAGTGCCGCCTATCAGTGCCACCCATAGGTACCCATCTTTTCATCCTTTCAGTGTCGCCTATCAGTGCCCATAAATGCCCACCGGTGCCACCTGTCAATGCCCATCAGTGCCACCCATCAGTGCTGCCTACCAGTGCCCATTGTTGGTGCCCGCTCATTGATGCCACCTCATCAGTGCCGCCTTATCAATGCCCATCAGTGAAAGAAAAAACTTACTTATTTACAAAATTTATAACAGAAACAAAACCGAAACTTTTATTTTTTTCTACATTTTCTGTCTTTTTTTAATTGTTTAGCAAAAAATAAAAACCGCAGGAGGTGATCAAATACCACCAAAAGAAAGCTCTATTTGTGGAAACAAAATGATAAAAATGTAATTTAGGTACAGTGTAGCACGACCGCGCAATTGTCATTCAAAGTGCGACAGCGCTGAAAGCTCAAAATTGTCCTGGGCAGGAAGGTGTACAAGTGCCCTGTATTGAAGTGGCTAAGCTGGTCACATTCACAAATATATTTATAGAAACTTTAGGACTATAGATTAACCTTGTATTCTTGTTGTCCTTGGTGTAGGTTTTCTCTTTGTGAAAGTACAATGAATTAATAATGGCTGACACAGCTCATCAAGTGCAAATGTCCTGCAAGGGTTTCACAATGAGATCTTATAGGATGCATCCAGGTCACAGTTTTCAGCTATCCAATTACATTTTAATGAATTCTCACATGGGAAATAATTCATTACTTATACGTCTTGATTCCGCAGCTTCCCTGGGGACCTTTCATGTCCGACATCGAATGCACAAAAATCAACAAGGATACATTATGTTTGACAGAACCCTACAAGCAACGTTTAGCATTTTTTACCTTCGGGCCATATTACCGTAATACCATCTGGTGTAATGCACTAGATCTAGTGTCCTATATACACAAAAAAATAGCACAGATATTATTTGCATTTGAATAGCATATTTTTGTACAGATTCTAGCTTAACCACTTGCCCATGGGCACTTTTACCCCCTTCCTGCAAATTTTCAGCTTTCTGCGCAGTCACACTTTGAAAGACAATAGCCTGGTCATGCAACACTATTTTTCTCACACAAATAGCGCTTTCTTTTGATGGTATTTTAATCATTACTGTTTTTTTTTTTTTTTTAAACAAACGAAAAAAAAGATCGAAAAAAAAATATATTTTTTTTGTAGTTTGCGATAAAATTTTGCAAACAGGTAATTTTTCTCCTTAACGGATGTGCGCTGATGAGGCTGCAATGATGGGCATTGATGAGGCGGCACTGATAAGTGGCACTAACTGGTAGGCAGCACTGTTGGGATTGCACTGATAATCAATGCCCCGATTATCAGTGTAGATCAGGGATATGCAAATAGCAGACCTCCAGCTGTTGCAAAACTACAAGTCCCATCATGCCTCTGGGTGTCATGCTTGTGGCTGTCAGAGTCTTGCTATGCCTCATGGGACTGTAGTTCTGCAACAGCTGGAGGTCCGCTAATTGCATATCGCTGATGTAGATGTTCCTTTTACACAAGCCGGTTATTGGCTCTCCTCTCCTCACGCTGTCAGCGTGAGGAAAGGAATGGCGCGGATACAGAGGGGTTTCGTCACAACACCAGCCGCCGTACGAATTTGGACTGTCGTGTCTGCATGAAGGGAGGTAAGAACGAAAACATTCCTATTATCCCTCCACTTCACAGCGAGCAAGTTATTACACTTCAAGCAGGCTCTCTCCCCCAGCCTAAGACGGGACTCTACAAGCCGCTGGGGAAAGCCCCGGCGATTAGGTCGCACGGTGCCACATGCTCCAATCTGATGATCAAACAAGTGACTAAACAGTGGCACGCTCGTGTAATAATTGTCCACGTAACAGTGGTACCCCTTTCCGAATAAGGGTGACACCAAGTTCCACACTATCTTGCCAGCGCTCCCTATGTAATCTGGACAGTTCTCCGTCTACGTGACTATCTTTTCCCTCATAAACCGAAAAGCTCCACGTATAGCCTGTTGCCCTGTCACAGAGCTTGTAGAGCTTGACCCGTATCTGGCACGCTTGCTGGGAAGGAACTGTTTGAAAGACAAGCGGCCAGAAAACTTAATCAGGGACTCGTCAACGCAGACAACTTGATTGGGCGTAAACAAGGCTGCAAAACATTGGTTGAAGTGGTTTATGAGGGCCGAATTTTGTAGAGCCGATCAAATTCAGGGTCTCCACGAGGACGACAAAGTTCATTGTCACTGAAGTGCATGAAGCGCAAAATCATCTCGTATCGTGCCCTGGACATGGAGGCAGAGAACACGGGCATATGGTGGTGCGGTGAGGTGGACCAATAAGACCTCAGCGTCGGGAATTTGTGTATGCCCATGTTGAGGGAAAGGCCAGAAAGGTCTTAAATTCGGAAACCGTAATTGGTTTCCAATCTCTGGCAAGGGAAGGCACTTGGGGATTAGCGGCGATGTGTTGACCAGCGTATATATTACTTTGGTCCACAATAGATCTATAGAGATCTTCCGTGAAAAACAGCGAATAAAAAATCGGATGGCTTAAAATCAGCTGTTTCCACCTGAATACCGGGTTGGCCAGTGAATGGGGGAAGTACGGGTTCTGCAGAAGTGGTGGGCACCCAATCAGGATTGGCGAATTCTGCAGGAAGGACACTATGTGATCGACGGACCTGCCTTTGTCTTCTTCTTGGTGGCAGCGGGACACTACTTGTGCTTGCCACCTCGCCAGCTTGAACTGCACTTATGGGACTCGCCACGTCACCAAGTGTTACTGCAGTGCTGGTTTGACTACGTCCAGGGTGTACTAGGCCGCTGGTGCTTGCCAGTTCACCAGAAGGAATAGCGGCGCTAGTACTTCTCTGCTCCATACGAGAGACCTGCGGTTCCTGCACCTCAACAACATCAGAAGATCGGGATCGGGTACGCCTGAACTTAGCAGGGACCTCACCTTCGTCGCCAGAGCTATCTGTCATGGAGCCGCTGTCGTCTACTGGATCGTATTCTGAGCCTGATTCTGACAGATGAGTGACCTCCTCTTCACTATCTGACATACTCAGAAACAAGTAGGCCTGTTCACTAGTGTACTTGCGATTTGCCATTTTGGGCTCTAAATTTAGTAGTACACTAGTGAGATTCACAGGAAAAAAAGCTCCTAGGCTGCTGGCGAATGAATCAAAACGCTATCAAAAAAACTGTTAGCGATCGCAGGGATCAGGCCTGACACTGCGAACGCTGCAGTTATGTGTGCTTAGTGTTTTGGAAGTGACAGTGATCGATCGATACTGCACTTGGGTGGGCTGGTCTGGGCTGGGCGGTGGGGGAAAACGCAGGTGCTAGCAGGTATCTGGGCTGATCCCGCTAACAATGCGTTTTTTGGAACCCTAAACTGCTGGACGCTAGTATAGATCTGATCAGATCAGATATTGATCTGTTCAGATACTATACCACTAAGGGAGGTGTATGCTTTGCGCGTGGGTGTTTGCGGTACTGGCACTAACCTGGGGCGACGCAGACCTTATTTGACCCTAAAACCTATTGATATCACCCGCCGGGCGATCAGGGGGTTAAACCGATAGTTGGGTAATAAATGGCGGGTGCCCTGACAGTATAAAAAAACAAGCTAACTAACCAGCGTCACCCGTAACAGTTATACGGTGATCACTGGTGAAAGGGTTAACTAGGGGCAATCAGGGGGTTAAAACCTTTATTAGGTAATATATGGGGGTACCTGACACTATATAAAAACCTGACGGGGAACCTAAATAACTAAATAACTAACTGGCTAACCAGCGTCACCAGTGACACTTATACTGTGATCACTGGTGAAAGAGTTAACTCTAGGGGCAATCAAGGGGTTTAAAACCTTTATTTAGGTTGTAATATGGGGGTACCTGACCTATAAACCTATTTATAATCCTATATAAACCTGGCGGTTACCTAAAAAAAAAAAAAAAAAAAAACTGGCTACCTAGCGGCACCAGTGACACTAATAGAGCGATCAAAAAAACGATCGCTTAGTGACACTGCAAAAGGGGGTGAAAGGTTTACCTAGGGGGCAATCAAGGGGTTAAACCTTTATTAGGGGGGGGTAGGGGGCTACCTTGGACCTAAAGTGGCCTAAAACTAACTGCCCTGACAGTTATTGCAGTCACACTGACACTAAATGCAGTGATCAGTAAATAAATGAACACTGCAATCAGTGACACTGTGACAGGGGGGGCAGGGGGTGATCTGGGGGGTGATCAGGGGGTGACAGGGGGGTGAAATATATGTGCCTATGTGTGCCTGGTGTCAGTGTAGTGTTGGTGCACTAACCTGATGTCTTCTCCGCTCGGCGTCCCGGTCAGAAAGACCGACACGAGGAGCGTGACATCACTTCCCCTTGCCTGTGTTTACAATTACACAGGAAGGGGAAGGAAGCGGACGAATCCCATTGGCCAGAGCGATCGGGGAGGGGGTGGCCAGAAACGACTGGCCGTTACCTCGTCCCGCATCGCTTCTGAAGCGATCCCGACCGTCCCCCGCCGGCGGAGGGGGGTCCCGATGGGACCCCCCAACCGCCTGAAGAATGGCACGTACAGGTACGTGCTTCTGCCTGTACGTGCCATTCTGCCGACGTATATATACAGGGGGCGGTCGGGAAGTGGTTAAACATGTTTACATCGTGATCAGCTGTCATTGAACACATCGTGATCAGCTGTCATTGAACACAGCTGATCAGGTGGTAAAGGGCCACTGTGATTGGCGCTTTATTCCATTCTGTGATCAGCTGTGTACTAAGGAGGCAGCGATCACAGAGCACACAGGTAGTGTGATCACAAGAGGATGTCCATGGATGCCCCGGCAGCTATCTTTCAGGTATAGCACAGGCAGGAAGAGGTTAAAGAACCCTGTCACCAGATTAACCACCTCAATACAGGGCATTTTCACCCCCTTCCTGCCCAAGCCATTTTTCAGCTTTCAGAGCTGTCACACTTTGAATGACAATTGCGCGGTCATACAACACTGTACCCAGATGTTATCATTTTGTCCCCACAAATAGAGCTTTCTTTTGGTGGTATTTGATCACCTCTGCGATTTTTATTTTTTGCGCTATAAACAAAAGAAGAGGGACAAGTTTGAAAACAAAAAAAACACAATATTTTATACTTTTTGCTATAATAAATATGACAATTTTTGTTTTTAAAAAAAAAAAAGCTAATTTTTTTTCCTCAGTTTAGGCCGATACGTATTCTTCTACATATTTTTGGTAAAAAAAAATTAAAAATAAAAATCGCAATAATCGTATATTGATTGGTTTGCACAAAAGTTAGGACACACACACAGATCCACGGTCCTGCTGTGTTACCGGGCAATCGCGGGTGGCCGGCGGACATCGCGGCCGCCGGGCATGTGCATCGGGTGCCCAGTGACACGGCGTGCGCTCCCTGGTCATATGACGCCCTCCCGCCCCGAGAGCTGCGCCGCCTGGCCATCAATTGACAGCCAGCGGTCGCTAAGCAGTTAAACAAATGACCGCAAAAGCATAAAAAAAAAATCAAGTATTTTAGATATCCTATAAATATAGCTTACCTACAGTATTTATTTTTCTTTTTTTATGAATGGTTTTCTATTCACTTGCAATATGCTTTTGAACTTGGTAGCTAATTTAATATCTCCAGGAAGAATTAATTCTCTAGCACAGCTCCCTCCCTCCTTGCACATCATAGCCCTTTTTCTTCTTTTAGGAGTGTCTATTTACTTCCAATGCTGGCCCAGCTCCCCCACACCTCCCCTACATAGACTTTTATGTACCCTCCAGGGAAGTAGCAAAGGTGAATACCATAGAGCAGTGATGGTGAACCTTGGCACTCCAGATGTTTTCAAACTACATTTTCCATGATGCTCAACTACGCTGCAGAGTGTATGAGCATCATGGGAAACGTAGTTCCAAAACATCTGGGGTGCCAAGGTTCGCTATCACTGTCATAGAGTGTCGCTTGAGTAACAGCTCTGAATTTACTGGGGCTGCTAACATTGCAACCAAGATGGAGGCTCCTAGCATCAGTCTCAGGGCTATAGGATGTCCAGACATGAGAGGCTTTTAAAAGGTAAATTACATCCCAAAAAATTTGAGTTAGGCTGTAATTCCATTTTAAGGCAGAGCTTCACCCAAAGGGGAAATTGCGCTTTAAAGTAATATTAAAGGTTTGGGGAGGGGGGGGGGTTATTGTTTTTAAAATAAATAACAAATATGTCATACTTACCTGCTTTGTGCAATGGTTTTGCAATCCCAGATCCTCTTCCCCTCAGATCCCCCGCTGACACTCCTGGCTCCTCCCCGTTGATCAGTGCCCCCAATAGAAATCCGCTTGCTCTGGGGGACACTGGTGGATGCTCGCTTCCATGCCTTGCTCTATGCATCCATAAGACACAGAGCTGTGGCTCAGCCCTTCCCCCTTCTCTCCCCACTGGCTGTGATTGACAGCAGTGGGAGCCAATGGCTTCTGCTGCTGTGTCACCCAATGAGGCGAGAGAGACCCGGGACAGCTGAGCTGGATTAAGAGGAAGCTCAGGTGAGTATTGGGGGGGGGGGAGCAGCACATATAAGTTTTTTTTTTTTACAGTTAATTCTGGTTTAAAACACTCCTAATGGTGCATCTACTCACCAAGAAACAATCTTGTAACTTCAATTCCAAGGTAGAGAACAAGAATCACCACTTCCAGTATGAGGTTAGAGGTGGGGTAAGGTAAAATAAGTCCTGGGGGAAAAAAATTAAATTGTCAACTCCATCAAACCATATTGTATTTGATAGCTGGTTTTCACCACTCAATTATTTTACAGTCTGGAGTTCTTTTACATTCTATTGTTTTACATTTCAGAAATGGTGAGAATAAAGACTAAAAACAACAAATTGACTTTATGTATCAAAATATTAAAATGGAACCCTGCCTACATACATTATAAAGAGTTTGGACACCTACCTGCTTTTCTTCTGTAGGTACTGAGAGAGCACAGCAGTGCCCATGATGCAAGTGTTAAACGGGCAGGTCTTTCTACCATAAACAAAGTACTCCTACACTCACCATGAGATATATGGCCCCCCACTGGTAGCCTCTTGAAAATGTTAGTTGTTTGGCCAATTTTTAGTTTAAGTGCAGCTAAAATTGAAAAACAGTTTAAAAAAAAAAAAAAAGAGGAATCAGCACAAGGGACACATAAGTTATGTCCCTTGTGCAGATTTTTCTGTTTTTAATTTTAGCTACACTTAGGTCTTAACTTTGAGTCACAGGCAGAAGCATGCAATATGTTATTGTAAAATGATTATCTTTACACATGTTCCAGGTTAGTGACTCTGAAAGCAAAAGGAGCCAGGGCACCAGTATGACAGCCAAGCAAATAACATTCTCAACTGGAAAGGTCAGCATAGCTAGTCTACATGACAGATTTCCTGCATCCCCCAGCAGGGCTCTCAAACTGGCGGCCTTCCAGCTTTTGCAAAACTACAAGTCCCATGAGGCATTGCAAGGTTTACAGTTACAAGCATGACTCCCACAGGCAGAGGCATGATGGGACTTGTAGTTTTGCAAAACAGCTGGAGGTCCGCCAGTTTGAGACCCCTGTCCTAAAGGAAACCTGTCCTGGCAGAAACGCCTATTGCTGACCTCTCCTGAAAATGCTGCAACCAATAAACAGGCCAAAATGCTCAAAAATTGTTTTTTTTTTTTAAAAGTGGCTTTTTATTTCACCGCTGTCTAGTAATATGTTAACAAAGCGCCTTCTCCACTCTATTCTATATCTCTAAATCTGGATGGAGATGCCCATAAATGAGCAGTCTAATCCCATCTAATAGTGATATATCTCTTTAAAATGAGTTCACATGCTGGATGCTATTGCCCATAGTAGCGGTGGTCACCTCTCTTGATATCGGGGTCCTATCTGACTATAGGGGCGCGCATAATATGTGAAAGTCATATAGTGTGTTGTAGATACTCATTAGAACTTTGTCTTGCAGTAATGTGGCAGATTCATGTACATGGTGGTAAGGTGTCCGACTACATCCACACCTCCAGATATGTTTCACAAATACCTTATGGAATCACCCCCATCTGAAATGTAATGCTACAGAAAGTTTTCAGAGGTCACAGCCATGCTATAAAACAGGGGTCTCCAAACTACGGCCCACGGGCCAAACCGGCCTGCTGCATGTCTTTCTGTCCTCTGATCTAAGGGGGATTCCGATGTGGACTCTGATACAAGGGAGGACTCCGATGTAATGGGGGCCTTTGATGGGGACCCCGATGCAACGGGGGCTTTTGAGGGGGACCCCAATGTAATGGGGGCTTTTGAGGGGGACCCCAATGTAACAGGGGCTTGTTTTGAGGGGACCCCGACATAACGGGGGCTTGTTTTGAGGGGGACCCCGATGTAACAGGGGCCTTTGATGGGGACCCCGATGTAACGGGGGTCTTTGATGGGGACCCCGATGCAACGGGGGCTTTTGAGAGGGACCCCAATGTAACAGGGGCTTGTTTTAAAGGGGGACCCCGACATAACGGGGGCTTGTTTTGAGGGGGACCCCGATGTAACGGGGGCCTTTGATGGGGACCCCGATGTAACGGGGGCCTTTGATGGGCTCAAGTTTATTTGGAATGTATATGCTTTGATTTGTTTTACTGAAGTTGTTTTTCTATTGTTCCAAATAATATCTTGCAGATTACAAAAAATTCCAAGTGAAACGTATTCATTAATTTCATATTGATTAATTTATTTATGAAATAGATTTATTTATTTTTGGCCCTTAAATACTTAAAATATATAGGGCTGCGGAAATTAACGATTAATTGCTCGATTAATCGTTAATTTCTTTAATCGATCAAAATAATTTTGATCGAGGACGATTGAGCTCCACGGTCTCGCCCCTTAGGAAAGGCCGCGGCTTCGGCCTAGCTCCGGAGCGGCGGCCATCATGGTCTGCCCGGCGGCGGCGGCCTAGTAGCGGTGCGCTGACGTCATCATCACCCGCCTCCTTGTGCCGTCTACTCTGCGGACGGGTCTGCCTGCTGTCTATTCTGGACAGAGCGGACAATCGGAGATGTGGATATTGTGGTATGGGGGGGGGACATGTGGGCAGATGTGGACATTACAGTATGGGGGCAGATGTAAATTGTAAAAACTGTATGTGCGTTATAATTAATCGAAATTAGTTGATTAAAAAAAAAATAAAAAAACGATTAATCGAACACGAAATTTTAATCAGTAACAGCCCTAAAAATATACAATGTGGCCCCCATAATGAAAAATTTGGAGACCCCTGGTCTTTAGAATAGCACAAAGCAAACATTAATTTTATCATAATTCAATGGGCACCACTGCAATACACTGACTCTGACGGCTACTTACCTTTATATATAAATATGAGGACTTCAATCAAGAAGTAGGAGGCACAGTACCATCCATTGAGGAAGAACAGAACTTCCAGAGGAGTAGAGGACAGCTAATCTTGTAAAGGAAATCTCATTATAATGCCGATTGATCACATAAGCTGCTACAGCGCCTAAAAATATATCCATTGCTGGAAATGTTACATTGTGTGAATTCCAACTACAATTCTGCATGGAAGCCAAAGTGAGCCGCGTCTGACACCAAACACAACATAGAAAATCTGTTCTATCCATCTGACCAAAATCTCATGTTCATATTATTATTATACAGGATTTATATGTTCTACAACCAGTAGATTACTGGATCCTTCATTATATGACAACATATCACTCTGTGCATTATTAGGATCACAATACTTATCTAAAGCTGGCCATACACTAAACCAGGGATATGCAATTAGCGGACCTCCAGCTGTTGCAGAACTACAAGTCCCATGAGGCTTAGCAAGACACAAGCATGACACCCAGAGGCAAAGGCATGATGGGACTTTTAGTTTTGCAACAGCTGGAGGTCCGCTAATTGCATATCCCTGCACTAGAAGAAACCTGTTTGAAAATTTTCGTTTTAAGAACATTCGTTCGACTGGAAACTGTGAAAGGCGACTGTAAAAAAAAAAAAAAATGATAAGACAAGGACCAGTCACACAATGATGATCATATAATTCCTACTATACAGAACATCTTGTAGATCTGTACAATCACAGCACACATTACAATCTGCTGAAGTCTAATGAAAAACGTTTTCACCCTTAAGCTGGCCATACATGGATGGAAATTGGCCGGTTCAGCAGAAACCAGCTGAATTTTGATCGATGTATGGGCAGGCTGATTGTACACATATCGATCCATTGATTGGCTTGGGTACAACCTGCATGTCGTATTTTAGGCTTGTGATTATTGCCAGCGTCTATAGCACTGATGGCGAACCTATGGCACGCGTGCCACAGCTGGCACACAGAGCCATCTCTGTGGGCACACGAGAGGGTCCAGGACAGAGCAAGAGGTCTCTCTCTCCTCTCAGCCCCCCTCCCTCTCTTTCAGCCCCCCTCTTTTTTCCGTCCCCCCTCTCTCTGTTCCACCTCTCTCTCAGCATCTCCCTCTCACCCCTCTCTCAGTCCCTCTTCCCTCTCTCTGTCCCTCTTCTCTTTCTCTGTTCCCCCTCTTTCACACCCCTCTCTCTCTGTCCCCCATCTCTCTCTCTCTCTCGCTCTCTCTGTCCCCCTTCCCTCTCTCTGTTCCTCCTCTCTCTCAGCATTTCTCTCACACCCCTCTTCCTCTCTCTGTTGCCCCTCTCTCTCAGCCCCCTCTCCCTCTCTCTCAGCCCCCCCCCTCCCTCTCACTGTTCCCCCTCTTTTAGCATATCTCTCACACCCCTTTCTATCTCTGTCCCCCCTCCCTCTCTCTGTTCCCTCTCTCTTTCAGCATATCTCTCACACCCTTCTCTCTCTGCCCCCTTACTCTCAGCCCCCCTCCCTCTCAGCATCTCTCACCCCCCCCCTCACTCTTGCTGTCCCCTCTCGCTCGCTCTCTCTCTCTCTCTCTTTTTCTCTCTGTCTCTCTCTCCCACACCCTCTCTCTCTCACAACCCCCCCCCCCCTTTCGCTCAGCCCCCCCTCTCTCGCGAATTGCCGTCTTGGCACTTTGCAACACAAAACCAATGTATTTATTTCAGTTTGGGCACTCAGGCTCAAAAAGGTTTGCCATCACTGGTCTATAGGCACTAGCAGTAGCGATTGTGTTCTGACAACCTGGAAGGCTGTCCACCCCCCGGTTCTCGTGGTGGAAGGAAATAAAATTGAATTTATTGGTTGAACCAGATGAATTTGTGTCTTTTTTCAACCAGACTAACTATGTAACTATGAATCATCTATGGGCTGCCCTATACAACCTAGCGCTATGTTTATAATTAAATTGCACATTACATGACCAGCCACATGCTGACAATCTCACAACATCCACCCAGCTGCCCACCTACAGTAAAGGCTAAATAGCAGCCAGAGGACACTGTTACATGCAGGAGGTTCGATGCTTTGCATCACAGTCGCTGCAAATGAACACAACATGCTGAGTTGACAGGCGGTACTAATGGTCAAATTTGGCCATTAAAGTCAATGGAGTCGTGCCGCAAGTTTTTGGCTTGCAGTTGCAGTAGGGGATAAACAACAACAAAATAAAGAGAAGTCCTTTTCTCCAAAATCACGCAAGGCATTGCAGTTTCTACACCATGGAAGGCACTGGTGACGTAGCCTTCACAGGAGGCAGATGAGAGGCTCTGGCTATTTATCAGCCAGCGCCTTGGGAAACCAGAAAGTGCGAAAAATAAATTTCAATTCACATGTGATTGTTTATAGATCAGCATGCATCAGCAGTTAAAGGTCTGCTTTAAGACCCTTTTCACACCGAGGGCGTTTTGCAGGCGCTATAGCGTTAGAAATAGCGCCTGCAATCTGCCCTCAAACTGCTGCTTCATTGTCTGCAGTGTGAAAGCCCGAGGGCTTTCACACTGCAGCGGTGCGCTGGCAGGGTGTCACAAAAAGTCCTGCAGCAGCTTCTTTGGAGCGGTGAACTCACCGCTCCTCCAGCGCTGTAATACTGCCGGCAAAACGTCACTATTGCGGCATTTTGCCGGGGGTTTTAACCCTTTCTCGAGTGCCAGCAGGGGGAAAAATCGCCCCGCTAGCGGCCGAAATACGCCGCAAATCCGTCGGTAAAACGCTGCTAAATTATAGGGCCCGTGCACACAGCTGTACATATAACTGCACTTGTAAGGATCTGTAAAAGCAAAATGTAAAAATCTGTGTCTGTAATCAGTAATTTACACATCTAAACGCATGTACATACAGTATGTACACATGTAAACCTGACCTAGTAAATGGAAGAAGAAAGTTACAGATCTGTACTGCCCAAGCAGGTGATTTGGGGAATAGAAATCTCTGTTCTTCCTCTTCTCTGTGCAGAGGTTACAGGACAGATCACAACGATGTTCTGTGCTGACATTGACCAATCAGCATTGCTCTGATCCATCTGGAAGCACTGCACAGAGAAGAGGGAGAAGAGTGATTTCAAATTCCCAGACCACTGGACCAGCTGCATGGGCACTGACAGCTCATTACCCACAAAAGGTAAGTACAGCTGGCACTGGGGGAGGCGCACAGTGTTCATTTTTCTGCAAAGTTGAATATGCACTAGTAGAATTTTGAACGAAAATTCTCTGAATATTTTAATGTCATTCGAAAGTTGTTCAAGATTTTGTTTACTTTTAACATTTGATTTTTGAATAAATGGACTTTACCAAAAAAATTTAAAATATAAATAAAAAATAACAATTGCGCGGTCATGCTACACTGCACACAAACTACATTTTTATCAGTTTGTTCCCACAAATAGAGCTTTCTTTTGGTGGTATTTGATCATCTCTGAGGTTTTTATTTTTTGCTAAACAAATAAAAATAGACCTGAAAATTTTGAAAAAAAATATGTTTCTGTTATAAAATTTTGTAAATAAGTAAGTTTTCTCCTTCACGGATGAGGCTGCTTTGACGGGCACTGATAAGGCGGCACTGATGGGCACTCATAGGCGCCACTGATGGGCATCACTGCAAAGGCACCACTGGCAGGCATTACTGATGGGCACAGTGTGGCATCATATATGGGCACTGATTGGCATACTTTTTGGGCACAGATTAGCATCCCTTGTGGCCATGGGTGTCATACCTGGTAATCATCAGTGGTGACCATCCCTGGTGGTCCTGAATGGGCATCCTCGGGGGTGCTGCACTGATAATCAACCAGCGCAGACCCCCCCCCCCCCCTGTCAGGAGAGCAGCCAATTGTCTCCCCCCCCTCTACTCGCGTCTGTCAGACGCGAGTAAGGAAAAGCCAATAAACAACTCTTCCTGTTTACATCATGATCAACTGTGCTTGGACACAGCTGATCATGTGGTAAAGAGCCTTCATCAGAGACTCTTTACCGAGATCAGTGTTGCAATGTGTCAGGCTGACACGCCGCACCACTGATCGCCGTGCTGCGAGCCACCAGCGGGCGCGTGCCAACTGTTATCCTGAAAGACGTCATACGATATCCAGTTTACAGCATACACTAATCTTGGTAGCATATTCATGTAGAATGTGTGTTCCTTGCTTAAGAACATTATTTTTTTATCAAGTTGCTATGGGTAAAGCTCCGCTTTAGGAGCCCTTACACAGAGACAGCACGGGCGTGTTAGCTAAAACTAGCGGCACTTTACCGTCATTTGGAGGCGCTTTTCGGACACATAAAGCGGCCGAATAAAAGGGTTAAAAGCACCGCTGCTGAGGCGCTGCCCATTGATTTCCGTGGACAGGGGTGCTTTAGCTAAAGGGCCCCAAAGATGCTGCTTGCAGGACTTTTTTTGACGTCCTGCCAGCGCACCATCCCAGCGTGAAAGCACTCCACCTTCCACACTGGGACTGCAGATGAAGCATTTTGCAGGCGCTATTTTTAGCGCTAAAGCGCCTGAAAAACACCTCCAGTGTGAAAGGGGTCTTAGATACCGATAGCTGCACTCAAAGCCAATTGAAGAATTTATCTCAGGTGAGGACATCGCTGGACAGGTAAGTGTCCTCATATTAAAAAGTCAGCTGCTACAGTATATGTAGCGCGTGACTTTTAATTTTTTTTGGGGGGGAGCTCCTCTTTAATTACAGATATGTAGATGAGACCACGTATGATCAGGGAGAATTCTGCATTTGGGAAGCCCCTGTACTGTGTAGTCCCCCCATACACATGAATGGCTGTGTGCGGCTGTACACAGCGGTACTCGTGTATACGGATGAGTAGTATACAGGCGTATTCCCCAAACACAGAAATTCTTCATGCTCTGTGTCCATGGAGGGCGTAGCCGCGGTCTTTTCCTACATGTTTTCTGCTATAACATCTCTCTCCCTCTCTCTCTCATCATTCTATATTCACTTTGTGTAATATCATCTCTCTATACAGCAATCAGCACACACAGGGCTAAGCCAAGCAGTCTGCTGGGACTTGTAGTTCTCCAGGCTGTAGGATGCGGTGACACCTCTCCCACACATATCCTCCTTCCTCTGGTGTCACCAGCCTCTCCTCCTCCATCACAGCAACAGAAAGGATACAACCACGCGTCTTCTCCCTGCAGAGGAGACACAGATCACACTGGTTACATGCTGGAGATCGCCGGTACACAAGGACTGCCCGCTGCCTCCGGTATGATGCCTGCCACGGGAGTCTCACTTCACCGGTGGAAATATCAATAAACATCGCTTTGTATGAATGCTCACCTTTAGACGCCATCTATGTTGCTCTAAGGACGCGGATTTCGTCACTTCCTGGATACCGCTGACAGATCTGTAGCGATGGGCGGGAGAGGGGCGTGGTCACTGTCGGGCTGCTGTACCAACCTTACCCTGTGTGATCTAGCTGGTTCTTGTGGTGCCCACACACAGCTTAATCTGATTGCTAGGTCTGTGTGTCTGGGCAGAAAAGTCCCCCCTAAAGCCT
This sequence comes from Lithobates sylvaticus, assembly GCA_028564925.1. Taxonomy (NCBI): domain Eukaryota; kingdom Metazoa; phylum Chordata; class Amphibia; order Anura; family Ranidae; genus Lithobates; species Lithobates sylvaticus. Next base: position 157,856,767 of record CM053034.1, read on the forward strand.
TTCATTTACAGGACTTTTATAGTTGTCACCCACCATGTACACAACGTTCTCCTTACATCCAGTTACAGAATTGTGTGATTCTTGGGTGAAAACATTGATAAACAGACCCCTAAGAGGCTCACTAAGATCTGTCTTTCATTTTTGCATAGAGTAAGGGTGGGGTATATAACCACTGTCAGGTTTTTTTTTCTTTTGCAATCTGTGTCCCATTGGGGAGATTTCCCTTCACTTCCTGCCCGATAACCACAACAGGAAGTGAGAGGAAATCCCTCCAAAGTGAAGCCCTGGTAGCCATCAGAACTAGTGCCCCTGTTCCATCATATTAGGCAACCCAATACATTTTGTAATGGAAGTGACGTTCCGTTGCCGCCATCTTTCTACACCCCGCACTCCTCCACAGTAAGGATACAGTGAGAATGCGGCAAGCGGACATCTTGTTACACCCACCAGATTGCATTTCACACTTATTTTTAACAGTAAACTAAGCTTATATAGTGAAATACAGTAATTTGAAGTTGGTCAGACTGTTTTGCTGTTGATTTTTCAAAGCAGCGGTGTTCTGTTATATTAACAAACCTATGAGATCAGCAGGTTTGTTGCTGCCTTTAAAATTCAACATCTAAACAGTCAGGCGGATTTATAAATTCTGTATTTCACTATATAAGCTCAGTTTACTGTTAAAGATGTGCGCTTGCCGCCTTCTCACTGTATCCTTACTGTGGGGTGTAGCAAGATGGCGGTGACAGAACATCACTTCCATTACAAAATCTGATGGGTCAAAATCTGATGGGTCAACAATAATAAATAAATAACTGGATGAAAAGCGTATGTGAACAGCAATTTTCAAGTCTAGCCACAGATTCTCAATTGGATTTAGGTCTGGACTTTGACTGGGCCATTCTAACACATAAATATGCTTTGATCTAAAGCATTCAATTGTAGCTCTGGCTGTATGTTTAGGGTCGTTGTCCTGCTGGAAGGTGAACCTCTGCCTCAGTCTCATGTCTTTTGCAGACTCTTATGCCCTGTACACACACGGTCGGACATTCCGACGACAGAATCCGTCTGATTTTTTCCGACGGATTTTGGGCCAAACTTGTCTTGCATACACACGGTCGCACAAAGTTGTCGGAAAATCCGATCTTTCTGAACGAGGTGACGTAAAAGACGTACGTCAGGACTATAAACGGGCCAGTAGCCAATAACTTTCGTCTCTTAATTTATTCTGAGCATGTGTGGCACTTTGTCCGTTGGAATTGTCTACACACGATCGGAATTTAAACGATCGGATTTTGTTGTCGGAAAATTTTAGGTCCAGCTCTCAAACTTTGTGTGTCGAATTCAGACAGAAAAAGTCTGATGGAGCCCACACATGAGCGGATTTTCCGACAACACGATCCGATCGCACATTTTCCGTCAGAAAGTCTGACCGTGTGTACATGGCAATACAGGTTTTCTTCTAAGACTGCCCTGTATTTGGCTCCATCCACCTTACCATTAACTCTGATGAGCTTCCCTGTCCCTGCTGAAGAAAAGCATCCCCACAACATGATGCTGCCACCACCATGTTTCACAGTGGGGATAGTGTGTTCAGGGTGATGTGCAGTGTTAGTTTTCCGCCACACATAACGTTTTGCTTTTAGGCCAACAAGTTCAATTTTGGTCTCATCTGACCAGAGCACCTTCTTCCACATGTTTGCTGTGTCCCCCACTTGGCTTCTCGCAAACTCCAAACAGGACTTCTTATGGCTTTCTTTCAACAATGGCTTTCTTCTTGTCACTAATCACTCATCCATAAAGGCCAGATTTGTGGAGTGAACGACTAATAGTTGTCCTGTGGACAGATTCTCCCACCTGAGCTGTGGATCTCTGCAGCTCCTCCAAAGTTACCATCTTGGCTGCTTCTCTGATTAATGCTCTCCATGCCCGGCCTGTCAGTTTAGGAGGACGGTCATGTCTTGGTAGGTTTGCAGTTTGCCATACTCTTTCCATTTTAGGATGAAGAATTGAACAGAGCTCCGTGAGATGTTCAAAGCTTGGGATATTTTTTTTTTTAATAACCTAACCCTGCTTTAACCGCTTCAGCACCGGGCTATTTTTCACCCTTCCTTACCAGAGCACTTTTTGCGATTCGGCACTGCGTCGCTTTAACTGACAATTGCGCGGTCGTGCGACGTTACACCCAAACAAAATTGACGTCCTTTTTTTTCCCACAAATAGAGCTTTCTTTTGGTGGTATTTGATCGCCCCTGCGGTTTTTATTTTTTGCGCTATAAACAAAAGAAGAGCGACAATTTTGAAAAAAACACAATATTTTTTACTTTTTGCTATAATAAATATCCCATTTTTTTTAAAAAAAAAAACTATTTTTTTACTCAGTTTAGGCCTATACGTATTCTTCTACATATTTTTGGTAAAAAAAATATCGCAATAAGTGTATATTGATCGGTTTGCGCAAAAGTTATAGCGTCTACAAAATAGGGGATAGATTTATTGCATTTTTTTTTTTTTTACTAGTAATGGCGGCGATCTGCGATTTTTTTTTCGTGACTGCGACATTGCGGCGGACACTTCGGACACTTTTGACACATTTATGGGACCATTCACATTTACACAGCGATCGTTGCTATAAAATTGCATTGATTACTGTGTAAATGTGACTGGCAGGGAAGGGGTTAACACTAGGGGGCGCTCCAGGGGTTAATGTATTCCCTATAGGTGTGATTCTAACTGTGGGGGGAGGGGACTTAAGGGGAGGAGACCGATCATGTGTTCCTCCGTACTGGGATCACATGATCGGTCTCCTGCTCGCTGACAGGACGTGGAGCTGTGTGTTTACACACACAGCTCCATGGTCCCGCACGGTCCCGTTGTTTTAACGGGCAATCGCAGGTGCCCGGCGGACATCGAGGCCGCCCGGGCACCCGCACCGGGTCCCGAGCGACGCCGCAGGGGCGCGCGCGCGTGCCCCCCAGGCGGCCGGGAATGGGAGGACGTCATATGACGCCCACCCAGGATGGTAGATCCACCTTGTGGGCGTCATATGACTATGGGCGGGTATTGAAGGGGTTAAACTTCTCCACAGCTTTATCCCTGACCTGTCTGGTGTGTTCCTTGGCCTTCAATGCTGTTTGTTCACTAAGGTTCACTAACGAACCTCTGAGGGCTTCACAGAACATCTGTATTTATACAGAGATTAAATTACACACAGGTGGACTCTATTTACTAATTAGGTGACTTATGAAGGCAATTGGTTCCACTAGATTTTAGTTAGGGGTATCAGAGTAAAATGGGGTGGGTGAATACAAATGCACGCCACATTTTTCAGATATTTATTTGTAAAAAAAATTGAAAACCATTTATCATTTTCCTTCCACTTCACAATTATGTGCCACTTTGTGTTGGTCTATCACAAAATCCCAATAAAATACATTTACATTTTTGGTTGTAACATGACAAAATGTGGAAAATGTCAAGGGGTATGAATAATTTTTCATGGCACTGTATATGTGTGTGTTTATATATATATATATATATATATATATATACACACACACACACACACACACACACACACACACACACACACACATAACATTTTAAAATGTAGCAGGACAGTGGACGGTGTCAGTAGTTTTTTATTTTTATTTTTTCCATTTTTTTTTTTTTAGGAGCCTCGTTGGGGGACTTTGATGAAATGAAATCGCAGCAGAGGGAATCTGCGCCACACGGGGTGATTAGGCACACCCCCTGCACACACCTATTGTCTGCGCCATTACCAGTCAAACAAGGACAAGTTTTTCCTAGAAGATAATTCAGTCAGCAGACAGCACTTATGAGGCAGACTGTTATCCTTGGAGATCATGGCCACTCTTTAGAGGTGAACCCCAAACTAAATAGGTAAAACAAAAAAAGATAGGGCCCTAAGACATTCAATGGAACACTGCTATGGTAAGATCCATTGAAGGTTTGAGATGGGCGTCAGAGGAAAATTCTTGGTATTGACACTTTGATTCAGTCTTTTTGAAATAGAACAATAATAAAGTTGCATCGCCTTAATATATAGCAACAGAAGATCAAATAATGGAGTGAATAATACATTGAAACATCCATGTGCATAAAAACAATGTGTCTGTGCCAATGCACGTCTTCAGGGGACACTAGCTCCCTGAAGATGTGTGTTGGCACGAAATCCGTTGAAGTGGAGCTATACGCTGATGTCACACCGCCACTTTCAGTCCCGGAGCTGGCGGCCATCTGAGTAAGTAATTATTTGGCATCTGGATGTTTTCTTTATCATTTTTATGTCATTCTTACAGATTAGTAGTAAATTACTACACTATAATGGCCCACTTTGGCATTTGGCTCCTTGCGCGAGCGCTTCTATTCCATATAGTGGCATTGTGAGCTTTTCCAAATCTCCTCCAGTGGTGGGCTGCTGATACAGTCAAAGGACCTCAGGTGGATGGATGGCGCTGGATGTCCATAGAGTGGAGTCTGAGATGGATCATTCCCAATGCGTGACTTGCATACCTCCCAACTGCTCCTGATTTCGAGGGACTGTCCCTTATGACATCATTTGTCCCTCATTTTTGTTTGATCCATACAGTTTTATATAAAAATGCACTAGTTAGCTATCAAAAAGTGTCTTGCAGTAATAAACCTTTCATCCAGTTTCTAAATGGCTGCATTTGTAAACTCTAAAAGCTAATATAAAACAATAGTAGTGTAAGAAAAAAAAAAAAAGCACTTGTGGGTTTACCTAATCATTTTTTTCATTATTTAATTCCCTTTTTAGGGGGTGTGTCCTATACCTACATACTTTTGCTAATTGGTGTCCCTCATTGCCATTTCAGAAAGTTGGGAGGTATGGACTTGCTGTATTGGCAGATGGCGAGCGCAGTCTTACCCTCAGTTGCACATGGTGCTCCCCTTCTTTTGGATGGTGGATCAATACACAGACATTTCCGGAGTTAAGGGGCTTTTTAGTTTATTTATGCATTTTCTTACGTGCGATTTTCACCTTCACGTTTTTATGCACATGATTTTTTAGTGGATGTTTCAATTTATTATTCACTTGATTATTTGATTTGCAGTTGCTATATTAACCACTTGCCGACCGGCGCACGCAGATTTACGTTGGCAGAATGGCACGGGCAGGCAAAAGGGTTTACCCGTACGTCCCTTTAAATTTGCCGCCTAGTGGGCATGCATGCGCTGCCGGAAGCATGCGCGCATGCCCATATGCAATTGCGGCGAGGAGAGGGATGTAAACAAGGCATTTCCCTGTTCTGCCTAGCAACAGGGCAGGGATCTACTGCTCCCCGTCATCGGGAGCAGTGATCTCTGTCATGTTGTAGTGAGCCCATCCGTCCCTTCAGTTAGAACACATCCAGGGAACACACTTAACCCCTTGATCGCCCCCTAGTTTTAACCTCTTCCCTGCCAGTGTCATTAATACAGTAAATGTCAATGGTCCCAAAATAGTGTCAAAAGTGTCCGATTTGTCCGCCATAATGTCGCAGTCCGGATAAAAATTGCAGATCGCTGCCATTACTAATATTAAAGAAGATTTTTACCAAAAATATGTAGAAGAGTATATATCGGCCTAAACTGTGGAAGAAATTAGTTTTTTTTTTTTATTTTTTTTGGGGATATATTATAGCAAAAAGTAAACATAGTTTATAGCGCAAAAAAAAAAAAAAAACAGAGGTGATCGAATACCACCAAAACAAAGCTCTATTTGTGGGGGAAAAAAAGGACGTCAATTTTGTTTGGGTACAACGTCGCACGACCGCGCAATTGTCAGTTAAAGCTACGCAGTGCTGAATCACTAAAAATTCTCTGGTCAGGAAGGGGGCAAATCCTTCAGGGGCTGAAGTGGTTAAGGCGCTGGAACTTTATTACCGTTATATTTTGGCTTTTTGTATGCTTACCCATTGCAAGCAGCCTTCTACTTACTATTCACATACCGTATTTGCCAGCGTATAAGACGACTGGGTGTATAAGACGACCCCCTATATTTCCAGTGAAAACTTAGGTTTGGGGCTATACTCGCCATATTAGACTACCCCCCTTCCGAGGCCACACCATTTACAAAAAACCATCACAAAAAAAAATATCAGACTTAACAATAGAAAAAGGAAACTGGTGAACTACAAGTCCCAGAGATCCCACAATTGGTAGGCAGCAACAATGAATCCTCTCCTCCAAAGCACCATAAATCATACCTGTATTTTAGGGGAGATCTGGAGCTGGATGTGCAGTACATGATGCTTTGTTAATATGTAGAGCACCAAGTACACACAGCCTGCTCGGATTGGCAGAGGCTGTGGCATCAACCCGTGCCGCTCTGACTCATGTAGCCTGCTCGGATTGGCAGAGGTTGTTACCCAATCCGAGCAGGCTTAGTAGGCTCTGTATTCATTGGAGTGCATCGCCCGCCGGGATTGGCTGAGCGGCGCATACTGTATACATATTACAATTTTACAGAGCGCCCGGCGGACTGATATCCATCTGGCGGCTTCTTCACCCGGCGTATAAGACGACCCCCACTTTTTGGCTGTGTAATTTTGGTGTAAAAGGTAGTCTTATACGCCAGAAAATACAGTACTATTGTTTTAGTGCAAACTTATTACATTTACCTTTTTGAAATATGAACAGAAAATGAAATTACTAAAAAAAGGTAGCGATGTAAACTGGTGCACCACAACAATACTTGCATGGAAAACTAAAATCCAATATGCATTTCATGGCTTTGTGGGTTAGCACATCTGCCTTGCAGCACTTATGTCTGAGGTTCAAATCCCAGTTCCCTCCCACACCTCACAGACATGCTGGTTGGATTTGTGGCTAAATTGACCCTAGAAGGTATGATGCACCTGATGCATTCTACGGAGCGTACCCAAGATGGCTGCCTCACCCCAACACCAATCTGATCAGTGCTCTGTGGCCCCAGGGAGCAAAGATCTATCGAAATATCAATTCACAACTATATAGTCAGATTACAAGGGAATAAAAATGAATTAATGGAACATAAAAACACTGCAAATAAAAGTATAAAATCTCTGATGTGTCGGCTTTTTCCTGCAATGTGATAAGGGGGTGACAGGGTCTCTTTATGTTATGAAGTGGGAAAGAGTTAGAAGTTGTATGGGGTGTAATACTGTCAGGGTTGCTATTGGGGAGATTTCTCCTTACTCTGGTCCCAGGAAGATTCCAATGGTCAGGGTATGACTGGGCATCACTATTCTAGGAAGTGAGGGCAAACCTCCCCAGTGGAGACACAGCAATAAAAACCTGACAGAGTAACGCTTCCATACATTATAAAAAGAAAAGCAGGTGTGACCCCTGAACTTGTGAGATGACAGTGTACATGGACTGGTGACAATTTGTCTTCCATGGCTCTCTGGCTGCTCAGGAACTAATTGTCCTAGCACACCCTGCCAGCCTTGCTGGTGTTTGCAGTCCCCTACGGCCATATAGGCTTCCCTCTGCCGCAGGGGTCTCCAAACTATGGCCTGAGGGCCAGATGTGGCCATTTGCTAGACTTTATCTGACCTTTGAAATTCTATTCCTCCCACTGACACCAACAAGGGGGCACTATTTCTTCCACTGCTACCAATGATGGGATACTACTTCTACTAATGGGCGCACTACTCCTCCTACTGACCACAAACCCTGAGGCCATATTTATTCTCATTGATGCTGGGCCCAGGACATTTTCTAACCCCACTGGCCACAATCCGTCCCTCCTAAAGTCTGAAGGACAATAAACTGGACCTGGGACCTACAGAGAAACCCCCACTAAACCAGTAGGAAAAAGGAAACCCACCTCACCAATCTTTACAGCCTGGAGACAGCGCCGCCCCAATGGCCATCCAATCAAAAACGCAACAAATGTTACAAAGCTTCCTGAACAAAAAGGAAACACAATCTAACCTGAGGATTGAGGGGAGTGGGAGGGGTTTCTAATTGTCTGCGTTGCGTTTCCTGTAGAGAAGAGACCAATCATCTCTCAGGTTGCGGTCTTTGAAGAATATTGGGGAAATACCAATTCCTCCCATGCTTTATGTTCATAAACTCCACACAGGACAAAATCCAACCAACTTTTAAAAATATTTATTAAAATGATCAAAACGTGATCTAAAAAAAAAAAAAACAAGCAATTTTCAGGACCTATAAAAATACTTTCAATATCTACAAAGTACTTTTTCATTGTAAACACAATTTACATAAATTTTTAAATCTTAAAAATACTGGAAGAAAGACGGGGAACCCATTCACACTACTGCATTGTGGTAACACTTGCAGCAACACACGTTAAATGCGTTGGTGTAATGCAGTGCCATTCATTCAGAATGGGCTGCCAATGCACCTTGTCAATGGATCTGTGCTGCGAGAAATGGCACTTTTTTTGGTTATTCAGCGCATTTAAATAAACGGGCTGCCTTAATGCAATGCAGGTTAATGTGTGGCACAACATGTGTTAATACACATGAACCGCAATAGCGTGAAAGGGCCCTTAAAGGGTAACTCCACTTTTGAGATAAAAAAAAATATAGCAAATAAAAATAAATTATAGCAAAAAAAATTACAACACAGGCTATAGGGGTTGATTTACTAAGCCTAGGGAGTGCAAAATCTGGTGCAGCTGTGCACGGTAGCCAATCAGCATCTAAACTTTAGCCTGGTTAAAGTGGTTGTAAAAGCAGAAGTTTTTTTTTTTATCTTAATGCATTCTATGCATTAAAATAAAAAGCCTTCTGTGTGCAGCAGCCCCACCTCAGCCTCCTAATATTTACCTGGGCCCCATCCAGATCCAGCAATGTTGCAGAAGATTCTCGGCTGCCCGGGACTCCCCTCCTCACTGGCTGAGACAGCAACGTGGCGCCATTGGCTTTCGCAGCTGTCAAGCAAAGTCAGAGGAAGGGGCGGGGCCGGGACATAGGAAGCTGTGGCTCAGCTCTGGTGCCCCCATAGCTGCTTGCTGTGAGGGCACTCAACAGGAGGGGAGGAGCCAGGAGTGCTGAAGAGGGACCAGAAAAGAGGAGGATCCGGGCTGCTCTGTGCAAAACCATTCCACAAAGCAGGTAAGTATAACATGCTTTATTTTTAACTAAAAAACACCACCACCACAGGAGGAAGAAGAAGACGAAGACGAAGACGAAGACGAAGACGAAGACGAAGACGAAGAAGCTCGGTCCTTAAATATAAAAAAAAATTGGGCTAACTTTACTGTTGTCTTATTTTTGAATTTAAAAAAGTGTATTTTTTCCAAAAAAAAGTGCGCTTGTAAGACCCTTAAGGTGTGAGAGAAAGTATTGCAATGACCATTTTAATGAAAAAGTCACCCCCATTCAGATTCACTCTGACATAATCAAAGAGCAGAAAGAGGTGGGAATCTGTTAAAAAAAAAAAAAAAAAAAATTTGTTAAAATCCTTACAATGTACACTGATCACCCAGAGATGATTGTTTTTTTTTTCTCAACATAAGTGGAGTTACTCTTTAAGCTTTGATCAGTTTATAACAATGTATACATTAAGGCATGGTTAATAAAGCCATTTTTTAAAATGTCCATCAGTAAAATGGCACTCCCCTCAAGAAATGTGCTGACATGTCGTGGTTTTGCAGCTCACCTATTGGCTGTTCCAGCTTTGTGTTGCTTGCAATTGATGGGCTTTTCAAAGAAATGCAGCCCTCACCCCAGAAACAGACCAAAAGCATGAAAGTTCTTCTGTTGAAAGTAGGAAGCCCTATTTGAAATGAATTCCTACTTAAATTGATAATGCTTCAGCAGTTAAGTATTTCACCAGCAGTGGGCACTGCACAGGAAATTCTTGGTCATGGCAAAATCATATTACATTTCAGGGTCAAAAGTAAAATACGGTTTCCTTAAAACAGGAAAATTCCATATAAAAGATCGCACCACATCATATTAGAATTCTAAGAAGCTGTTGGAGAGTTACATTTGACAGCATGCTATTGCCCGCTATCAGCTGATGTAGCAGAACCTGCACAAGGCTCTGGAAGGATGCCGACAATATTGTCAGGATCTACCCAGCTGCCTGAATGACAGCTGGCTCTGCCTCTTAGCATTCGGCTAATAGCTGGAGACAGCTGTGCCCACCCCTGACAATGAGTGCTGGAGGGGCAGAGCGGTGACTAACAGTCACTGCAGACTGAAAACTGAGCGATCAGCAGTCATGTGATCACTCAGTTCTCAAACATAGAGCTGGCTGTGGACAGCTGCAGCATCACACTGATGCTGCAAGCATACATGTGAGCATAGATGTTTTTTTTTTTTTTCCTTTACAAACCCATATGTCTCCTTTAAATAACTGAATTTCCTTCAGAGACTCTGCCCCTGCGTGGGTAAATTTAGCCCCTATGTGGGCAGTTTGTATGCTATTTGAAGATTCAATAAAAAAAGATTTTACAAAAAAAAAAATTATTTCTGTCTCATTGGGCACATAGTGACATAGTTGTGAATGCCCCGTTTTATACAACAGCTGCTCGGAAATGGAAAGAAGTCTATTTTAGCTGGAGAAGAGATACTCAAATGTGGAGGGGCAAGAAAAGAGCCAGTTACAATAGTAAGGAAATCATTACACCGGTTCCTATGTGGCATAAGAAGCCAGCATGTGACTCACCATACTTTACCCACAAATGGCGTTTTAGAAATAATACAACCCTTTACACTGCTCACACGGTGGCCATATGTAGTTTCTCTACGTCACATGTGTAAAACACAAGGCTCGGGGGCAGGATCTGGCCCTCTAGGTAATTTTATGTGGCCCTCACACCTCTCTGATTAATTAATGCCTAAGCTCCTTCATTGGACTTCCAGATAAAGACTAGTTCCTGCATCGACATGTTCTAAAAATTTGAGCTATTTCTCCAGAGCCACTAGCCTATCAGATTCAAACTTTTATGTTATGTTTGAATCTCATTGTTGGCAATCTCCGATTTTATGAAAACACCAATACTTCAGGCCATTCGTTTTATGGACAGATGAAGAGTCCTAGCAGCTGAACAAATGCAGGACAAGTGTCTCATTATGGAAGGGAATCGTCCATATTAGTACATAGGTGTGTCTAATTCTCAAGGGATATTTCCATGATAACTGTACGTAGATTGTGCACTCATGAGGTGTACCCTATCAGCCATGAATAGGCACATGAAACCGGGTCTGGCTTCAGATAAAAGGAGAAGTATGGAAAAAAAAAAAAAAATCTAAAAACAAAAAAAGCCCATACATATTCATCTATATGGCTGTAGCATCAGTTTGATTCTGCCACTGACCCTGCTGGCTCTAAGTTCGAGAACTGAGCAATCACATGAATGCTGATCTCTCAGTTCTAAATCTTCACTGAGCAAAGAGTGGTGACTGTCAGTCGCTGCTCTGTGCTCTGCCCCTGTAGCGCTTACTGGAGTGCTGGGCTGTGCAGGATGCAAGAGCAGCTGGCTTAGGCTATCAGCAGATCCTTCCAGAGCCTGGACTGGCTCTGTGGCATCGGCCAACAGTGAGCTTTGGCCTGCTGTCGGCTGAATTTGGGTCACAGGAATGCAGAAATCCCTGCACTCCTGTGACCATGAAGAGCTTTTTTGGTCATACTTCTCTTTTTAAATGTGTGTGTATAAAAAAATGTATAATTAAGTTCGATCTGTCATTGGGGGTTCAAGACAAATGCATTTTCCACAAAATAAGGGTTGTGCAGTCTTCTATGTCTGTGATTAATACCCATCAAGACTTCAGCTATCAACACACAAGGCAGAAGATTCTCTTGGGGACCAGGTTCAACCTTGCACTCTTGCAAATTCCTTCCGAAGCCAGAGAGAGTCGTGATAGAAGCGAGAATCTCCCAGATTCAGAGATGTTCTCTTGTAGAAGTAGAAATAAAACACAGCCACTGTCAGGAAAAAAAAAAGAACAGTTAAGAAACCAAAGTCAAGATAAAATGGCTTAGTTGGTAGGGCAAATGACATCTGTAACTAGGGCCAGATTTACCATAACCATTTGTAATTTGGATAGCCTCCTCTTAAAAACTTTTGGGTAGATCCAGCATGGGAAATGGTGGTTTATATTATTTAGATCCATTGAACACCAGAGGTTGATGGCATGCCCTGGGTGGTCCCTCTCAATCTTCCTTTACTCTGCTGTAGAATCTGCTGTAAATGGTGACAGTGGGCAGCAGGCAAGTTGAGCCTTTGCTGTTATGCGTGTTCTACAAGCCTGCAAGAACTCAGCTAATTAATGATGGCAGGGGAGATGCTTCTTGTTGTCTTTCCCATGTCAATAGCCAAAGTGCCAAAGTGCAGTTCGAATATAAACAGAGCTCATTTCTAACACCAGGGGGAACCCAGCATGAATGGTAAGTGTCCAAATTGTGCTCCATGAGCCACTTTCTGGATTGGATGGATGGAGAAGTTGTGGGGGAGCACTGTCCAGGGGAGTATCAGTGGGTTGGGGTGGCCCCATTACACAGACACTGTAGGAGGTCCCTCCTAATATACTGGGATTCAAAGAGAACCTATTAGTACAGCTCAAGCTCCAATCCAGCATTGGAGGCGGCCATTACCGGACTCTCAGGAGCAGTGCTAGTTCTGTGAAAGGCTGTTGCTTCTGGGACTCCACAACAGATCAGAAACCTCAGCTGTAATAGATAACTGTTGTCCTGACAGGTCTCCTTTGTATCTCAAATAATCTGGTGGGCAATATACAGAGTCTACTCTTTTTTGTACGGGTGGCATCATTCCTTCCTATTGTAACGAACCACAAATAAGAAATCTACCAACTCAAAATCCAGGCCTGATCTTCATTCTTTAATTGTTTTCTAAAATGATTTAGGTTTGAGTGAGGGAGACCTGGAAAGTCAGAACTACAAGAGAATCAGCACCAAATACATGACTTTCCCTGGTAGTCAGATGGGTAATGCTGCAGTTTGGTTACATAACGAAACGTATCTGTAGTTAGTCTCCTCCATTGACTCAAATGGATAAAGAGATTAAACAAGGACGCAATAGACCTGTAGATTTATTTTTCTATTTTAAGTATACTTTTGGAAGATTAAACTGAAGAGATTAACCTCACAGAAACCACCCAAACAACCTCTAGTAAAGAATAAGAAAAGAAAAAAAAAGTTGTACAAAATATCTTAGTTCTAAATCTGCTGTAGAAGAATAAAACAAAAAACGATGGCGCTACTGAGACCAATGACAGCTGAGGGGGAGGGGGGCAATTGGGGTTTTTCCAGGGAATTGAAGGGAAAAACTGAATTGGCTGCTCCCCTAGATCAGGTCCTGAATACCGAATACATACAAGAAAAGGCGAGCAAAGTGGGCGCCTCCACCTAAGTGCAAACTGTGTATAAATGTCACATAATAAATGAGAATATTGTACTCTCTCAGTGAAAGATGATAGTGTGCATGTCATCCTATAACCTCCAGGGAGATGCAGAGATCGACAGGTCAGCGGCCGCTGCAGGCAGTTGTGCTTGGAAGCAGCTCAATGTCAGTCTATCAGCAGTCCTAACACCACTGATAGACTGACATCCAGCATCTTGACCAAGACCATGTTGCAATCACCAATTGTAATATAACTCAGCTTTTTTTGCTTCTCTGCTTTTTGGCTAAGATCAAATGTAGTATCTGTTCTCATCAGTGTCCAGTAAGGGGTGCTGCACCTCTATTTTGACCTTTTGGTAAAAATGGCTGGCTGTATGGTATTCCCTGCTGGTGTGATGGGCGGCTCTGAAGGTTGGACCGGCTGAAACCGAAACGGGGCATCCTCAGGATGTGGGGCATGGGATTAATTCCCACAGGAAGACTGGAAGGGGGGGGGGGGTCCAGTTTCTCCTGACTTGAACAGGCTTACCTGGTCTGGCCATGGAGAACCTGTGGTGTCAGTGCCCCCAGAGAGTTTGTCGCCCCAGGGGTGCTTAGAAACCCATGTGAGAATGAGAACACGACTACGTCACTTAATGCTTTTTTTTTTCTGCACAGCACCTCTCTGGGCTAGGCTTTTTGGCCAAATCTGGGGCAATTTTTGCTACCAGGTTGCAAAGCCTAGTACCTGCACTGGCACATTTATTTTTCTCACCGTTTTGTCACTTGCACTTTTGTCTGTGTTTCTTTTTCTCATTATGATGGAGTGTGGGGGTCCACAGGCCTACCTTGAAGTCTGGGGTGAGGATGTTCCTTCCTCCCCTGAACCAGGGGGGGGGGGATCTTTAGCTGACCATAAGGAGAGGGGTCCACCAGGCCTTTTGGCTAGGTGAACAATGTTGAACCTTGCCCCTGTCGCAAGCCTTCCACCCCCAAGGGGTCAGGGTAGAGTTCTGCCTCTTTGGGAGGTAAACTAGAGAAACACCCTTAGGTGCACTTTTTTTGTGTGTGTTTTTTCACTTTTTTGTGCAACACTGCGGGTTTAAAAAAAATATATATTATGTATGTATGTATGTATGTATGTATATATATATATAAAAACTGAACTTTCTCAGCAGTATGTAATGGTGGTGTAATAGAAAGCAGGTGCCTAGCTTGACCCACTGATACTCACACCTCTCAAATGACACCTCACCCAACCCTCCTCTGTCACTGGCAGCTTTAAATACCTGGTGCTTTCAGGTATGAGGGAGCATGTGATCTCCTCCCATGATGCAGTGCTAGGGCCTCGCATCTATTTGCTAATTCCAAGCTTAAAGCGATACTAAAGTCTCATATTTTTTTTTCATTTAAAAATAAACCACTGGCGCTCCTGGCCCCTCTCTCCTGTCCCCATAGCAAGCAGCTTGCTATGGGGGCACCCGAGCCGCTGCTCGGTGTGTCCATTCAGACACGCAGCCATAGTTCGGCCCTGCCCCTCTCTCTCCTCATTGGCTCACTTACAGCAGTGGGAGCCAATGGCACCCTGCTGCTACCTCAGCCAATGAGAAGGGAGAGTTCCGGGCAGCCAAGACTCTTGTGCAACATCACTGGATCAAGATGGGCTTAGCGAAGTATTAGGTGGGCTGCTGCTGCACACTCAAGTTTTTATCTCATTGCATTAAGATAAAAAAAACGTCCGCCTTTAGAACCAATTTAACCCCCATACACAGGGGCCAAATGTCGGCCGGTTCAATAGAAACGGGCCCTCATTTGGCCCATTTGTTTTGCAGCAGGTCTGACAGAAGCCTTCTGTTGAAGGAACATGACCGAGAAAGGTCTGCCGACCTCCTGATCTGTGCTCTTAGCCAATAGCTGAGATCGCTGACCGGAGAGTTCTGGCGGTTTACCTTGCTGTTCTATTGTGTTCTGACAGGGGGACAATAGAACAGCAAGGTAAATCGCTGTACTAGCATCAGATTGTTAATACAGCGGCTCCAACCTGAGCAGTCAGTTTTTTTTCATTCAGCCTGCTGGGTTAAACAAAAAAAAATTAAAAATAACAGTGTTATTAGCTTTATTCTCATGATGGAGGGGGTGACATGACTGCCCCCTCTAGGCTGTGACACCTAAAGAAACTGGGTATTCTGGTGGTGGCTGTAACAGTGAGAGAAGCAGCCGGGGGGGGGGGGGGCACTGGCAAGATGAGAATCAGTGAACTGGAGTGGCCCCTTTACACAGATGCTGTCACTCTGCCCTGAGTCGGATCTATTTATCACTTATATACTAACATTTAAATATACACAGACTCACCGACTCTCTGCAGAACAAACAATGCCTGGAGCCCATCAGACCAAATGAAGGCTTTTTCTGTGTTCCACCGTAAATTCTAAAAAGGAAAATGTACAGCAAATCAGATGTTACACATATCAGCTTCAATAAATACCTTAGAAACAGAAACCTTGTAATAAAGAGGATCGTACCATGAGCCATACGTGTAATGCCACGCTGAGCCCTAAGTGCAGAGCGCACAGGATAACGGTGACCTGAAATCGCTGGCACAGGAGGCCCAGGAGACCAGCTTGGAACACAAAGGTGTTAAACAGCATGAGAAACAAGACGATGGCTGCAAATAGGATGCCCACATCCTGCAATCTGAAATGGAAAAAGACATGAAGATAACCGTGATGGCTTCAGAACTCATTTATGTTATTTAAAAAAATAAAGACAACCATGACTTACATGAAGAGCACAAGCTGGATAACTGGAGCTGAACGCAGCAACTCAGAGAATGAATTGACAAATAAGTCATATATCAGCAGCAGGGACTGCAAGGAAAGCACCAGGCTGTAGTTCCCAGGCTGCAGCATCTTCCAATACACTGACCTGCACAGAGAGACATGGAATGTTAGACATGGAGACAAGGAGAACAAAATGGAAACCAGAACTGGGTACAGAAAGGAACTTGTAATGGTAATGACAGATGTATCATGTTCTTCAGGAGACAAAATTCACGTAGTACTTTGTCCCATCTTCTTATGTGCTGTTTGAGGCTATCTGTGAGGTCAAAGAGTGCGCCTCTCTTCCCTCCAAGGCCATCTGACAACACAGCTAGAAAGCAGAGGGCTGCTTCGACAGGCGGCACTTTTCTCTGTCTCCATGCACTTGCCCAAGTCAAGCGTCTCACTAGGAATGCCGGGAGAGGGGGGCTAAATGGTCCAGGCAAGCGGACAAGTGCTTGGAGATGGAGAAAAGTGTGATCTGTCAAAGCAGCCATCTTCTTGCTAGCTGCCTTTTTTAGATGGCCTTGGGTGGCAGAGCAGTAACCTGTCCAAACTCACAGCTAGCCTTAGACAGCACATAGAAGAAGGGATAAAAGTACTACATGCACTTTTTCCCCTGGGGAACAGAACACATTAATAAAGATACACTGCATTTTTTTGGTTGCAACTTACACAGTTAAAGAGGAGGTCCAACCTGGGTGAGAAAAAAAAAAAAAAAAAAAAAAGGTCAGCAGCTTCAAATACTGTAGCTGCTGACTTAATATTAGGGCACTTACCTGTCCAGGGATCCCACAATGTCGGCACCCCAGCTAATCTTCGGATCGACTCCCGGGTGCTGCCGCCGCCATTCCTGGTAAGGAAACCAGGCAGTGAAGACTTCCCCTACTGCACATGTGCGAAGTGCACTGCGCTTTCTAATTGGCCCGGCGGGGGAAGGAGGAGGGGGGGGCCGAACTTCCGGAGAGGGGCCATGGCCCGTTCTCCCGGAAGTGGGGAAGGGGACCGGAGGGGGGGGGGGAGCATATAAAAACAGAAAATTTCCTATCAAATATTTACCGTAAATTTCCTTTACTGATAGACTCCATGGCAGCAACGTGTGGGTTAGCCCCGCCTCCATAACTAACCTATAGGAACCTCTCCCATAAGTCTTTGCTCTGGGTTACCAGCCGTGTTTCGTAACTAGCCTATTCCAGGCATTTGGGAGGGAACTCCGGCTGCCATGGAGTCTATCAGGAAAGGAAACTTACGCTAAGTATTTGATATGAAATTTTCAGTTTTCCTGACAGACTCCTTGGCAGCAACGTGTAGGAAATACCTCGCCGTACACACCCAGGTGGGGAAATTCTGAGCTAAGAAAATAAAATGTATTCAACACCGTCAACTGACAGTATTTGCAAACCAAAACTGACAGATAAGGCAGCTGGCTCAACACAGTAGTGAGACACAAATGTATTGATGGAAGACCAGGAAGCCACCCTACAGATAACTTCAGGAGCGACATGGTGTGAAGCTGCCCAAGAACTCGAGATACTCCAAGTTGAGTGCGCTGTTACTGCCTCTGGATGAGCCGAGCCCTTTGTTTTATAAGCTTGTTGAATGGTCTGCACAATCCATGCTGCAATGGATCTAACTGAGGCCCGCATTCCTCTGTTATTACCGTGGGGAAGGATGAAATAAAAATCTGATTGCCGAAAGGGAGCCGTGATCTCCAGGTATTGTTTCAGAGTGTGCCCGACATCAAGGGGGTGGACATCTTGATTTTCTGTTGATCTAAAGGTGGGGAGGACAATTTCTTGATTTTCGTGGAAAATTTTGGTCACTTTAGGATTTGACCCCAGTATGGGAAGTAACACAGCTCTGTCTGGAACGAAAGTTAGAAATGGCTCCTTCGATCCCAGGTTTCTGATTTCAGACACTATTTTACTGAAGTAACAGCCACCAGGAAGGTGGTCTTGAGAGTAAGATATTTCGCTGAGAGTGGCTTGTCAGAATCTGATCCAAGCTGGGAAAGGAAATCCAGAATAAGTACAATACCTGTACCTAAAGTGAGCTAACTGAAAGGGATAGGTCTATACCTGATTGCAGGAAGCTAAGAACGTCCTGTACTGCCGGAGAACTACAAGGGTTGGACCTGGCGGACATGTGGTCTGTGAACCTGGTCCATGTTCGTTCATAGACCCTGTTAGTGCTCATTCTTCTAGAGTTCAGGAGGGTAGGGATAACCCCCTCTGGGCAGCCAAACCTGTCCTTGTTGAGGTCAGAGGAGAATGGGTAGACTTCCAGAAGATAGAAAAGCAACAGTAATTCAAAAACCCACTCGTTAAAACCGAGGTATGCAAAATACCATCTCTGAAAGCACAACACATCGAACCTTGAAGAAGATGGGCTACAGCAGCAGAAGATCACACTGGGTGCCACTCCTGTCAGCTGAGAACGGGAAACTGAGGCTACAATTCTCACAGGTTCACAAAAATTGGACAATAGAGGATTGGAAAAACCTTGCCTGGTCTGATGAGTCTCGATTTCAGCTGCGACATTCAGATGGTAGGGTCAGAATTTGCCGTAAACAACATGAAAGCATGGATCCATCCTGCCTTGTATCAATGTCGTTTCGTCAAAATGTGACGTCTTCCTGGGGCACGGGCGGCGTGCTGACTCACCGCCTGATATTCAGGCTGGTGGTGTAATAGTGTCAGAAAGGGGGGGGATATTTTCTTGGCACACATTTTGACGAAACGACGTAGGGTGAGCGGCGGGCCCCGTCCCATTTAGTAGCCGGCCGGCTCGAAAAATTAAGCAGTTTGTTACCTTTTGATTTTTTTAACCACTATAGACCCGTGCTATAGCCACTGTGTCCCTGAGAAGCCCGGATAAAGACCCAGGCAGGGTACATGCCATACGCCCATCTGGTCTCTCTAATACAGGGACCAGATTAGCTGGTAATGCTATTTTTATCATTCGGTGGAGGATCTCGATGTCCCAGATGGGAATCACCATTAATACAGTTTGAATCTTGTGGTGGACTACATGAAGCGCGGATCTACCTTGTGACATCCTACCGGGACGACGTCTATTGACGTCGTCCCGATGTGGATGGGATAATTGAATGTATATATAATTTATTGTATATTTACTTTATTTGTTTTCAGCGCAGCCATTTTTCCTTTATTGGTGGTGTAATAGTGTGTGGGGATATGTTTAACCACTATAGACCCGTGCTATAGCCAAATGACGGCTACAGCGCGGATCTATTGTGCCGGGACGACGTCTATTGACGTCGTCCCGGCCACGAGCTGCCTGCGCGCCCCCAGAAGGGCGCGCGCGGCACGCTCTGTGATCAGCGAGTCTGTGAGACTCGCTGGATCACAGATCCGAGTAAGGGGTCGATCCCGACCCCTTACCACGTGATCAGCTGTCAGCCAACGACAGCTGATCATGTGATACTAACAGAGCCGGTAATCGGCTTTTTTCCTCCTCGCGCTGTCAGGAAAGCCGATCACCGGCAGCAGTGAGAGGGACATCAGTCCCTCTCACTGCAATGTGCCCAGCGATGTGCCCACCTTTGCCCCATTAAAGTGCCCCTACCAGTGCCCACAGTGCCATCTCTCAGTGCCCACAGTGCCAGTGCTGCTCATCAGTGTCACCTACCAGTGCCCATCAGTGCCACCCATCAGTGTCATCCATCAGTGTCACCCATCCGTGCCATCTTTGCTGTCCCCACCAGTACCGACTTATCTGTCCCCACCAGTGCAGCCTATCAGTGCCCACCAGTGCAGCCTATCAGTGCCCACCAGTGCAGCCTATCAGTGCCCACCAGTGCAGCCTCATCAGCGCATATCAATGAAGCCGAAAAATTACCTGTTTGCAAAATTTTATAACAAACTATTAAACATTTTTTTTTTTTTTTTAATTTTCCATCTTTTTTTGTTTGTTTCGCAAAAAATAAAAAACCCCAGCTGTGATTAAATACCACCAAAAGAAAGCTCTATTTGTGGGAAAAAAATGATAAAAATGTAATTTGGGTACAGTGTTGTATGACCACGCAATTGTCATTCAAAGTGCGTCAGCGCCGAAAGCTGAAAATCGGTCTGGTCACGAGGGGGGTTTAAGTGCAAAGTAATCAGGTGGTTAAACGCCACGGCCTCCCTGAGTATTGTTGCTGACCATGTCCATCCCTTTATGACTACAGTGCCCCCATCTTCTGATGGCTCCTTCCAACAGGATAATGCACCATGTCACAAAGCTCCAACCATCTCACCACTGGTTTCTTGAACATGACAATGAGGTCACTGCACTCCAATGTGGTGGAATGGGAGATTTGCATCATGGATATACAGCCGACAAATCTGCAGCAACTGCATGATGCTATCATGTCACTATGGACCAAAATCTCTGAGGAATGTTTCCAACACCTTGTTGAATCTATGCCACGGAGGATGAAGGCAGTTCTGAAGGCAAAATGGGGTCCAACCTGGTACTAGCAAGGTGTACGTAATAAAGTAGCTGTTGAGTTTATGTGCCGGTTTTGTTCAGGCATTCTGCTAAGAGGTACAGGAACATTTGTCAGCAGAGATCGTAATGGGCCTTATAATGGCAACACACAGAAATGCCACATGTCCTAGTTAAAGCGGAGCTCCACCCTAAAGTGGAACTTCCACTTATCGGATTCCTCCCCCCCTCCGATGCCACGACTGGCACCTTTCAGGGGGAGGGGGGTGCAGATACCTGTATAATACAGGTATCTGCACCCACTTCCGGGACTAGCATCTCCGCCCATATCCGAGGATATCCGAGGATGCCCCGTTGTGTCTTGGGAAACACAGTTCCCAGGATACAGCGGGGACCAATAGAGAAGCGCAGCGCGACTCGCGCATGCGCAGTAGGGAACCGGGCAGTGAAGACGCTGCGTCTTCACTTCCTTATTCCCTGACAGAGGATGGCGGCGGGGCAGCGAGAGACGAGCGCTCGCTCGTCACATTCTGCCGACACCGCTGGAACCTGGAACAGGTAAGTGTCCATTTATTAAAAGTCAGCAGCTGCAGTATTTGTAGCTGCTGACTATTAATATTTTTGGTGCGGGTGCAGCTCCGCTTTAAAAGGACCTGCTCAGGGGGCTGAGGGTAGGTGAATATCTCATTCTAGCCTAGGGAGTGTGGGGGTGTGTTCCCGCAAAAAATTGACTGTTATATACCTCCCAACTTTTTGAGATGGGAATGAGGGACACCTATCAGCAAAAGTATACAGGCATAGGACACACCCCTTGCCACGCCCCTTAAAGGAGAATTGTACAAAAAACAAGATTGGTTAAACCCACAAGTGCTTTTTTTTACCATTACTATTCCTTTATATTGGCTTTTGGAATTTACAAATGCAGAAATTTAGAAATCAGATGAAAGATTTAGTGCTGGGAAACACTTTTTGAGAGATAAAAGGTACATTTTATATACAACTATATAGATCAGACCAAAATGAGGGGCAAATGAGGGACATTGCTCCAAATCAAGGACAGTCCCTTGAAATCGGGGACAGTTGGGAGCTATGCCTGTTATAGAGGGGGGAGGGGGGGGGGGTGAATGCACCTGGTCTCCAAATAGGTGCAAGAACCCCAGCAAATGGCTGTAAAGGGTGGCCCCATTGAAAGCGATGGGAGGCTGTCGGTGTTCTGCACAGGTCCAGCACTTGCGCAGTAAGGAGGGTAAGGAGACGCCAAAAGAGCACTTAATAGTACCTTCTGCCCTGAGGCCAGGTTCAAGCCCCACCATGTAAGAGGACATACGGTACATGATGTAAAACAGCACTTTGTAACACAAGCACGGCTTCGCTTGGCAAATTTTTATTCTAACTCTATGTCCACTTGGATGGTGGGGCTTGAACCTGGACTCAGTGCGCAGGCGCCGTTCATCTTCGGAGACTTTTGGCGTCTCCTTGTCCTCCGTACTGCGCAAGCACAGTATAGGGCGGACACTATCCGACTGGGGACAGTATTCGACAAGACACCGGCTCTTGCAGCTAGTCGCGGCCACTCACGTGTAAACGTTCATTCTGCAATATGAGAGAAAAGCCCTACCACTGGGGTTCTTGCATCTCATTGGAGGCAGGGTGTGTTTTTAGAGGTGAATGCCCCGAAAGGTGCGATTTAACGTACAAAACTTCATTGCGGAGATTTGTACACATCGGATCCGTCCCACGAAAAAGACTAACGCACACCTGTGAGAGCGCATTCATACAGAAAACAATACGTATGGTGGGAAAGCAGCTTGTCCTACACATTCATATATATATATATATATATATATATATATATATATATGGGGGTCATTCACACAATACAACACAGGAGCCTGCAGGAGAAAACAATGCATGCCAGCTTGTCTGATCATCCTGCAGAACACAGAGCTGGGGGGGGAGGAGTATAGGATGTGATCTGTCACTCTCTGGACTTTTGGAGCACTAATAGCCCCAGCACACCAGTCCCCATAGAGAAGCAGACACTGCCATTACAGGGGGTAGGGAATGAGGACAGTCCCGATCTCACATAATATACAGAAGACATGGATACACACGCGATTGTAGTGAACAGCCCGCCGTCTCCAAGGCCCGATCATACAAGCTAAACTTCCACCGCCATCATCCTGCTGTGAGCGCTGCCATGACAACAGTGATCCCAAGCCATGTGATCCCGACGCACAGCGACGTTCTCCCGAGGGCGGCCATATTGCATATGGGTACTGCGGGCAGCAGTTTTGTATTTCCTCCCACTCTGCTATATAGAGAGCTGCCAGGACCTCTTTCCCTACCGGTGTAGTATCATATTTTGCTGCCTATCACACTATGGTGCGGAAGTGACGTTCTGGGCAGAAATTTCGTACTGCGCATGCGCGAAGCGTTCCAAACACTCGCGCCGTGCGGTCCACATGATTTTCGGCAATACAGTTCAGCGACACCATCAGATAATGTCACGGAAGTGACATTACAGACAACACAAACACTGGGCTGTGCGTTCCAACACTAATTCCTTCCTTGTTACCCAGTATCATTTTTTACCAACCATGCTGAGCTACCTGTTTTGATAGATCCTGCAATGCTGGGACTTGTAGTGCCTAAAATCAATCCTGCAATGCTGGGACTTGTAGTGCCTAAAATCAATCCTGCAATGCTGGGACTTGTAGTGCCTAAAATCGATCCTGCAATGCTGGGACTTGTAGTGCCTATAATCGATCCCGCAATGCTGGGACTTGTAGTGCCTAAAATCGATCCTGCAATGCTGGGACTTGTAGTGCCTATAATCGATTCTGCAATGCTGGGACTTTTAGTGCCTATAATCGATCCTGCAATGCTGGGACTTGTAGTGCCTATCCTGAGCTACCTGCGGTGATCGATCCTACAATGCTGGGACGAGAAATATTATGCTCTCGAGCGGGCGGAGAGGTGGTTAAGCGTCAGGAACAGCCCCGCCCACCACCCTAAAAAAACCGTGAATCGCGCATGCGCAAATCTTATGTATGTCCAGGGTCCAGAAAAATTATGGACTCGAGGGGGCAGGCGGACAGAGCGGAGCTTGGAGAGGGGGACGGGACCCCGTACATAGCACTGAGTCCAAGTACAGTACATTGTTCTGTCATCAATTACGCTGCCACTCCGCCCATCAAACGCCTCACTGTGCCCGTCTAATGCAGCCACTCCACCCATCAAACGCCTCACTGTGCCCGTCTAATGCAGCCACTCCACCCATCAAACGCCTCACTGTGCCCGTCTAATGCAGCCACTCCACCCATCAAACGCCTCACTGTGCCCGTCAAACGCTGCCACTCCGCCCATCAAACACCTCACGGTGCCCGTCAAACGCTGCCACTCCGCCCATCAAACACCTCACTGTGCCCGTCTAATGCAGCCACTCCACCCATCAAACGCCTCACTGTGCCCGTCAAACGCCTCACTGTGCCCATCTAATGCAGCCACTCCACCCATCAAACACCTCACTGTGCCAGTCAAACGCCTCACTGCGCCCAGCAAACGCCTCAATGTGCCCGTCAAACACAGCCACTGCGCCCATCAAACACCTCACTGCACCCAGCAAACACCTCACTGCACCCAGCAAACGCAGCCACTGTGCCAGTCAAATGCCTCACTGCGCCCATCAAACACCTCACTGCACCCATCAAACACCTCACTGCGCCCAGCAAACACAGCCACTGTGCCAGTCAAATGCCTCACTGCGCCCATCAAACACCTCACTGCGCCCATCAAACACCTCACTGCGCCCAGCAAACGCAGCCACTGTGCCAGTCAAATGCCTCACTGCGCCCATCAAACACCTCACTGCACCCATCAAACACCTCACTGCACCCAGCAAACGCAGCCACTGTGCCCGTCAAACGCCTCACTGCGCCCATCAAACACCTCACTGCACCCAGCAAACGCAGCCACTGTGCCCGTCAAATGCCTCACTGCGCCCATCAAACACCTCACTGCACCCATCAAACACCTCACTGCACCCAGCAAACGCAGCCACTGTGCCCGTCAAACGCAGCCACTGTGCCCATCAAACGCCTCACTGCGCCCATCAAACACCTCACTGTGCCCATCAAACGCCTCACTGCGCCCATCAAACACCTCACTGCACCCAGCAAACGCCTCACTGCACCCATTAAAAGCCTCACTGCGCCCAGCAAATGCCTCACTGTGCCCCGGCAAACACCTCACTGCGCCCATCAAACGCAGCCACTGTACCCAAAAATTGCCGCCACTGTGCCATCAAACGCAGCTACTATACCCATCAATTGCTGCCAGATTGTCAAGCCGCAGTTGTGCTCCCTGGGGGTATGCTGATCGCACATCCGTGCTGCTGGAGGGAGCCCAGACGACCATAAATGAGGGACCTGCATGTCATGGTAAGTGAGACCATCCCATATCCCACTCCATCTTCCCCGAGGACAGGGACAACGCCCCCCCCCCCCCCCGAGGACAGGGACCCCTCCCCCCGAGGACAGGGACCCCCTCCCCCCCTCTGAGGACAGGGACCCCACTCCCCTAAAGACAGAGACCCCCTTCTCCCCCTGAGGACAGGGAAACCTTCTCCTCCCTGAGGACAGGGACCCCCTTCTCACTCTGGGACAGGGATCCTATCTCACCTGGGGGCAAGAACTCCATCTCCCCTGGCAACAGGGACTTCATCTCACCTAGGGACCCCATCTCCCCTAAGAACAGGAACCTGATCACCCTGTGTGTGCCAACCTCACTGCCCTGCCTGCCATGTGTCCTGTGCGAGGGCCCACCTGTGACAGCTCTTATCAGGACTTCATCCCACTGTGTGATCCCCTACATGACTGATCCCTCTGTGCACCCCTTACACGGGGAACCCCTCTGTCTGCTCCCCCTACATGTCTGCATACTCTGACCACCACCTGTACCATTTCCACATCCTCTGACTGCCTCCTGTATCCTGTGCACATGTTCCGACCACCTCTTGTACCATGTCCGCAGCCTCTAACCACTTCCTGTATCCTGTCCGCAGCCTCTAACCATCTCTTGTATCCTGTCTGCAATATCTGACTATCTCTTGTCTTTTAACGTGTCTGCAGTCTATTAGGGGAAGTCTGGAGAGGAATCAAGAGTGAGAGCACCACCGGGATTGGGATTACGGGAGGAGTCAGACGTGTATGGACTGTGGAGTAGAGACTATAGAATATAAACCAGAACCACCAACCTGGAGCCGCCTAACTGAGCCTTGCACGCTGCACCGGAGAGGAGGTCAGTGACAGCGCCGTCAGGCCAGTCTGAGGGGGGGGGGAGGGGTGAATACAATTATGTAAGAGGGCACTGATATAAAGGTTTCCCCTCATCTCAGTAACACACCCCCCCTCTTACCTTACTGTATTCACTCTCCGGAAGGTGGTCTCTGGTCACACCCCCCCCCCCCCCCATATCACATTTCCTGGCATTCCCCTTTACATCAGAGTCCGCAGGATTCTTCCCCCTTACAGTGTAAGGGAGCTCAGATGAAAGAAAAATGCTGCAGAGCATAATCTAAGGAGGAACTCTGATTGATGTAAGGGGTGCTCTGGTCACCAGAGACCACCTTATATCAGAGTCCACTGCATTCCCATTTACATCAGAGTTCCCACTTTCATCAGGGTCTGCGGCATTGCCCTTTACATCAGTGTTTCCCTTTACATCAGGGTTCGCAGAGTTCCCCCTGTAAGATTAGAAGGGATGGAGGCCCAGAGACATGTCCAGAGAACACAGAGGATACATGGGATAGATTAGAAGGGATGGAGGCCCAGAGACATGTCCAGGGTACACAGAGGATACATGGGATAGATTAGATGGGATGGATGTCCAGGGAAAGCAGAAGAGGCCTCCATCCCATCTAATCTATCCCATGTATCCTCTGTGTTCTCTGGACATGTCTCTGGGCCTCCATCCCTTCTAATCTATCCCATGTATCCTCTGTGTTCTCTGGACATGTCTCTGGGCCCCCATCCCTTCTAATCTATCCCATGTATCCTCTGTGTACCCTGGACATGTCTCTGGGCCCCCATCCCTTCTAATCTATCCCATGTATCCTCTGTGTACTCTGGACATGTTTCTGGGCCCCCATCCCTTCTAATGCATCCCATGTATCCTCTGTGTACCCTGGACATGTCTCTGGGCCTCCATCCCTTCTAATCTTACAGGGGGAACTCTGCGAACCCTGATGTAAAGGGGAACACTGATGTACTGTAAAGGGCAATGCCGCAGACCCTGATGAAAGTGGGAACTCTGATGTAAATGGGAATGCAGTGGACTCTGATATAAGGTGGTCTCCGGTGACCAGAGCACCCCTTACATCAATCAGAGTTCCTCCTTAGATCATGCTCTGCAGCATTTTCCTTTACATCTGAGTTCCCTTGCACTGTAAGGGGGAAGAATCCTGCAGACTCTGATGTAAAGGGGAATGCCAGGAAATGTGATGTTGGGGGGGGGGGGGGACTCTGGTGACCAGAGACCACCTTCCACAGAATGAATACAGTAAGGTAAGAGGGGGGGGTGTTACTGAGATGAGGGGAAACCTTTATATCAGTGCCCTCTTACATAATCGTATTCACCCCCCCCCCTCAGACTGGCCTGATGGCGCTGTCACTGACCTCCTCTCCGGTGCAGCGTGCAAGGCTCAGTTAGGCGGCTCCAGGTTGGTGGTTCTGGTTTTTATTCTATAGTCTCTACTCCACAGTCCATACACGTCTGACTCCTCCCGTAATCCCAATTCTGGCGGTGCTCTCACTCTTGATTCCTCTCCAGACTTCCCCTAAGAGACTGCAGACACGTTAAAAGACAAGAGATAGTCAGAGATTGCAGACAGGATACAAGAGATGGTTAGAGGCTGCGGACAGGATACAGGAAGTGGTTAGAGGCTGCAGACATGGTACAAGAGGTGGTCAGAACATGTGCACAGGATACAGGAGGCAGTCAGAGGATGTGGAAATGGTACAGGTGGTGGTCAGAGTATGCAGACATGTAGGGGGAGCAGACAGAGGGGTTCCCCGTGTAAGGGGTGCACACAGAGGGATCAGTCATGTAGGGGGATCACACAGTGGGATGAAGTCCTGATAAGAGCTGTCACAGGAGGGCCCTCACACAGGACACATGGCAGGCAGGGCAGTGAGGTTGGCACACACAGGGTGATCAGGTTCCTGTTCTTAGGGGAGGTGGGGTCCTGATCCCCAGGGAAGATGGGGTCCCTAGGTGAGATGAAGTCCCTGTTGCCAGGGGAGATGGAGTTCCTGCCCCCAGGTGAGATAGGATCCCTGTCCCAGAGTGAGAAGGGGGTCCCTGTCCTCAGGGGGGAGAAGGGGGTCTCTGTCTTGGGAGGAGGGAGTCCCTGTCCTCAGAGGGGGGGAGGGGGTCCCTGTCCTCGGGGGGGGGGGGGGGTTGTCCCTGTCCTCGGGGAAGATGGAGTGGGATATGGGATGGTCTCACTTACCATGACATGCAGGTCCCTCATTTATGGTCGTCTGGGCTCCCTCCAGCAGCACGGATGTGCGATCAGCATACCCCCAGGGAGCACAACTGCGGCTTGACAATCTGGCAGCAATTGATGGGTATAGTAGCTGCGTTTGATGGGCACAGTGGCTGCATTTGCTGGGTGCAGTGAGGTGTTTGATGGGCACAGTGAGGCGTTTGACGGGCACAGTGAGGTGTTTGATGGGCACAGTGAGGCATTTGCTGGGTGCAGTGAGGTGTTTGATGGGCGCAGTGAGGCGTTTGATGGGCACAGTGACTGCGTTTGATGGGCACAGTGGCTGCATTTGCTGGGCGCAGTGAGGCGTTTGCCGGGCACAGTGACTGCGTTTGCCGGGCACAGTGAGGCGTTTGCTGGGCGCAGTGAGGCGTTTGCCGGGCACAGTGGCAGTGTTTGCTGGGTGCAGTGAGGCGTTTGCTGGGCGCAGTGAGGCGTTTGACGGGCACAGTGAGGCATTTGCTGGGTGCAGTGAGGTGTTTGATGGGCGCAGTGGCTGCGTTTGACGGGCACATTGAGGCGTTTGACGGGCACAGTGAGGTGTTTGATGGGCGGAGTGGCAGCGTTTGACGGGCACAGTGAGGCGTTTGATGGGTGGAGTGGCTGCATTAGACGGGCACAGTGAGGCGTTTGATGGGTGGAGTGGCTGCATTAGACGGGCACAGTGAGGCGTTTGATGGGTGGAGTGGCTGCATTAGACGGGCACAGTGAGGCGTTTGATGGGCGGAGTGGCAGCGTAATTGATGACAGAACAATGCACTGTACTTGGACTCAGTGCTATGTACGGGGTCCCGTCCCCCTCTCCAAGCTCCGCTCTGTCCGCCCGCCCCCTCGAGTCCATAATTTTTCTGGACCCTGGACATACATAAGATTTGCGCATGCGCGATTCAGGTTTTTTTTAGGGTGGTGGGCGGGGCTGTTCCTGACGCTTAACCACCTCTCCGCCCGCTCGAGAGCATAATATTTCTCGTCCCAGCATTGTAGGATCGATCACCGCAGGTAGCTCAGGATAGGCACTACAAGTCCCAGCATTGCAGGATCGATTATAGGCACTACAAGTCCCAGCATTGCAGAATCGATTATAGGCACTACAAGTCCCAGCATTGCGGGATCGATTATAGGCACTACAAGTCCCAACATTGCAGGATCGATTTTAGGCACTACAAGTCCCAGCATTGCGGGATCGATTATAGGCACTACAAGTCCCAGCATTGCAGGATTGATTATAGGCACTACAAGTCCCAGCATTGCGGGATCGATTATAGGCACTACAAGTCCCAGCATTGCAGGATCGATTTTAGGCACTACAAGTCCCAGCATTGCAGGATTGATTGTAGGCACTACAAGTCCCAGCATTGCAGGATCGATTTTAGGCACTACAAGTCCCAGCATTGCAGGATTGATTTTAGGCACTACAAGTCCCAGCATTGCAGGATTGATTTTAGGCACTACAAGTCCCAGCATTGCAGGATTGATTTTAGGCACTACAAGTCCCAGCATTGCAGGATTGATTTTAGGCACTACAAGTCCCAGCATTGCAGGATCTATCAAAACAGGTAGCTCAGCATGGTTAGTAAAAAATGATTCTGGGAAACAAGGAAGGAATTAGTGTTGGAACGCACAGCCCAGTGTTTGTGTTGTCTGTAGTGTCACTTCCGTGACATTATCTGATGGTGTCGCTGAACTGTATTGCCGAAAATCATGTGGACCGCACGGCGCGAGTGTTTGGAACGCTTCGCGCATGCGCAGTACAAAATTTCTGCCCAGAACGTCACTTCCGCACCATAGTGTGATAGGCAGCAAAATATGATACTACACCGGTGTTGTAAAAAAAATTGCGACTAAAAAAAAAAATCCTCACCTCGTCACTTCCGGTGCGGCTACGTCACTAAAAACAGCTGACGGCGGGGCTTTAGCGCGCCTGTGCCACTTCACTGCCCTTAACAGCGCAGGCGCGGAGCTAATCGCACTCCACAAACATTACGGGCGCGAGCGAGCGGACGGGCGGAGGCGGGGAGATGGTTACAACATCGGCAGCAGCTCCGCCCACCCCTCCCCACTAACACGCCCACGAATCAAACATTATAGAGTGAAGGCGGTCTAGACTCTACATGGCTCGAGACGTTTTTTACAACACCGTCTCTGAGCCGGACATGCGCAGTAGCCGCAGGGAGGATTTCAGGCGTCTCCTCAGGTGAAGTCACGTGGATTCGCTCTACCTGCTACGTGCAACACGTGACTAGCGCAGAGAGCGACGTCACGGCTCAGGTGGAAGTAGCCAATCAGAAGGGATATCATCTTCTCAGGCTGACAACAGCTGGAGCCGTTACCCTGTGACGTCAAGACCTGATCTGATAAATAGCCGAGCAGAGGACGGATTCGGTCAGTGTGGGGAGAACTCAGAAGAGGAAACATCTCCATCCCAGAGCTCCGGAGGGAGGAGTCACAGCGTGTCTGTGTGTCCGGGGCTGCCTTCTCTGCGCAGGCTCTAAGGAACTCCCAGCAATCTCTGTAGTCCCACAGCATCTTATTCCAGGCTGGGAGCTGAACCCCCATCACTTGCACAGTGCATGCTGGGAGTTGTAGTTCCTCATGTGGACAGAGATTGCTGGGACTTGTAGTTCCTTTAGAACCTGAGCAGAGGAGGCAGATCACACAGACATGCCGGGACCTGGCTGTAGTCTGGACAATGGCTCCTCCCTCCAGAGCTCTGTGTGGGGGATGGGCCCTCCTTCTCCACTCACCTACCACCGAGGGTGGGGCTCCAATTGCCCGCCCTCCCCCACACAAAGAGGGGACACTACCACCCTGGGCATGGGGTGATTGTGGTCAGTGGAACTTCCCAAGTTTCATCTGCCCTCACTCCCGGGGACCATGCCCAGCATACTGGTAATACCCCCTGCCCCCACCTACATGCAATCATCTACCACCAAGGGTGACAATGCCTCAGGCTTTGCTACACCCACTTATCTACCACCAAGAGGGGACACTACCACCCTGGGCATGGGGTGATTGTGGTCAGTGGAACTTCCCAAGTTTCATCTGCCCTCACTCCCGGGGACCATGCCCAGCATACTGGTAATACCCCCTACCCCAACCTACATGCAATCATCTACCACCAAGGGTGACAATGCCTCAGGCTTTGCTACACCCACTCATCTACCACCAAGAGGGGACATTACCACCCTGGGCATGGGGTGATTGTGGTCAGTGGAACTTCCCAAGTTTCATCTGCCCTCACTCCCGGGGACCATGCCCAGCATACTGGTAATACCCCCTGCCTCCACCTACATGCAATCATCTACCACCAAGGGTGAAAAATGCCTCAGGCTTTGCTACACCCACTCATCTACTACCAAGAGGGGACGCTACCACCCTGGGCATGGGGTGATTGTGGTCAGTGGAACTTCCCAAGTTTCATCTGCCCTCACTCCCGGGGACCATGCCCAGCATACTGGTAATACCCCCTACCCCCACCTACATGCAATCATCTACCACCAAGGGTGACAATGCCTCAGGCTTTGCTACACCCACTTATCTACCACCAAGAGGGGACACTACCACCCTGGGCATGGGGTGATTGTGGTCAGTGGAACTTCCCAAGTTTCATCTGCCCTCACTCCCGGGGACCATGCCCAGCATACTGGTAATACCCCCTGCCTCCACCTACATGCAATCATCTACCACCAAGGGTGACAATGCCTCAGGCTTTGCTACACCCACTCATCTACCACCAAGAGGGGACACTACCACCCTGGGCATGGGGTGATTGTGGTCAGTGGAACTTCCCAAGTTTCATCTGCCCTCACTCCCGGGGACCATGCCCAGCATACTGGTAATACCCCCTGCCTCCACCTACATGCAATCATCTACCACCAAGGGTGAAAAATGCCTCAGGCTTTGCTACACCCACTCATCTACTACCAAGAGGGGACGCTACCACCCTGGGCATGGGGTGATTGTGGTCAGTGGAACTTCCCCCCAAGTTTCATCTGCCCTCACTCCCCCATGCCCAGCATTCTGGTAATACCCCCTGCCTCCACCTACATGCATTCATCTACCACCAAGGGTGACAATGCCTCAGGCTCTGCTACACCCACTCATCTACCACCAAGAGGGGACACTACCACCCTGGGCATGGGGTGATTGTGGTCAGTGGAACTTCCCAAGTTTCATCTGCCCTCACTCCGGGGACCATGCCCAGCATACTGGTAATACCCCCTGCCTCCACCTACATGCAATCATCTACCACCAAGGGTGAAAAATGCCTCAGGCTTTGCTACACCCACTCATCTACTACCAAGAGGGGACGCTACCACCCTGGGCATGGGGTGATTGTGGTCAGTGGAACTTCCCCCCATGTTTCATCTGCCCTCACTCCCGGGGACCATGCCCAGCATACTGGTAATACCCCCTACCCCAACCTACATGCAATCATCTACCACCAAGGGTGACAATGCCTCAGGCTTTGCTACACCCACTCATCTACTACCAAGAGGGGACGCTACCACCCTGGGCATGGGGTGATTGTGGTCAGTGGAACTTCCCAAGTTTCATCTGCCCTCACTCCCGCATGCCCAGCATACTGGTAATACCCCCTGCCTCCACCTACATGCAATCATCTACCACCAAGGGTGACAATGCCTCAGGCTTTGCTACACCCACTCATCTACTACCAAGAGGGGACGCTACCACCCTGGGCATGGGGTGATTGTGGTCAGTGGAACTTCCCAAGTTTCATCTGCCCTCACTCCCGGGGACCATGCCCAGCATACTGGTAATACCCCCTGCCTCCACCTACATGCAATCATCTACCACCAAGGGTGACAATGCCTCAGGCTTTGCTACACCCACTCATCTACTACCAAGAGGGGACGCTACCACCCTGGGCATGGGGTGATTGTGGTCAGTGGAACTTCCCAAGTTTCATCTGCCCTCACTCCCGGGGACCATGCCCAGCATACTGGTAATACCCCCTGCCTCCACCTACATGCAATCATCTACCACCAAGGGTGACAATGCCTCAGGCTTTGCTACACCCACTTATCTACCACCAAGAGGGGACACTACCACCCTGGGCATGGGGTGATTGTGGTCAGTGGAACTTCCCAAGTTTCATCTGCCCTCACTCCCGGGGACCATGCCCAGCATACTGGTAATACCCCCTGCCTCCACCTACATGCAATCATCTACCACCAAGGGTGACAATGCCTCAGGCTTTGCTACACCCACTCATCTACCACCAAGAGGGGACACTACCACCCTGGGCATGGGGTGATTGTGGTCAGTGGAACTTCCCAAGTTTCATCTGCCCTCACTCCCGGGGACCATGCCCAGCATACTGGTAATACCCCCTGCCTCCACCTACATGCAATCATCTACCACCAAGGGTGACAATGCCTCAGGCTTTGCTACACCCACTCATCTACCACCAAGAGGGGACACTACCACCCTGGGCATGGGGTGATTGTGGTCAGTGGAACTTCCCAAGTTTCATCTGCCCTCACTCCCGGGGACCATACCCAGCATACTGGTAATACCCCCTGCCTCCACCTACATGCAATCATCTACCACCAAGGGTGAAAAATGCCTCAGGCTTTGCTACACCCACTCATCTACTACCAAGAGAGGACGCTACCACCCTGGGCATGGGGTGATTGTGGTCAGTGGAACTTCCCCCCATGTTTCATCTGCCCTCACTCCCGGGGACCATGCCCAGCATACTGGTAATACCCCCTACCCCAACCTACATGCAATCATCTACCACCAAGGGTGACAATGCCTCAGGCTTTGCTACACCCACTCATCTACTACCAAGAGGGGACGCTACCACCCTGGGCATGGGGTGATTGTGGTCAGTGGAACTTCCCAAGTTTCATCTGCCCTCACTCCCGGGGACCATGCCCAGCATACTGGTAATACCCCCTGCCTCCACCTACATGCAATCATCTACCACCAGGGGTGACAATGCCTCAGGCTTTGCTACACCCACTTATCTACCACCAAGAGGGGACACTACCACCCTGGGCATGGGGTGATTGTGGTCAGTGGAACTTCCCAAGTTTCATCTGCCCTCACTCCCGGGGACCATACCCAGCATACTGGTAATACCCCCTGCCTCCACCTACATGCAATCATCTACCACCAAGGGTGAAAAATGCCTCAGGCTTTGCTACACCCACTCATCTACTACCAAGAGAGGACGCTACCACCCTGGGCATGGGGTGATTGTGGTCAGTGGAACTTCCCCCCATGTTTCATCTGCCCTCACTCCCGGGGACCATGCCCAGCATACTGGTAATACCCCCTGCCCCAACCTACATGCAATCATCTACCACCAAGGGTGACAATGCCTCAGGCTTTGCTACACCCACTCATCTACTACCAAGAGGGGACGCTACCACCCTGGGCATGGGGTGATTGTGGTCAGTGGAACTTCCCAAGTTTCATCTGCCCTCACTCCCGGGGACCATGCCCAGCATACTGGTAATACCCCCTGCCTCCACCTACATGCAATCATCTACCACCAGGGGTGACAATGCCTCAGGCTTTGCTACACCCACTTATCTACCACCAAGAGGGGACACTACCACCCTGGGCATGGGGTGATTGTGGTCAGTGGAACTTCCCAAGTTTCATCTGCCCTCACTCCCGGGGACCATGCCCAGCATACTGGTAATACCCCCTGCCTCCACCTACATGCAATCATCTACCACCAAGGGTGACAATGCCTCAGGCTTTGCTACACCCACTCATCTACCACCAAGAGGGGACACTACCACCCTGGGCATGGGGTGATTGTGGTCAGTGGAACTTCCCAAGTTTCATCTGCCCTCACTCCCGGGGACCATGCCCAGCATACTGGTAATACCCCCTGCCTCCACCTACATGCAATCATCTACCACCAAGGGTGACAATGCCTCAGGCTTTGCTACACCCACTCATCTACCACCAAGAGGGGACACTACCACCCTGGGCATGGGGTGATTGTGGTCAGTGGAACTTCCCAAGTTTCATCTGCCCTCACTCCCGGGGACCATGCCCAGCATACTGGTAATACCCCCTGCCTCCACCTACATGCAATCATCTACCACCAAGGGTGAAAAATGCCTCAGGCTTTGCTACACCCACTCATCTACTACCAAGAGAGGACGCTACCACCCTGGGCATGGGGTGATTGTGGTCAGTGGAACTTCCCCCCAAGTTTCATCTGCCCTCACTCCCCCATGCCCAGCATTCTGGTAATACCCCCTGCCTCCACCTACATGCATTCATCTACCACCAAGGGTGACAATGCCTCAGGCTCTGCTACACCCACTCATCTACCACCAAGAGGGGACGCTACCACCCTGGGCATGGGGTGATTGTGGTCAGTGGAACTTCCCCCCATGTTTCATCTGCCCTCACTCCCGCGGACCATGCCCAGCATACTGGTAATACCCCCTACCCCAACCTACATGCAATCATCTACCACCAAGGGTGACAATGCCTCAGGCTTTGCTACACCCACTCATCTACTACCAAGAGGGGACGCTACCACCCTGGGCATGGGGTGATTGTGGTCAGTGGAACTTCCCCCCAAGTTTCATCTGCCCTCACTCCCCCATGCCCAGCATTCTGGTAATACCCCCTGCCTCCACCTACATGCATTCATATACCACCAAGGGTGACAATGCCTCAGGCTCTGCTACACCCACTCATCTACCACCATGAGGGGACGCTACCACCCTGGGCATGGGGTGATTGTGGTCAGTGGAACTTCCCAAGTTTCATCTGCCCTCACTCCCGGGGACCATGCCCAGCATACTGGTAATACCCCCTGCCTCCACCTACATGCAATCATCTACCACCAAGGGTGACAATGCCTCAGGCTTTGCTACACCCACTCATCTACTACCAAGAGGGGACGCTACCACCCTGGGCATGGGGTGATTGTGGTCAGTGGAACTTCCCCCCAAGTTTCATCTGCCCTCACTCCCCCATGCCCAGCATTCTGGTAATACCCCCTGCCTCCACCTACATGCATTCATCTACCACCAAGGGTGACAATGCCTCAGGCTCTGCTACACCCACTCATCTACCACCAAGAGGGGACGCTACCACCCTGGGCATGGGGTGATTGTGGTCAGTGGAACTTCCCAAGTTTCATCTGCCCTCACTCCCGGGGACCATGCCCAGCATACTGGTAATACCCCCTGCCTCCACCTACATGCAATCATCTACCACCAAGGGTGACAATGCCTCAGGCTTTGCTACACCCACTCATCTACTACCAAGAGGGGGCGCTGCCACCCTGGGCATGGGGTGATTGTGGTCAGTGGAACTTCCCCCCAAGTTTCATTTGCCCTCACTCCCCCATGCCCAGCATTCTGGTAATACCCCCTGCCTCCACCTACATGCATTCATCTACCACCAAGGGTGACAATGCCTCAGGCTCTGCTACACCCACTCATCTAACACCAAGAGGGGACGCTACCACCCTGGGCATGAGGTGATTGTGGTCAGTGGAACTTCCCCCCATGTTTCATCTGCCCTCACTCCCGGGGACCATGCCCAGCATACTGGTAATACCCCCTGCCCCAACCTACATGCTATCATCTACCACCAAGGGTGACAATGCCTCAGGCTTTGCTACACCCACTTATCTACTACCAAGAGGGGACGCTACCACCCTGGGCATGGGGTGATTGTGGTCAGTGGAACTTCCCAAGTTTCATCTGCCTTCACTCCCGGGGACCATGCCCAGCATACTGGTAATACCCCCTGCCCCAACCTACATGCATTTATCTACCACCAAGGGTGACAAAGCCTCAGGCTTTGCTACAACCACTCATCTACTACCAAGAGGGGACGCTACCACCCTGGGCATGGGGTGATTGTGGTCAGTGGAACTTCCCCCCATGTTTCATCTGCCCTCACTCCCGGGGACCATGCCTAGCATACTGGTAATACCCCCTGCCTCCACCTACATGCAATCATCTACCACCAAGGGTGACAATGCCCCAGGCTTTGCTACACCCACTCATCTACCACCAAGAGGGAACACTACCATCCTGGGCATGGGGTGATTGTGGCCAGTGGAACTTCCCAGGTTTCATCTGCCCTCACTCCCGGGGACCATGCCCAGCATACTGGTAATACCCCCTGCCTCCACCTACATGCAATCATCTACCACCAAGGGTGACAATGCCTCAGGCTTTGCTACACCCACTCATCTCCTACCAAAAGGGGACGCTACCACCCTGGGCATGGGGTGATTGTGGCCAGTGGAACTTCCCCCCAAGTTTCATCTGCCCTCTCTCCCCCATGCCCAGCATATTGGTAATACCCCCTGCCCCAACCTACATGCAATCATCTACCACCAAGGGGGACAATGCCTCAGACTCTGCTACACCCACTCATCTACCACCAACACAGGGCTGATCCAGGAAATATTCGATTGCCTCTCGGGGATCAGGAAGGAATTTTTCCCCCAGCTGGAGCACATTGGATCATGCTTTGCTGGGGTTTTTCGCCTTCCTCTGGATCAACTGCCTCACAACTCAATACACCCCCACTCATCTACCACCAAGAGGGGACACTACCACCCTGGGCATGGGGTGATTGTGGCCAGTGGAACTTCCCCCCAAGTTTCATCTGCCCTCACTCCCCCATGCCCAGCATGCTGGTAATACCCCCTGGCCCCACCTACACCCTCTCATCTACCACCAAGAGGGGGTGCTACCACCCTGGGCATGGGGTGATTGTGGCCAGTGGAACTTCCCCCCAAGTTTCATCTGCCCTCACTCCCCCATGCCCAGCATACTGGTAATACCCCCTGCCCCCACCTACATGCAATCATCTACCACCAAGGGTGACAATGCCTCAGGCTCTGCTACACCCACTTATCTACCACCAAGAGGGATGCTACCACCCTGGGCATGGGGTGAGTGTGGCCAGTGGAACTTCCCCCCAAGTTTCATCTGCCCTCACTCCCCCATGCCCAGCATACCCCTTGCTCCCACCTACATGCACTCATCTACCACCAATGGTGGCAATGCCTCTTAGGTTCCACAGAAAATGGGGTGCCTTGCCGTGGCTCTGTGGCTTACGCATGCATTTGAAAATGTGTGCAACTAAACCCCTGTCTTTGACACATACTTCTTGACAGGATAGTTTGGTTACAGGCTGGTCGGTAAGTTGAGCGTGGAAATGTCTTATTTTGATTTGTTTGCCTTTGCAATGCTCCTTGCAGCAGTGATCAGTTACAGGTGGGGGCAGTAACCACTTTTTTGTACCAACAAGGGTGGCAATGCCTCTTAGGCTCAGCTACACCCACTCATCTGCCACCAAGGGTGGCAATGCCTTTTACTGTAAAGTGTTTTCTACATTTGCAATATAGTCCCATCTATGGTATATTTTATTGGATATTGTAATAAAATTTGACTACTTTTACTTAACAATACTGGTGTGGTACTGTTACATTTCTATATAACTGTGTTCTTTAGGGTGATTGTTTTATGTAAACAGATGGGGATGGGGATTCCATTTGGTTTTTCCAATCCGCCCACTGCCGGATTGAAAAAAAAAATAAAAAATACACTTCTATGGCCAACCTTAAGGACTTTAGAAGCCCATAGATTATGCAACTTTCTTTTCCGTCCACAATGGGTGAACGGAAAGAAAATTGCTTGATTTCCCCCATCAACACAGATGGGGGAATCCCTCCCATAGTGCTATTGTGTTTTGCCAGCGGGGTGCTTTCCCTGCTGGCAGAACAGAATAATCACTGCCGGCAGTGATTGCCTGAATAAAAATCCCACAGACTGCTTGTACTGAAGTCAATCGATTTCAGTACAACCAGCCTGCCCAGGGATAGATTGAATCTCAGGCCTGTCCCTGCTGAAGCAGCCAAGGTTCAATCCTCCTGCGGCTCGCTATAGATTGTAAGATCCGAGAGGGATGATATGAATGTGCAATATAAATGTGTAAATTGTCGGCATTATAGAAATACCTGTGATAATAAAGTACATTTATGTTTCAATAAAATCCCGTAAATTGAAAAGTTGTAGCTGGTGACTGGGTGAAAGCAATAAAAAGTAACAATTCTATGTGGGGACAAACCTGCAACTAAACATATATATAGAGTAGGGGTACACCGAATGGGTTTTTTGGTGCCAAAACTGAAAATGAAAAATACACTAGGCCGAATACCGATACCGAAAATGACCGATACCAAAACGTATTTTTATACAGGAGATGGTCAGAGACTGGGGACATGGTACAGGAGATGGTCAGAGACTGGGGACATGGTACAGGAGATGGTCAGAGACTGGGGACATGGTACAGGAGATGGTCAGAGACTGGGGGACATGGTACAGGAGATGGTCAGAGACTGGGGACATGGTACAGGAGATGGTCAGAGACTGGGGACATGGTACAGGAGATGGTCAGAGACTGGGGACATGCTACAGGAGATGGTCAGAGACTGGGGACATGCTACAGGAGATGGTCAGAGACTATTTTCATTTTCAGCTCCATTATAGGCCATTTTTCTCTTTCGGCAAATTGTCGAACAGGCCATTTGCGACCTATATGTTGCGGCGGCCTGAAATTTCGGTGCATCCCTAGTTACAGCCAAAAACAAATGTATTTTATTGGGATTTTATGTTATAGACCAACACAAAGTGGCACGTAATTGTGAAGTGGAAGGAAAATGATAAATGGTTTTCAACATTTTTTACAATTAAATATGTGAATAGTGTGGCGTGCATTTGTATTCAGCCCCCTTTACTCTGATACCCCTAACTAAAATCTAGTGACCAATTGCCTTCAGAAGTCACCTAATTAGTAAATATAGTCCACCTGTGTGTAATTTAATCTCCACCTAAACTGACAGGCCAATCAGGGAGAGCATTAGTCAGAGAAGCAGCCAAAAGGCCCATGGTAACTCTGAAGGAGCTGCAGAGATCCACAGCTCAGGTGGGAGAATCTGTCCACAGGACAACTATTAGTCGTGCACTCCACAAATCTTGCCTTTCTGGAAGAGTGACAAGAAGAAAGTCATTGCTTAAAGCCATAAGAAGTCCTGTTTGCGAGAAGCCATGTGGGGGGACACAGTAAACATGTGGAAGAAGGTGCTCTGGTCAGATGAGACCAAAATTGAACTTTTTGGCTAGGGATGAGCCGAACACCCCCCGGTTTGGTTTGGACCAAAAGTTCCAACGAACGTTAGAACCCTATTAAATACAATGGACGCGAACGTTTGAAATCTAAAGTGCTATTTATACCGGCTAATATGCATGTTATTGTCCTAAAAAGGGTTTGGGGACCCGGGTCCTGCCCCAGGGGACATGTATCAATGCAAAAAGAAGTTTTAAAAACAGACGTTTTTTCGGGAGCAGTCATTTTAATGATGCATAAAGTGAAAAAAAAAAAGTGAAATATTCCTTTAAATATGGTACCTGGGGGTGTCTAAAGTATGCCTGTGAAGTGGCATGTGTTTCCCGTGTTTAGAACTGTCTCTGCACAAAATGACATTTGTAAAGGAAAAAAAGCCATTTAAAACTGCTTGCGGCTTTAATGTCATATCTTGTCCTGGCAATATGGATGAAAATCTTTGAGAAAAATTGCATGGCAAAATGTGGGCAATTTCAAGGGGTATGAATACTTTTTCAAGGCACTGTATATGATACAACACTTTCAGTTCATACCATTGATGACATTTCTAACAGTGGGTGGAAACTAGGGAGCAGGTATTTTTTTAAATGTATAGTGTGTTTGTCTAGTTGTCTATTTATGTAGGTTTATGTATATTTTATTCTAATAGGCACAATAAAGGTAAATGCTTTAGTGCAAACTTTGCATTTGGGTGCTAAAAATGTGTATTCTATAATGCAATGCCAGGCCTGAGCCAGCAAAATTAGCAGAATATTCATATAAAAAGGGTATTTTTTTAAGGGATGAATCAATACGTTTACCCCTTTGTATTAAAGCGGAGGTCAGGCAAATGTATTTTTTTTTTAACCACTTGCCGACCGAGCCATAGCCGAAAGACGGATACAGCGTGGTCAGGTTTTTCTGAAAGGGCGTCCATGGACGTCCTCCCAGAATCTTGCTCTCACGCTCCCCCTGTGGGGAAGACCCGGCGTATCATGGATCACAGTAAACGGCCGCTGGTAGTGGCCGTTTACCACTTGATCACTCTGTCAAATGACGGAGCGATCACTTGTCATGACGCCGGTTCCTCCCTCCCCTCTCTGTACCAATCGGTACAGTGCGAGGGGGAGAGGGGGAGAGATTGCAGCAGTGCTGTGGGCTGGATGTGTAGTGCCCACAGTGCTGGTCAGTGACAATACTCTGTCCATACTGTGCAATACTCTGCAACACTCTGCAACACTGTGCAATACTCTGCAACACTGTGCAATACTCTGCAACACTGAAATACTCTGCCAATACTCGCCAATAATCTGCAATAAATTTTAACAGAAACAAAGAATTTTTTTCTTTTTTTTTTTACCAAATTTTTTTATTTTTTGATTTATAGCGCAAAAAATAACAAAACCCAGCGGTGATTAAATGCCACCAAAAGAAAGCTCTATTTGTGTGAAAAAAAAGGACAAACATTTCATATGGTTACAGTGTTGCACGACTGAGTAATTGTCATTCAAAGTGTGAGAGCACAGAAAGCTGAAAATTGGTATGGTTAGGAAGGGGGTTTAAGTGCCCAGTGGTCAATTGGTTAAAAGTCAGCAGCTACAAATACTGCTGCTGCTGACTTTTAAAATCAAATAAGACACTTATCTGTCCAGGGCGCCCATGATGTTGGCACCCAAAGCCGATCTCTCCCTCGGCTCTCGGGTGCTGCTGCCGCCATCTTGTGTAAGGGAAGCAGGAAGTGAAGCCTTGCAGCTTCACTTCCTGCTTCCCTACTGCGCATGCGAGAGTCGCGCTGCGCAATCCGAATGGTCCCTGCTGTCTCTGGGACCCGTGTGTCTGTGGGGGGACGGGAAGAGGCGTAGACTCCAGTGGGAGTCTATGCCTGGAAGTGGGTGCAAATACCTGTCTTATACAGGTAACTGCACCCCCCTGAAAGGTGCCAAATGTGACACTGGAGGGGAGGAGGGTTCCGAAAAGCAGAAGTTCAATTTTTGTGTGGAACTCCGCTTTATCTAATGGTGCAGCGCATAAATAAACTACAGAATGTCCATATTGTGATAAAAGTGACAAATTAGAAGAAATGAAGACTCCTTTGTGCTGATACTCCAAAGACATACAGGATACACCGGATTCTGTTGTGCAAATGAGCCCTCCCCCGACACTTATAGTGCTTCGCTCACCTCAATACATTGACCCCTGTAGCCACAGATAGGTCAAAATAAACAGTTTTCCCACTCATAGGGGGAAATTAAACCAGTGGATAATGCCCTGTCACAGGATCTCTCAGAAGGTATCCGTCATCCCGAGGTCATGAAACATTAGAAAAAACACA
The DNA here is from genome assembly GCA_028564925.1 of Lithobates sylvaticus. NCBI lineage: Eukaryota > Metazoa > Chordata > Amphibia > Anura > Ranidae > Lithobates > Lithobates sylvaticus. The sequence goes on from CM053034.1 coordinate 157,899,384, forward strand.
CAAGTGCTCTCTGTCTGTTTAAGCAGACCACTTTATTAGAAATGCACTTACATTTACTTTCATCTTGAATCAAGCCTTGTTTAAAACGCTGAGCGGCTCTCGTCGGTACACACTTTATTCATATGGCTCCAATGGCCGAACGTTTTCTTCTCCTTAGGGAGCCGTGCCATCCTTAGGGATAGACCGCTGTGCAGAGCGGTGTGTGTAGCCGCTAGTGCGCATGTCCGGAAGCCGCCGGGCGCCGGTGTGACGTCATATCCGGCGCGCCGGGGCTTCAACAAAATGGCGGCGAGCGCGGCGGTCAGTAGCACGAGGCGGCTGTTTGGAGAGAGGGGGCCCGAGGTCCACAGCCTTCACGAGAGATCCATCTACCGGTGCAGAGGCAGAGGATGGAAGGCGGACCAGAGCTCACGGCATCAGAGGTTGCCACAGGGGGTGAGTGACTCGGCTGGAGCGAGGGGGGGCAGACATTTGGGGTGGCCCTATTGTCCCTGTCCCCCACACTGTTTGTGTATTGTGATGTTGGCTAATGGGGTGTCCCTTTCTTACAGAGACCGAATGCCCTGCTCAGGAGAGAGCCAGTAGGTCTGGGAAAGCCACATCTAAAACTAAACGCTGTGGGTCTTGTCAGGGCCGATCCTAGGGTCACAGACGCCTGGGTGCAGAAATATTTCTGGCGCCCCCACGTGGGCGTGGTCATCTTACCAACTCCTCCCCTTTACAAATGTTTCTATGACAACGACTTCAACAGAGAGATGTTCCCGTAAGAAGTCTTCGTTACCCTGAGATCCTCCCATGATCTTTTACCAATAAATAAAATACAGGAAGAGCGTACACTAATGAGACCTGGAGGGGAGTCTCTCTGATGCACACAGAGGGCTTCTGTTAGAGAGTCTATTAGAAAGAGCCCCCAGACATAGTACAGGAGATGGTCAGAGACTGTAGACATGATACTAGAGACAGTCAGAGACTGCAATCATAGTACAGGAGACGGTCAGAGACTGTAGACATGATACTAGAGACGGTCAGAGACTGCAATCATAGTACAGGAGATGGTCAGAGACTGCACACAATACAGGAGATGGTCAGAGACTGCAGACATGTTACAAGAGATGGTCAGAGACTGCAGACATGTTACAAGAGATGGTAGTAAATAATGGCCGATCGGCCCTCTCACCTGACCCAGCGATACAGCAACAACGGTTCCTCTGAGTCAGCTCACTCTGAATTGCCCGTGGCGACTCCGCTGGGTAGAGCCCAGATCTGTATTCCTGCAATGACTCCATTCCTTCCTCCACCAGGGATGGTGCCAGGCTGTGTGGCTTTTTCTCTCTCTGATGGTGTTCTCTCAGCACTGCCCTCTCCCTCTGGAGTAATGGGTGCCCTTCCCTGAAAGCTTTCCCAGGCTCCTGGCTTTCTCTCTCCCATTCAGCTGAGCATGCTGTTTGGGCTGCAGTTTCCGTGTTACAGTGGGGCTGCCAGTCCTTGGGACCACATGTCCCACAATCCTTTTCTTTGCTCCTTTGTTTTTTCTTCCCTGGCTGTTATGAAGGCGGGGGAAGAAACATAGTGCGCCGCTCATTAGTACAGCAGCGCACGAGGAGGTGAGGGAGAGGGGAAATAAGATCCCGCAGCTGCAGTGGCATCACTAGGGTTGGTGTCACCTGGTGCAGTAAAACATGGTATCACCCCCTCCACCAACTATAGTCGTCCCTCAGTACAGACCCCACTCCATTAAGTATAGACCCCCCCTCCGTCAGTGCAGACCCTTCACTAAGTATACATACCTCCCTCAGGACAGACCCCCCATCAGTATAGACCCCCAGGACAAAACACCCCCCTTTATCAGTATAGACCCCCCCTCAGGACAAACCTTTCCCCCCCTTTTTTATTACAAACCCCCCAGAACAAACCACCCCCCCCCTCCATTAGTACAGACCCCCCCCAGAACAAACCACCCCCTCCATTAGTACAGACCCCCCAGGACAAACCACCCCCTCCATTAGTATAGACCCCCCAGGACAACCCCCCCACATTAGTACAGACCCCCCCCCCCATTAGTATAGACCCCCCAGGACAAACCCCCCCTACATTAGTATAAACCCCCAGGACAAACCAGCCCGCCACCCACATTAGTATAGACCCCCAGGACAAACTACCCCCCACATTAGTATAGACCCCCTCAGGACAAACCACCCCCCCACATTAGTATAGACCCCCCCAGGATGAACCCCCCACATTAGTATAGAACCCCCAGGCCGAACCACCCCCACATTAGTATAGACCCTCCCAGGACAAACCACCCCCCCACATTAGTATAGACCCCCCAGGCCGAACCACCCCCCCACATTAGTATAGACCCCCTCAGGACAAACCACCCCCCCCCACATTAGTATAGACCCCCCAGGACAACCCCCCCAACATTAATATAGACCCCCCCAGGACAAACCCCCCCTACATTAGTATAAACCCCCCAGGACAAACCAGCCCGCCACCCACATTAGTATAGACCCCAGGACAAACCACCCCCCCACATTAGTATAGACCCCCTCAGGACAAACCACCCCCCCCCCCCACATTAGTATAGACCCCCCCAGGACGAGCCCCCCATATTAGTATAGACCCCCCCAGGACAAACCACCCCCCCACATTAGTATAGACCCCCCAGGCCGAACCACCCCCCACATTAGTATAGACCCCCCCCCACATTAGTATAGACCCCCCAGGACGAACCACCCCCCCACATTAGTATAGACCCCCCAGGACGAACCACCCCCACATTAGTATAGACCCCCCCAGGACAAACCCCCCCATACATTAGTATAGACCCCCCAGGACAAACCCCCCCTACATTAATATAGACCCCCCAGGACAAACCACCCCCCACATTGGTATAGACCCCCCCCCCCCAGGACAAACCCCCCCACATTAGTATAGACCCCCCCCAGGATGAACCCCCCACATTAGTAGACCCCCTAGGACGACCCCCCCCCCCACATTAGTATAGACCCCCCCCAGGACAAACCACCCCCCACATTAGTATAGACCCCCCAGGACAAACCACCCCCCCCCCACATTAGTATAGACCCCCAGGACAACCCCCCCCCCACATTAGTATAGACCCCCCAGGACAACCCCCCCCCCACATTAGTATAGACCCTCCAGGACAAACCACCCCCCCCACATTGGTATAGACCCCCCCAGGACAAACCACCCCCCCACATTAGTATAGACCCCCCAGGACAAACCCCCCCACCCCACATTGGTATAGACCCCCCCAGGACAAACCCCCCCCACATTAGTATAGACCCCCCAGGACAAACCCCCCCACATTAGTAGACCCCCTAGGACAAACCCCCCACATTTGTATAGACCCCCCCAGGACAAAACCCCCCCCCCACATTAGTATAGACCCCCCCAGGACAACCCCCACCACATTAGTATAGACCCCCCAGGACAACCCCCCCCCCCCCCCCCCCACATTAGTATAGACCCCCCCCCAGGACAAACCACCCCCCCCCCACATTAGTATAGACCCCCCCAGGACAAACCACCCCCCCACATTGGTATAGACCCCCCCTAGACAAACCACCCCCCACCACTAGGCTAATTAAAACCACCCGGGCGGCAGCTGGAGAGGACAGTGTGCAGCCGCGCCGCCCGGGTGGAGAACAGAGCGTGTGTGATGCTTGTGCTGGTGGGCAGAAGGCGGAAGTTAAACACAGGACTCCTCCTGTGTTTAACTTCCACCTCCTGCCCACCAGCACCAGCATTACACACGCTCTGTTCTAAACAAGTCGGGCTCGGCTACGGAGCGCCCCACCCCCCCGTGGCGTCACTGCGCGGCCGCTTCCGGTACACGGTATTATGAGCGGCTGTTGTTAGTCCCCTCCGATACTAACCAACAAAATGGATGCCTCCGTGGCAGCGACAACTTTTTCCTTGTTACCCGCTGGTGTGTCAAAAAAAACAAAGTATTCGTGTACCGGAGTGTACACACTTGCCGGTGCTGTGTCAAAACGGCAAGTCATCTAAATCTCCAATTACTGACGGCTTACAGTAATTGGAGATCTTGATGAATTGTCTATTTGGACGGAAACCCAACTAATCAGTGCCCATCAGCGAAGGAGAAAAATTACTTATTTACATAGGTTGAAAAAGTTTATCTAGTTCAGGGTTTTTCAAACTATGGCCCTCCAGTTGTTCAGGAACTACAATTCCCATCATACCTAGTCATGTCTGTGAATGTCAGAGTTTTACAATGCCTCATGGGATGTGTAGTTCTGCAACAGCTGGAGGGCCGTAGTTTGAGGATCCCTGATTCTAGTTCAACCAATTAAAAAAAAAAAATGACAAACTAAACGTTTTATTTTTATTTATTTTTTTTCAAAATTTTCAGTCTTTAAGTTTTTGCAAAAAAATAATAAATACCACCACAATTTGTGTCAAAAAAATGATGCAAATTTCATTTGTTGCATGACTGCGCAATTGTTAGGAGAGGCAGATCATGAGTTCCTACTAGCTGGGAAGCACGCTCTGTCATCTCCTATAGTCAGTCCCCTCCCCCTACAGTTACAACACACAGTCAGGGAACACAGTTAACCCCTTGATCACCCCCTAGTGTTAACCCCTTCCCTGCCAGTGACATTTATACAGTAATCAGTGCATTTTTATAGCACTGATTGCTGTATACTTGTCAATCGTCCCAAAAATGTGTCCGATGTGTCCACCATAATGTCGCAGTCACAATAAAAATCGCAGATCGTCGACATTACTAGTAAACAAAAAAATAATAAAAATGCCATAAATCTATCCCCTATTTTTGTAGATGCTATAACTTTTGCGCAAACCAATCAATATACGCTTTTTGCAATTGTTATTATCAAAAAAATGTAGAACAATACATAGCGGCCTAAACTGAAAAAAATAGCTTTTTTAAAAAAAAAAACTAATTGGGGATATTTATTATAGCAAAAAGTACCAATTATTCTGTGTTTTTTTTTATTTATTTATTTATTTTTTCAAAATTGTTGCTTTTTTTTTTTTGTTTATAGCACAAAAAATAAAGACCGCAGAGGTGATCAAATACCACCAAAAGAAAGCTCTATTTGTGGGGGAGAAAAAGGGTACAACGTCACACGACCGCGCAATTGTCAGTTAAAGCGACACAGTGCCATATCGCAAAAAGTGCTCTGGTTATTGAGCAGTCAAATCTTCCGGGGCTGAAGTGGTTAAAGTGTGAATGCACTGAAAGTTGGCCTGGGCAGGAAGGAGGTGAAAGGGCCTGGTATTGAAGCAGTTAAAAGCCTTTACAGGTCATCAGTATAGAGCTCACAGGGATTGGTGGCTCTAGAGCAGTGATGGTGAACCTTGGCACTCTAGATGTTTTGGAACTACATTTCCCATGATCAGGGCCGATCCTAGGGTCACAGACGCCTGGGTGCAGAAATATTTCTAGCGCCCCCACGTGGGCGTGGTCAACTTACGAACTACTCCGCTTTACAAATGTTTCTATGACAACGACTTCAACAAAGAGATGTTCCCGTAAGAAGTCTTCGTTACCCTGGGATCCTCCCATGATCTTTTACCAATAAATAAAATACAGGAAGAGCGTACACTAATGAGACCTGGAGGGGAGTCTCTCTGATGCACACAGAGGGCTTCTGTTAGAGAGTCTATTAGAAAAAGGCCCCCAGACATAGTACAGGAGATGGTCAGAGACTGTAGACATGATACTAGAGACAGTCAGAGACTGCAATCATAGTGTCACGTACCTGGTGGTGCGAGCCCGAGATTGCAGGGAGAGGCCTCCCTTGCGTCTCCCACTCCTGGTCCCCTGGTGTGGGAACAGGAGAGCCAGGAGTGAGGAGGAGCACGGGTGCCTGGCAGGATCAACAGACCGGTGGGAAGGAAACAGGTTAGCTGAGCAGGCAGGATCTCTGGGAAGCAGGCTCACAGGTAAACCGGATAGCAGAGCTGGCAGGATCACAGGAAGCAGGCTCACAGGTAAACTGGATAGCAGAGCTGGCAGGATCACAGGAAGCAGGCTCACAGGTAAACTGGATAGCAGAGTTGGCAGGATCACAGGAAGCAGGCTCACAGGTAAACTGGATAGCAGAGCTGGCAGGATCACAGGAAGCTGGCTCACAGGTAAACTGGATAGCAGAGCTGGCAGGATCACAGGAAGCAGGCTCACAGGTAAACCGGATAGCAGAGCTGGCAGGATCACAGGAAGCAGGCTCACAGGTAAACTGGATAGCAGAGCTGGCAGGATCACAGGAAACAGGCTCACAGGTAAACTGGATAGCAGAGCTGGCAGGATCACAGGAAGCAGGCTCACAGGTAAACTGGATAGCAGAGCTGGCAGGATCACAGGAAGCAGGCTCACAGGTAAACTGGATAGCAGAGCTGGCAGGATCACAGGAAACAGGCTCACAGGTAAACTGGATAGCAGAGCTGGCAGGATCACAGGAAGCAGGCTCACAGGTCAACTGGATAGCAGAGCTGGCAGGATCACAGGAATCAAGCTCACAGGTAAACTGGATAGCAGAGCTGGCAGGATCACAGGAAGCAGGCTCACAGGTAAACTGGATAGCGGAGCTGACAGGAACTGGACAACGGCTTGGCAAGCAGGTTCACAGGTACACTTGGATAGCAGAGCTGACAGGAACTGGACAACGGCTTGGCAAGTAAGTTCACAGGTACACTGGATAGCAGAGCTGACAGGAACTGGACAACGGCTTGGCAAGTAAGTTCACAGGTAAGCTTGGATAGCAGAGCTGACAGGAACTGGACAACGGCTTGGCAAGCAGGTTCACAGGTACACTTGGATAGCAGAGCTGACAGGAACTGGACAACGGCTTGGCAAGTAAGTTCACAGGTAAGCTTGGATAGCAGAGCTGACAGGAACTGGACAACGGCTTGGCAAGCAGGTTCACAGGTAAGCTGGGATAGCAGAGCTGACAGGAACTGAACACAGGAAACGGAACCACAGACTGGACTGGACCAGCAGGTGAACAGGCTCGTTACAGAGGGTCAGACTGCAGACTGGACAAAGGCTAAACAAGGAACCAAAGTTCATCAAGAAGTCAGGTAATGAATCTGAACTAGAGCAAGGTACAATGGATCAGGCAGGAGGATGGTCACTGGAAGCCGGGGTCGGGTACAGGCAGAAAGCAGGATAGTCTTTATGGCAAGCCGGGTCAAAGGAACAGGTATAACAGGATCAGGTTTCTTTTACTACACCACAACGCTGTAGAGCAGACAGCAAAGACCGTCTGCTCAAGTCAGGCTTAAATAGGCCGGCTGGTGCTAACTAGGGCGCGCGCCCGTCTCCCTGTGCGCGGTTGTGCACGTGCCCGCGCCCGGGCGCGCATGCGCATGCGCAATGGAATCTGAGGGCCAGGACGGCCCGGGTTTAGATTTCTGGCAGGATCTTCATGACATTGCCCCCCTCCTAGGGGCAACCTCCGGGTGCCCCTCTGGGCAAATCTCTCAGGGTGAGCTCTTTTGAAGGCTTGAACTAGACTCTTAGCATGGATATTACACTCGGGCTCCCAGGAATTTTCTTCAGGACCATATCCCTTCCATTTGATCAAAAACTGGTTCTGATTTCTCCTTTTTCTAACATTTAGTATGGCCTCTACCTCATATTCTTCCTCGCCATCTACCAAGACTGGGTCCGGGGGTACCGTCCTTCTGTTGGAAAAGGGGTTGGAAGTAGAGGGCTTTAACAGGGAAACATGAAAGACTGGATGGACCTTGAGGGAATCAGGAAGTTCCAACTCATAGGCTACTTCATTAATCTTTCGTTTGACTGGAAAGGGACCTAAGAACTTAGGGCCCAGTTTCTTTGAGGGACAAGCCAATTTCAGATTCAAGGTGGAGAGCCACACTGTGTCACCCGGTGCCAGTACCAATTCTCCACGCCTCTTTCGGTCAAAGACTGTTTTGTTATGTTCCTGGGTCCGGGCCATGGTGTCCTGCAGGAGTTGGTTATTGGAAGCAAAGAAGTCAATCTTCTCCTGGACTGCGGGCACAGTACATTCAGGAAGAGAATTGGGCAGAAATGAAGGATGAAAGCCATAGTTGGCGAAAAAAGGTGTCTGTTGGGTGGCCGAGTGGATAGCATTGTTATATGCAAACTCGGCAACTGGTAACAGGGAGATCCAATCGTCTTGGGAGAAGGAAGAAAAGCATCGAAGATATTGTTCCAGGGTCTGATTGGTTCTTTCGGTCTGCCCATTGGTTTGAGGGTGATAAGCGGAAGAAAACGATAGCTCAATATTGAGGGCCTTGCAGAGTGATTTCCAAAACCGAGAGGTGAATTGTACCCCTCGGTCGGACACTATGTTGGCTGGTACCCCATGGAGTCTGATGACTTCTCGGATGAACACTTGTGCGGTTTCTGAGGCAGAAGGGGTACCCTTCATGGGAACAAAGTGTGCCATCTTTGACAGACGATCAACTATCACGAAGATCGTAGTGTGGTCCTCTGCTGGGGGCAGTTCCACAATGAAATCTATGGACAGCATTTTCCAGGGGCGATCTGGGACTGGTAATGGCTTGAGTAAGCCCCAGGCTTTGGTTCTGTGACTCTTGCTCCGAATACACACAGTGCATGTTTCCACAAATTTCCTGCAGTCTTCCCTTAGCTGAGGCCACCAGAAGGTACGTTGTACCAATTCAGTGGTTTTGGTGACACCAAAGTGTCCGGCAAGCTTGTGATCATGGCACAATTCCAGGACGGTTACCCGCAGACCCTCGGGAATGAAAATCTTATCCCCATGCCACAATAGCCCATCCTTGGCCTGCAACCCAGGACCGGGAGTGGGTATGAGGCCACTGGAAGCCCGCCTGAGCTGGGGCAGTAGGTCTTCCTGAAACAGGAGAAAGTTTCCAGGGGCAAGGATAGTGTCTGGAGGGGAACCATCCTGGGATTTGTGATACATACGAGACAGAGCGTCCGGCTTCGCGTTTTTGGAACCCGGACGATATGTCACGTGAAAAGTAAAACGAGAGAAAAATAAGGCCCAACGGGCCTGTCTAGGTTTTAACCTCTTGGCAGTCTTCAGGTACTCTAGATTCTTGTGATCTGTGAAGATCAGGATTGGGTGAGTAGCCCCTTCTAGCAGGTAACGCCATTCCTCGAGGGCGGTCTTTATGGCCAGTAATTCCCGATCCCCCACATCGTAGTTCTTCTCGGCTGGGGACAGTTTCCGTGAGAAGAATGCCACGGGGTGTAGCAGGGCTTTGATGCCCTGTCTCTGGGACAGGATGGCCCCTACAGCTATCTCTGAGGCATCCACTTCGAGGACAAAGGGCAGAGAAGGATCTGGATGCTTCAGGATAGGGGCTGAGGTAAAGAGCCCCTTGAGGGCCTCGAAGGCCCCTTGGGCCTCAGGGGACCAATGAAAACGGGTACCTTGTTTGGTGAGTTGAGTAATGGGTGCCACTATGGCCGAGAATCCCTTGATGAATTTGCGATAAAAATTGGCAAAGCCAATGAATCGCTGGATCCCCTTTTTATCTGCGGGAACTGGCCAGTCCAGGATGGCTGAGATTTTCTGGGGGTCCATCCGGATGCCTCTACTGGAGATGATCAAACCTAGGAAGGGTATGCTTTCTACCTCAAAGAGACATTTTTCTGCCTTGGCATAGAGGCCATGTTGCCGGAGACGGCCCAACACACTTTTAACATGTCCACGATGCAGCTCTAGGGAGGAAGAGAAAATTAGTATGTCATCAAGATAAACAACAGCAAAAACATCAAGGAAGTCCCGAAGTACATCATTTATGAAGGCCTGGAAGGTAGCGGGGGCGTTACAAAGTCCAAACGGCATCACCAGGTACTCGAAGTGCCCAAATCGAGACCGAAATGCCGTCTTCCATTCGTCCCCATCCTTTATACGTATCAAATTGTATGCCCCTCTGAGGTCCAGTTTAGAAAAGATGGAGGCCGTGCCAAGCCTCTGAAACAGTTCAGGTACCAGGGGAAGCGGGTAGCGATTTTTGACTGTGACCTCGTTTAGGGCACGGTAGTCCACACAGGGTCTGAGAGAATGGTCCTTCTTCTCTACAAAAAAATATTCCTGCACCTGCAGGAGACGTAGATGGGCGGATAAACCCTTTTTTCAGGTTATCATCAATATAGTCCTTTATTTTCCCCTGCTCCACCTCTGTTAACGGGAAAACCCTACCGAAGGGAATCTTGGCCCCGGGAAGGAGTTCAATGGGACAGTCATAGGGCCTATGGGGTGGCAGCACATCTGCCCTTTGTTTACTAAACACATCCAGGTATGCATGGTAGACTTCAGGGATGGACTGACGTAGACCTGCCTCGTTTTCGAGGCAGAGCAGAGCAGAGGGTCCTGCGGGGGCCAAGGAGCCGCAGGACCTTTGGCAGTAGGGAGAAGAAAAGGCCACCTCTCCTGTGGACCAGTTGATGACCGGGTTGTGTGCTTGCAGCCAGGGGATCCCTAGAATGACTGGAAACAAGGGAGAAGAAATTATGTCCAAACATAACAGTTCTTGATGTGACTCTGAGATCACTGTGTGCAATGGGGCAGTCTCCTGAGTCACTGGGCCAGATTTGATGGTGGACCCATCCGCCAGGTGGACAGACAGGCCTTGTTTTCTCAGACGGAGAGGAACTCGATGCCGGGCAGCAAAAGCAGAGTCCATAAAGCAACTGCAGGCACCAGAGTCAATGATAGCTGTGGTTTGTAGGGTCCTTCCTGAGAACTGGAAGGAAACAGAAAGGGCAAGATGAGATGAAACCCCGGTCACAGGATCCACATAACTGGAGAGAATAGTGGGGAACTTACGGAGTTTAGCCGGGCAGTTCCGAACATAATGACCAGGCTCTCCACAATACAGGCACAGATTGTTGCTGCGGCGTCTCTGACGTTCTGCTGGGGTGAGAGAAGGCCGCAGGAGTCCAAGTTGCATGGGTTCGGATGCTGAAGAGGCATGAGTAGGTTTAACGGGGGGAGCAGTGCGGAAGTGACTAGGACCCCTGGGGAGCATCCAGGTAGGTCTTGGGGACCCCAAGGTTCGTTCGGCCCTACGCTCCCGTAGGCGCCGGTCAATTTGGATGCTTAGGTCTATGAGGGAATTCAGGGTCTGGGGTACCCCCACTCTGGCGAGCTCGTCCTTGAGTGCGTCTGAGAGGCCCATGCGGAATTGGTGACGGAGGGCAGCATCGTTCCAGTCGGTGTCGGCACCCCAACGCCTGAACTCAGCCACATAGTCCTCTGCTGGTCTTCGACCCTGTTGGAGAGAACGTAAGGCGGCCTCCGCAGTGGTTGAGAGTTGGGGGTCCTCATAAAGCTGCGCCATGGCATCAAAAAAGGTGGAGAGACTGGTCAATGCTGCATCCTTTTGTTCCACGAGACGGTGGGCCCAGATTTGGGGATCCCCAGTCAGTAGGGCTACCACAAAACCCACCTTGGTGGTCTCTAAAGAGAAGGTCCTAGGTTGCAGGGCAAAATGGAGTTCACAGGAGTTACGGAAAGTTCTGAAGCTACCACGGGCACCCGTAAATTTCTCTGGAGTAGGTACCTTGGGCTCAGGTGGTAGCATCACTATAGTCTGGGTAGGTGCAGGCCCCGTTGGGGGTATTGCTGGGTGAGGAGTTCCTTGGGTACTGGATGGACCAGACAGGGCCAGTACCCGTTCCTCCAGCCGGGTATAACCCTGCTGGAGGTTCTTCACCGCTTCGGTCAGACCTGCCAGGTGTTGGCATAGCCCCTCCATGGCGGGGGCTCCCTGCTCGGGCTCAGACATGGCTGTCTGCTACTGTCACGTACCTGGTGGTGCGAGCCCGAGATTGCAGGGAGAGGCCTCCCTTGCGTCTCCCACTCCTGGTCCCCTGGTGTGGGAACAGGAGAGCCAGGAGTGAGGAGGAGCACGGGTGCCTGGCAGGATCAACAGACCGGTGGGAAGGAAACAGGTTAGCTGAGCAGGCAGGATCTCTGGGGAGCAGGTTCACAGGTAAACCGGATAGCAGAGCTGGCAGGATCACAGGAAGCAGGCTCACAGGTAAACTGGATAGCAGAGCTGGCAGGATCACAGGAAGCAGGCTCACAGGTAAACTGGATAGCAGAGCTGGCAGGATCACAGGAAGCAGGCTCACAGGTAAACTGGATAGCAGAGCTGGCAGGATCACAGGAAGCAGGCTCACAGGTAAACTGGATAGCAGAGCTGGCAGGATCACAGGAAGCTGGCTCACAGGTAAACTGGATAGCAGAGCTGGCAGGATCACAGGAAGCAGGCTCACAGGTAAACCTGGATAGCAGAGCTGGCAGGATCACAGGAAGCAGGCTCACAGGTAAACTGGATAGCAGAGCTGGCAGGATCACAGGAAGCAGGCTCACAGGTAAACTGGATAGCAGAGCTGGCAGGATCACAGGAAGCAGGCTCACAGGTAAACTGGATAGCAGAGCTGGCAGGATCACAGGAAGCAGGCTCACAGGTAAACTGGATAGCAGAGCTGGCAGGATCACAGGAAAGCAGGCTCACAGGTAAACTGGATAGCAGAGCTGGCAGGATCACAGGAAGCAGGCTCACAGGTCAACTGGATAGCAGAGCTGGCAGGATCACAGGAATCAGGCTCACAGGTAAACCGGATAGCAGAGCTGGCAGGATCACAGGAAGCAGGCTCACAGGTAAACAGGATAGCGGAGCTGACAGGATCACTGGAAGCAGGCTCACAGGTAAACTGGATGGCAAGCAGGTTCACAGGTACACTTGGATAGCAGAGCTGACAGGAACTGGACAACGGCTTGGCAAGCAAGTTCACAGGTACACCGGATAGCAGAGCTGACAGAACTGGACAACGGCTTGGCAAGTAGTTCACAGGTAAGCTTGGATAGCAGAGCTGACAGGAACTGGACAACGGCTTGGCAAGCAGGTTCACAGGTACACTTGGATAGCAGAGCTGACAGGAACTGGACAACGGCTTGGCAAGCAGGTTCACAGGTAAGCTTGGATAGCAGAGCTGACAGGAACTGGACACGGCTTGGCAAGCAGGTTCACAGGTAAGCTTGGATAGCAGAGCACTGGACACGAAAAAGTATTCTTCTCGTTGGGCGTAGTTTATACAGACTGTGGAGCAATCTGTTACACATATCCTGAGGCCAGACAAGCAATAGAAGAGGTGTTCGTAGGAATCCACCTTCTCCCTGTTCTTTATGGCCTCCCAAACCGCCTGCCTTCCCATGGTGATCGCCACTTTTATTTGGTCCTTGTTTTTGCTCGTTACAGGTTCTGTCCTTTAACTGGACTCCCGTACTTCTCTCTCAACTTTGTTCACAGGTAACATTTTGTCATCTTCCATTTGTAAAAATAGTCAGCCGGCTGCTGATCCCTTCATAGGAGAAGATGTCCAAGCGTCGGCATAAAGTCGTAGTCATTTCTATGTTCATAACTGTAGGGACAAAAAAATAGACATTAGCTCTTAGAGGAACTGTCACGTACCTGGTGGTGCGAGCCCGAGATTGCAGGGAGAGGCCTCCCTTGCGTCTCCCAAGCAGAGCCAGGAGTGAGGGTTGGAAGGAAACAGGTTAGCTGAGCACTGGATCTCTGGAAAGCAGGCTCACAGGTAAACCGGATAGCAGAGCTGGCAGGATCACAGGAAGCAGGCTCACAGGTAAACTGGATAGCAGAGCTGGCAGGATCACAGGAAAGCAGGCTCACAGGTAAACTGGATAGCAAGCTGGCAGGATCACAGGAAGCAGGGACTGGATAGCAGAGCTGGCAGGATCACAGGAAAGCAGGCTCACAGGTAAACTGGATAGCAGAGCTGGCAGGATCACAGGAAGCAGGCTCACAGGTAAACTGGATAGCAGAGCTGGCAGGATCACAGAAAGCAGGCTCACAGGTAAACCGGATAGCAGAGCAGGCAGGATCACAGGAAGCACAGATAGCAGAGCTGGCAGGATCACAGGAAGCAGGCTCACAGGAAGCAGAGCTGGCTGAGCAGGTAAACTGGACAACGGCTTGGCAAGCAGGATCACAGGAAAACAGACAGGAACTGAACACAGGAAACACAGGAAACGGAACCACAGACTGGACTGGAACCAACAGGTGAACAGGCTCGTTACAGAGGGTCAGACTGCAGACTGGACAAAGGCTAAACAAGGAACCAAAGTTCATCAAGAAGTCAGGTAATGAATCTGAACTAGAGCAAGGTACAATGGATCAGGCAGGAGGATGGTCACTGGAAGCCGGGGTCGGGTACAGGCAGAAAGCAGGATAGTCTTTATGGCAAGCCGGGTCAAAGGAACAGGTATAACAGGATCAGGTTTCTTTTACTACACCACAACGCTGTAGAGCAGACAGCAAAGACCGTCTGCTCAAGTCAGGCTTAAATAGGCCGGCTGGTGCTAACTAGGGCGCGCGCCCGTCTCCCTGTGCGCGGTTGTGCACGTGCCCGCGCCCGGGCGCGCATGCGCAATGGAATCTGAGGGCCAGGACGGCCCGGGTTTAGATTTCTGGCAGGATCTTCATGACATTGCCCCCCTCCTAGGGGCAACCTCCGGGTGCCCCTCTGGGCAAATCTCTCAGGGTGAGCTCTTTTGAAGGCTTGAACTAGACTCTTAGCATGGATATTACACTCGGGCTCCCAGGAATTTTCTTCAGGACCATATCCCTTCCATTTGATCAAAAACTGGTTCTGATTTCTCCTTTTTCTAACATTTAGTATGGCCTCTACCTCATATTCTTCCTCGCCATCTACCAAGACTGGGTCCGGGGGTACCGTCCTTCTGTTGGAAAAGGGGTTGGAAGTAGAGGGCTTTAACAGGGAAACATGAAAGACTGGATGGACCTTGAGGGAATCAGGAAGTTCCAACTCATAGGCTACTTCATTAATCTTTCGTTTGACTGGAAAGGGACCTAAGAACTTAGGGCCCAGTTTCTTTGAGGGACAAGCCAATTTCAGATTCAAGGTGGAGAGCCACACTGTGTCACCCGGTGCCAGTACCAATTCTCCACGCCTCTTTCGGTCAAAGACTGTTTTGTTATGTTCCTGGGTCCGGGCCATGGTGTCCTGCAGGAGTTGGTTATTGGAAGCAAAGAAGTCAATCTTCTCCTGGACTGCGGGCACAGTACATTCAGGAAGAGAATTGGGCAGAAATGAAGGATGAAAGCCATAGTTGGCGAAAAAAGGTGTCTGTTGGGTGGCCGAGTGGATAGCATTGTTATATGCAAACTCGGCAACTGGTAACAGGGAGATCCAATCGTCTTGGGAGAAGGAAGAAAAGCATCGAAGATATTGTTCCAGGGTCTGATTGGTTCTTTCGGTCTGCCCATTGGTTTGAGGGTGATAAGCGGAAGAAAACGATAGCTCAATATTGAGGGCCTTGCAGAGTGATTTCCAAAACCGAGAGGTGAATTGTACCCCTCGGTCGGACACTATGTTGGCTGGTACCCCATGGAGTCTGATGACTTCTCGGATGAACACTTGTGCGGTTTCTGAGGCAGAAGGGGTACCCTTCATGGGAACAAAGTGTGCCATTTTTGACAGACGATCAACTATCACGAAGATCGTAGTGTGGTCCTCTGCTGGGGGCAGTTCCACAATGAAATCTATGGACAGCATTTTCCAGGGGCGATCTGGGACTGGTAATGGCTTGAGTAAGCCCCAGGCTTTGGTTCTGTGACTCTTGCTCCGAATACACACAGTGCATGTTTCCACAAATTTCCTGCAGTCTTCCCTTAGCTGAGGCCACCAGAAGGTACGTTGTACCAATTCAGTGGTTTTGGTGACACCAAAGTGTCCGGCAAGCTTGTGATCATGGCACAATTCCAGGACGGTTACCCGCAGACCCTCGGGAATGAAAATCTTATCCCCATGCCACAATAGCCCATCCTTGGCCTGCAACCCAGGACCGGGAGTGGGTATGAGGCCACTGGAAGCCCGCCTGAGCTGGGGCAGTAGGTCTTCCTGAAACAGGAGAAAGTTTCCAGGGGCAAGGATAGTGTCTGGAGGGGAACCATCCTGGGATTTGTGATACATACGAGACAGAGCGTCCGGCTTCGCGTTTTTGGAACCCGGACGATATGTCACGTGAAAAGTAAAACGAGAGAAAAATAAGGCCCAACGGGCCTGTCTAGGTTTTAACCTCTTGGCAGTCTTCAGGTACTCTAGATTCTTGTGATCTGTGAAGATCAGGATTGGGTGAGTAGCCCCTTCTAGCAGGTAACGCCATTCCTCGAGGGCGGTCTTTATGGCCAGTAATTCCCGATCCCCCACATCGTAGTTCTTCTCGGCTGGGGACAGTTTCCGTGAGAAGAATGCCACGGGGTGTAGCAGGGCTTTGATGCCCTGTCTCTGGGACAGGATGGCCCCTACAGCTATCTCTGAGGCATCCACTTCGAGGACAAAGGGCAGAGAAGGATCTGGATGCTTCAGGATAGGGGCTGAGGTAAAGAGCCCCTTGAGGGCCTCGAAGGCCCCTTGGGCCTCAGGGGACCAATGAAAACGGGTACCTTGTTTGGTGAGTTGAGTAATGGGTGCCACTATGGCCGAGAATCCCTTGATGAATTTGCGATAAAAATTGGCAAAGCCAATGAATCGCTGGATCCCCTTTTTATCTGCGGGAACTGGCCAGTCCAGGATGGCTGAGATTTTCTGGGGGTCCATCCGGATGCCTCTACTGGAGATGATCAAACCTAGGAAGGGTATGCTTTCTACCTCAAAGAGACATTTTTCTGCCTTGGCATAGAGGCCATGTTGCCGGAGACGGCCCAACACACTTTTAACATGTCCACGATGCAGCTCTAGGGAGGAAGAGAAAATTAGTATGTCATCAAGATAAACAACAGCAAAAACATCAAGGAAGTCCCGAAGTACATCATTTATAAAGGCCTGGAAGGTAGCGGGGGCGTTACAAAGTCCAAACGGCATCACCAGGTACTCGAAGTGCCCAAATCGAGACCGAAATGCCGTCTTCCATTCGTCCCCATCCTTTATACGTATCAAATTGTATGCCCCTCTGAGGTCCAGTTTAGAAAAGATGGAGGCCGTGCCAAGCCTCTGAAACAGTTCAGGTACCAGGGGAAGCGGGTAGCGATTTTTGACTGTGACCTCGTTTAGGGCACGGTAGTCCACACAGGGTCTGAGAGAATGGTCCTTCTTCTCTACAAAAAATATTCCTGCACCTGCAGGAGACGTAGATGGGCGGATAAACCCTTTTTTCAGGTTATCATCAATATAGTCCTTTAATTTTCCCTGCTCCACCTCTGTTAACGGGAAAACCCTACCGAAGGGAATCTTGGCCCCGGGAAGGAGTTCAATGGGACAGTCATAGGGCCTATGGGGTGGCAGCACATCTGCCCTTTGTTTACTAAACACATCCAGGTATGCATGGTAGACTTCAGGGATGGACTGACGTAGACCTGCCTCGTTTTCGAGGCAGAGCAGAGCAGAGGGTCCTGCGGGGGCCAAGGAGCCGCAGGACCTTTGGCAGTAGGGAGAAGAAAAGGCCACCTCTCCTGTGGACCAGTTGATGACCGGGTTGTGTGCTTGCAGCCAGGGGATCCCTAGAATGACTGGAAACAAGGGAGAAGAAATTATGTCCAAACATAACAGTTCTTGATGTGACTCTGAGATCACTGTGTGCAATGGGGCAGTCTCCTGAGTCACTGGGCCAGATTTGATGGTGGACCCATCCGCCAGGTGGACAGACAGGCCTTGTTTTCTCAGACGGAGAGGAACTCGATGCCGGGCAGCAAAAGCAGAGTCCATAAAGCAACTGCAGGCACCAGAGTCAATGATAGCTGTGGTTTGTAGGGTCCTTCCTGAGAACTGGAAGGAAACAGAAAGGGCAAGATGAGATGAAACCCCGGTCACAGGATCCACATAACTGGAGAGAATAGTGGGGAACTTACGGAGTTTAGCCGGGCAGTTCCGAACATAATGACCAGGCTCTCCACAATACAGGCACAGATTGTTGCTGCGGCGTCTCTGACGTTCTGCTGGGGTGAGAGAAGGCCGCAGGAGTCCAAGTTGCATGGGTTCGGATGCTGAAGAGGCATGAGTAGGTTTAACGGGGGGAGCAGTGCGGAAGTGACTAGGACCCCTGGGGAGCATCCAGGTAGGTCTTGGGGACCCCAAGGTTCGTTCGGCCCTACGCTCCCGTAGGCGCCGGTCAATTTGGATGCTTAGGTCTATGAGGGAATTCAGGGTCTGGGGTACCCCCACTCTGGCGAGCTCGTCCTTGAGTGCGTCTGAGAGGCCCATGCGGAATTGGTGACGGAGGGCAGCATCGCTCCAGTCGCTGTCGGCACCCCAACGCCTGAACTCAGCCACATAGTCCTCTGCTGGTCTTCGACCCTGTTGGAGAGAACGTAAGGCGGCCTCCGCAGTGGTTGAGAGTTGGGGGTCCTCATAAAGCTGCGCCATGGCATCAAAAAAGGTGGAGAGACTGGTCAATGCTGCATCCTTTTGTTCCACGAGACGGTGGGCCCAGATTTGGGGATCCCCAGTCAGTAGGGCTACCACAAAACCCACCTTGGTGGTCTCTAAAGAGAAGGTCCTAGGTTGCAGGGCAAAATGGAGTTCACAGGAGTTACGGAAAGTTCTGAAGCTACCACGGGCACCCGTAAATTTCTCTGGAGTAGGTACCTTGGGCTCAGGTGGTAGCATCACTATAGTCTGGGTAGGTGCAGGCCCCGTTGGGGGTATTGCTGGGTGAGGAGTTCCTTGGGTACTGGATGGACCAGACAGGGCCAGTACCCGTTCCTCCAGCCGGGTATAACCCTGCTGGAGGTTCTTCACCGCTTCGGTCAGACCTGCCAGGTGTTGGCATAGCCCCTCCATGGCGGGGGCTCCCTGCTCGGGCTCAGACATGGCTGTCTGCTACTGTCACGTACCTGGTGGTGCGAGCCCGAGATTGCAGGGAGAGGCCTCCCTTGCGTCTCCCACTCCTGGTCCCCTGGTGTGGGAACAGGAGAGCCAGGAGTGAGGAGGAGCACGGGTGCCTGGCAGGATCAACAGACCGGTGGGAAGGAAACAGGTTAGCTGAGCAGGCGGGATCTCTGGGGAGCAGGTTCACAGGTAAACCGGATAGCAGAGCTGGCAGGATCACAGGAAGCAGGCTCACAGGTAAACTGGATAGCAGAGCTGGCAGGATCACAGGAAAGCAGGCTCACAGGTAAACTGGATAGCAGAGCTGGCAGGATCACAGGAAGCAGGCTCACAGGTAAACTGGATAGCAGAGCTGGCAGGATCACAGGAAGCAGGCTCACAGGTAAACTGGATAGCAGAGCTGGCAGGATCACAGGAAGCTGGCTCACAGGTAAACTGGATAGCAGAGCTGGCAGGATCACAGGAAGCAGGCTCACAGGTAAACTGGATAGCAGAGCTGGCAGGATCACAGGAAGCAGGCTCACAGGTAAACTGGATAGCAGAGCTGGCAGGATCACAGGAAGCAGGCTCACAGGTAAACTGGATAGCAGAGCTGGCAGGATCACAGGAAGCAGGCTCACAGGTAAACTGGATAGCAGAGCTGGCAGGATCACAGGAAAGCAGGCTCACAGGTAAACTGGATAGCAGAGCTGGCAGGATCACAGGAAGCAGGCTCACAGGTAAACTGGATAGCAGAGCTGGCAGGATCACAGGAAGCAGGCTCACAGGTCAACTGGATAGCAGAGCTGGCAGGATCACAGGAATCAAGCTCACAGGTAAACCGGATAGCAGAGCTGGCAGGATCACAGGAAGCAGGCTCACAGGTAAACTGGATAGCAGAGCTGACAGGAACTGGACAACGGCTTGGCAAGCAGGTTCACAGGTACACTGGATAGCAGAGCTGACAGGAACTGGACAACGGCTTGGCAAGTAAGTTCACAGGTACACCGGATAGCAGAGCTGACAGGAACTGGACAACGGCTTGGCAAGTAAGTTCACAGGTAAGCTTGGATAGCAGAGCTGACAGGAACTGGACAACGGCTTGGCAAGCAGGTTCACAGGTACACTTGGATAGCAGAGCTGACAGGAACTGGACAACGGCTTGGCAAGTAAGTTCACAGGTAAGCTTGGATAGCAGAGCTGACAGGAACTGGACAACGGCTTGGCAAGCAGGTTCACAGGTAAGCTTGGATAGCAGAGCTGACAGGAACTGAACACAGGAAACGGAACCACAGACTGGACTGGAACCAACAGGTGAACAGGCTCGTTACAGAGGGTCAGACTGCAGACTGGACAAAGGCTAAACAAGGAACCAAAGTTCATCAAGAAGTCAGGTAATGAATCTGAACTAGAGCAAGGTACAATGGATCAGGCAGGAGGATGGTCACTGGAAGCCGGGGTCGGGTACAGGCAGAAAGCAGGATAGTCTTTATGGCAAGCCGGGTCAAAGGAACAGGTATAACAGGATCAGGTTTCTTTTACTACACCACAACGCTGTAGAGCAGACAGCAAAGACCGTCTGCTCAAGTCAGGCTTAAATAGGCCGGCTGGTGCTAACTAGGGCGCGCGCCCGTCTCCCTGTGCGCGGTTGTGCACGTGCCCGCGCCCGGGCGCGCATGCGCATGCGCAATGGAATCTGAGGGCCAGGACGGCCCGGGTTTAGATTTCTGGCAGGATCTTCATGACCCCCCACAACCCCCCCACATTAGTATAGTACCCCCCAGGACAACCCCCCCAACATTAATATAGACCCCCCCAGGACAAACCCCCCCTACATTAGTATAAACCCCCCAGGACAAACCAGCCCGCCACCCACATTAGTATAGACCCCCAGGACAAACCACCCCCCCACATTAGTATAGACCCCCCCAGGACGAACCCCCCATATTAGTATAGACCCCCCCAGGACAAACCACCCCCCCCCCACATTAGTATAGACCCCCCAGGCCGAACCCCCCCCCACATTAGTATAGACCCCCAGGACGAACCACTCCCCACATTAGTATAGACCCCCCCAGGACAAACCAGCCCCCATACATTAGTATAGACCCCCCAGGACAACCCCCCCCTACATTAATATAGACCCCCCAGGACAAACCACCCCCCACATTGGTATAGACCCCCCCAGGACAAACCACCCCCCCACATTAGTATAGACCCCCCCAGGACAAACCCCCCCACATTAGTATAGACCCCCCCAGGACAAACCCCCCACATTAGTAGACCCCCTAGGACGAACCCCCCCCCACATTAGTATAGACCCCCCCAGGACAAACCACCCCCCCACATTAGTATAGACCCCCCAGGACAAACCACCCCCCCACATTAGTATAGACCCCCCCCAGGACAAACCACCCCCCCACATTAGTATAGACCCCCCAGGACAAACCACCCCCCCCCACATTAGTATAGACCCCCCAGGACAACCCCCCCCCACATTAGTATAGACCCCCCAGGACAAACCCCCCCCACATTAGTATAGACCCCCAGGACAAACCACCCCCCACATTGGTATAGACCCCCCCAGGACAAACCACCCCCCCCACATTAATATAGACCCCCCAGGACAAACCACCCCCCCCCACATTGGTATAGACCCCCCCCCCAGGACAAACCACCCCCCCACATTAGTATAGACCCCCCAGGACAAACCCCCCCACCCCACATTGGTATAGACCCCCAGGACAACCCCCCCCACATTAGTATAGACCCCCCAGGACAAACCCCCCCACATTTGTATAGACCCCCCCAGGACAAACCACCCCCCCACATTAGTATAGACCCCCCCAGGACAACCCCCCCACATTAGTATAGACCCCCCAGGACAACCCCCCCACATTAGTATAGACCCCCCCAGGACACCCCCCCCCACCACATTTGTATAGACCCCCCTAGACAAACCACCCCCCCCACATTAGTATAGACCCCCCCAGGACAAACCACCCCCCCACATTGGTATAGACCCCCCCCTAGACAAACCACCCGGGCGGCAGCTGGAGAGGACAGTGTGCAGCCGCGCCGCCCGGGTGGAGAATAGAGCGTGTGTGATGCTTGTGCTGGTGGGCAGAAGGCGGAAGTTAAACACAGGACTCCTCCTGTGTTTAACTTCTGCCTCCTGCCCACCAGCACCAGCATCACACACGCTCTGTTCTAAACAAGTCGGGCTCGGCCACGGATCGCCCCACCCCCCCGTGGCGTCACTGCGCGGCCCCTCCCGCGGCCGTGGCTGTGACAGGCGGAGAGAGCCGCGCCGCCTACGGACAAGGAGAGGAGGAGGGAGCGGAGCACTCTGGCGCTCCAGCGCCCCCACCTCTGTGGCGCCTGGGTGCACTGCACCCCGTGCACCCCGGGACGGATCGGCCCTGCCCATGATGCTCAGGCACTCTGCAGTGTAGTTGAGCATCATGGGAAATGTAGTTCCAAAACATCTGGGGTGCCAAGGTTCGCCATCACTGCTCTAGAGCGATTGCAGTACCTCTTACAAGCTCAGCCTTGCCTTATATGTATGGCACAGTCATCATTGGTGCACCTGGTACACTCAGCAGGAGTACTAACCACTTAGTCACCGCGTTGCCCGGGTCAATTCGTTTTTTTTTTTTTCCTGACCACAGCCGCAAAGAAATGACAGCACTGAAATCGGAAGTGACAAAATGCTTGTTGCTCTCGGGTTCATTGGTAGATCAACCTCTGCTACTCCCACTGACACCCATCATGGTTGGCACACAGGATGAGCATGGCCGGAGGAGGGGGTCCTGTTGCTGCACCCATGGAAGTGATCAGCCAGCTCTAACTAAAACTAATGCAGCCACCTCAACTATGAACAGGTAAACTGCAATATGACTTTTTTTTTTCTTTTTCAGGTTCAGACAGGTGCTGTTACCTGCCCTGCATGCTGAGCCGCTTTTTTTTTCTGCGTGTGCATCCTCCCCGGGCTGTGCGCAGGCCTCCAATAGATGTAGATTCAAATGCAGAAGCTGCATGGACACAGCCGCATGTCTATACTGATCACGCATGCAGTAGCCGGTGCACAAATCTGAACGCTGGTGGTGTGCAGTCAGATCCGTTCTCCTGCACACGTGTCAGATTTAGTCCTGTCTATAGCAGAGCGCTAGCCTCAGGCATAGGTGGGCTCAGGTATTTGTTTATGTAAGTGATCACATCCTGAACATTCGTTCTCATGTCACCCTAGTGTTGTGTGATCTGCGCGTCTGTCCTATCCCGGGGTAGAACTGTGATCGATCAGGAATATCCAGCTCTGCCCTGGGAGTGATGGTGGTCTGGTTGGGTGACAAATCATCTTGTATTGTTGGGCAATGCAAGATTTGCAGTCCTGATGGTTATTGGTGGAGGTGTGTAGCTTTCTTCCTCCTCCCTTCCCCCTATTCAGAGTACAGGGTCACACAAAGGCTGCTATTGATTTGCTCTGGACTTTAACATGACTGAGCAAAATCCCCTTATCAATGGGCTTGTTAGCCTAGAACAGGGCTCAAAATTTCAAGTCCTGAGCCACTAGCCAAGCCTCAAGGGTTACTCGCCAGCAGTTTCCCCACCCAACCCCTACCCTGCCCATACTTCTGCCACTAATCACGCCCTCACAAATTATCTCGTGAAATGACACCTAAATATTTTATGCAGAATTAAGTTACAAAAATAAATATTAACACCAACTTTATTAGTTCCCCTCAGCACAGCCTCACCAGTGTCCATCATTGCAGCATGACCCGTGCCCACCATTGCAGCGTGACCCGTGCCCACCATTGCAGCGTGACCCGTGCCCACCATTGCAGCCGCACCGTGCCCCCTTTGCAGCCGCACCGTGCCCCCTTTGCAGCCTCACCGCGTGCAACATTGCCGACTTACTGTGCCCCCATTGCCGACTCACTGTGCCCCCATTGCCGACTCACTGTGCCCCCATTGCCGACTCACTGTGCCCCCATTGCCTACTCACTGTGCCCCCATTGCACCCCCATTGCAGATTCACTGTGCCCCCATTGCAGATTTACTGTGCCCCCATTGCAGATTCACTGTGCCCCCTTGCAGATTCACTGTGCCCCCTTGCAGATTCACTGTGCCCCCTTGCAGATTCACTGTGCCCAACATTGCAGACTTACTTTTCCCAACATTGCAGACTTACTTTTCCCAACATTGCAGACTTACTTTTCCCAACATTGCAGACTTACTTTTCCCAACATGGCAGACTTACTTTTCCCAACATTGCAGACTCATCGTGTCCCCATTGGCAGAAGGAAGAGAATAGCCCCGCGGGATCGCAGAGCGGTATAGCACGTGACGCTATAACAGCTTACATTGTAATTGCCTCCGCTCTGCTCGCTGTAACACACAGCCCCGCCTCCTCCTGACCCCGCGCCTGTGATAGACAGAACGCAGGTCCAATGTGGGGAGGCATTCTGTTTATCACAGGTGCGGGGTCAGGAGGGGCTGTGTCACGGCGAGCAGAGCAGAGCGGATTTCAATGTAAGCTGTTATAGCATGTTATACCGCTCTGCGATCCCGCGGGTCTCCTCTTCCTCCATGCTCTCTGCAATCGGGGCGATCACTGGGAGGACGGCTCCCGATGCTCGCCCCACCACTACCAAGCAGACCAGCTCGCAAGACCTAATTTTCCACTCGCAAAATGCGAGTAGGCGAGTGGAAAAGTTGAGGGCTGGCCTAGAATGTTGACTCTTTTTATGGTGACTGCTCCCCACCTGAGATTTATTAGAGCAGCCATTCTGAACCTGGGTTCCGCCAGAGTTTGCTATGGGTTCTTTGAGTTTTGGATACTTTTTTTCTTCCTATTGATGGTGCCTGCATTAGTTCCAGAGCCAATGCCACTTGAAAGAGCCAGCGGCACAATATCAGTGATCGTTTTTAGTTGTGTTTTGGTATTCTGATCACCACTGTAAGAGCTTGTTTACACTATCAGTTGGGGGGTGATAAAATGGCACAGTTCACCCCCAATTTTTACCACCCCTAAACTGGTCCCTCTTTAGCAGGAAAGGCACTGGCTGGGGATGTACACATGTCGCAGCAGGAATTATACCCTCCGCTGTGGTTAGCTACTGCCTGCCAAACGCAACCTATTCAAATGAATGGGGCTGTACTGCAACTGTGAACAATGCACGCGATTGCAGTGCAATAGCTAGCGGTGCAACGGATCAAAAAACTCACGGATCGGATCATTTTTTGGATCAGCAAATAATAATTGAATTTGCAAAAACCTGTGAAAATTCCACCACCATATAGTCCCCGCTATAATATCCACGTCGTCTCCCCCGCTGTAATATTGGCTGAGTATGCAATTGTCACAGAGGAGCGCTGTGGGCACTACAGATCCAGCCCACAGCGCTGCTGTCATCCGACCTCTCCCCTCCACTGTACAGATCTGTACACAGAGGGGAAAGAGGAACCAGCGGAGATGGCCGGAGCTAGGCCGAAGCCGCGGCCTTTCCTAAGGGTGACCCGTTCGGATCACGGATCGTTGACTATCCGTTGCACCCCTAGCAATAGCCCTTTACCTTTTAGGGGGTTAAACCAAGCAGTGAGGAGGCGATAGTGTCACCTCACCGCCTGTCAAATCAGTCTGTATATGCAGTAAAGCATGCTTGTAGAACTTAAGGGGCTAATCCTCTACATTGTGTAAAAAGGCTTTTTGACCCTGTCTTCTCGTAACCTCTCCTTCCTCCACTGTCCTCAATACATCTCCTGATGGAACAGAGCCTTGGGGACAAGCTGCACATGCTCAGTTTGGTGTGTTATTGCTAGAGAGTCTGTTTTTGTTTTTTGGGTGAGGGTGCATGTTATCTGCACATGGCCAATCAGTACTGTCCAGACAGAGGGTCGGGGGTCCTGCAGCCTCATAGGACAACCAGGGGAGAATGAAAAACGCTTCCTATAAGCTTTAGCCAGGCACTGATAGAAATCACAAGACTGCTATATACTGCTGACAAGAAAAGCTATTATTTAGCAGTTTATATTTACTAAAATAATTGCATTTCCATGTTCTGTGTACTGTGGGAGACCAGATATAGTAAATGCAGGGTCCTGGGTTTAGGAACACTTTAAGAGCGTTCTAAACGTGGATCGTGTACTGAGTGTGATCGAGTTCTAAGGGAGACCTTCTTCTTGAATTTTTAGCTCAGGCCTAAATAATTTCAAGGATTCCTCCGGGGTAAAAAGGCTGAAAAGCTGCATTACTAGTGGTGGTGAATAAATCGGCTTTGCTGCTTTTATCGAGATCCTGCCAACTCAGATAGAGAGCGACCTACGCTGGTCAGAAGTTCAGATCTTACTGCCTGTGTACTGGTGGAGTAAAGATGGGATCGGGATGACCAAAGATTGCATTTTAAATGTTGTTCTCCATTGGCAATTCCCATCTTTCTGTCCTTTACTGGAACCTAAGCCTTTTCAACCAGGCACTTCTCTATTGCACCAGTTCACGCAAACAACTTGTATGAGGAATCTGGTAACCTGGGAATTCCTCTTTTCTTCCCTTCTTGTGATATTGGAGAGGTGATTCCAGACACACCGAGCTGGGGCTGATTGCTTTTTCTTGAGTACAAATACTCTAAGGCCAGCCATACGTGGTTCGAATCTCAGCCGGTTCAGAAGAAACTGGCTGAGATTTGAAACGTTAGTGGGCAGGCTAAATTTACCAAGTTGGTCGATCGCTAAACTTGGGTACAACCAGTCTGCCGGATTCTCTTACGATTATCGCTAGCTGGTGCAATAATCACTGTATTCTCCCGGCGAGGATGTGTTGCAGGAAGTCGCAGTGTGTGGCCTGCTTATTCCAGGGTTTCTCAACTAGGGTTCCTCCAAAGGTTGCTAGGGGTTCCTTGAGCAATGAACAATTTCTGTATCTCTGATAAGTTCCCACGGACATCATTGATCTGTTTAGCGATCTGTAAGGGAGCGTTTTTCCCACTGACCATCACATTCATGTATCATGAGTTGTAGATATAGTAATTATTAGTGGGGGGATCCCTGAGACTGGAAACTTATTTCAAAGTTTCCTCTGTGCTGAAAAGGATGAGAAATTCCACTCTAATGTATTAAACTAAACTTAAAAAAAAAAAAAAAAAAAAAACCTGTTTTGTCTTGGGAACCAATCAAACCTGCCTGTCTTTTTGCTGCTGACTAGTAATTTTTCTTCCTCCGAGGATAAGTGACGCTCCAGGATTTTGCGGTAGTAAAATATTTTATGACCACCATTAGTAATGGGTCTGATTGCCTAGGAATACAAGGACACTTGCCTTGTGCTTTACCTTGTTACCCCTGACCTATCGAGGTTGTATACGCTTCACCCTGGGAAATAAATCATTGTTGGCTTATCTTTTAACGGAGTAGTATACCCAAAACTCTTTTGGCCATATTTCTCCTATAGGTGACAGGCGTGCACTTAGTTTTGCACTCCTGTGACCTAGATTCAGCTAAAGCCTGCATTGCCTGGAGTCACAGAGCTGGTCCAGGCCCTGCAGTTATCCCAACAATGTCGGGATCTGCCCAGATGCCTGATGAGCAGCTGGCTCAGCCTCATAGCATGCCGCTGATGGCCAAAGCCAGCCAGGCAGAAATTCAGACCGGAATCGCACCTGAACCGGTGAACTGACACACACCACACCGCAGCCGCACATATGTGAACCCGGCCTCAATGTTTATTTTTGATACCCGCACTTCTCTTTTAAAGTGTATGTATAGCCCACTTTAATTTTTTTTTTTCAATTTTTTTTTTTTTTTTTTTTTAAAGGTTTGGACAGAACCGAAGAGAATTAGAACCCCTATCACATTTTTAGTGCAGACTTTGCCCAACTAGGGAAATTTGCCCTCCCTATTTGTTTTGCTGTTCATTGTCTCAGTGTCGGAAAGTGAAGTGAAATCCCAAATTTTAAGTTCTTCATTGGAACTGTAAAACAGTGTGAATATATGAAAAGGGACTCCTGTCCCGGTGACCACCATCAAGAAGGATTTCCTCTTGTATATCTGGGATGGGAAGTGAAGTGAAACCCCCCCCCCCCCCCCAATAGAACATAGACAAAAAATAAATTGTCGAGTTCTAACCTTTCCCTACTCTATCCAAAGCTGAAAAGTTATGACCATACATACATACATACTCGAGTTTTTCAGCACATTTTTTTTGTGCTGAAAGTGCCCCCCTCGGCTTATAATCGAGTCAAGCACTTTTCTGCAGCAGAAAATGACATTTTCCAACCTGACTTTGGGGCCCCGTATCTCGGGGCCACTGGTGCTAGGATCAAATTTGGTATGCCAACTCAGTGGACCTAGCACTACAACATATCCAAAGATGGGGTTCCTAGCTCTAAGTGGCCCCGAGATACGGGGCCCCAAAGTCGGTTCGGAAAATGTCATTCTCTGCTGCAGAAAAGTGCTTGACATTTTCCGACCCGACTTTGGGGGCCCCGTATCTCGGGGACACTTGGTGCTAGGAACCCCAAATTTAATATTCAAACCTACCTAGCACTACAACATATCCAAAGATGGGGTTCCTAGCACCAAGTGACCCCGAGATACAGGGCCCCAAATTCGGTCAACTGTGTCCATCTGGAGCAATGTCATTTCGGGACCCTTTGGGTCCAGAGACCCCAAATTGGCTGCAGCTAGGGGGCATCTAGGAACCCTTAACTACCAAGTTTGAAATTTTGGGGGACCTTTGGCTGCAAATGGGCACAGTGGGGCATGCAGATGGGCACAGTGAGGCTGCAAATGGGCATTGTTGGCCCTCTTTTCCACTTACAGTAGCTGCACATTTCTCACCCTAGGCTTATACTCGAGTCACTAAGTTTTCCCAGTTGTTTGTGGTAAAATTAGGTGCCTCGGCTTATATTCGGGTCGGCTTATTCTCGAGTATATACGGTACATACATGTTCCGATTGCTGCAGTGGTTGCTTCATCTGTTTGTTTTTCTTGTTTTTCCAGTCATGCTTTGATTGTGGTGCGAAGAACCCCAGCTGGGCCAGCATCCCCTATGGAGTTTTTCTATGCATTGATTGCTCTGGAATACATCGATCTCTGGGAGTTCATCTCAGCTTCATCAGGTGGATGATAGATGGTAGACACAGCATGAGCAAAGCTTTTGAAATATGTGGATATTTTATATATTGTTAGGTTGGTCCAGCTTGGACCTTTGTAACTATGCAAAGCGCTATACCTGGCCAGTGCTCTGGGAAGCTGGAAATCGCTGAAGTAGACACAGCTATTCCAATGATCTTCCCATGCTGAGCAGCTGCATTTCTGCATTCTGGACCCAGGGAGTTGGCTAGTCAGGACATGCGCCATTCAGATAATAGTTTTTCTGATCGGATGAAGTGGATGTTACATCAGTGCCCCGCCTCTCCACCTCATCAAATCAGAGAATGCTTTACATTCTCTAAATGGCGCCTGTACCAAATGGCCAACCTCAAAATGTTCAGAATGCAGCAGGACAGCCGCTCAGCGCAGGACCCAGAAACTAATGGAGGTCAGTGGAGTAGTGGTGTCTATTTCAGTGATTTCCAGCTTCCAGGGGCATCAGCCAGGTATGGTAAATGCATAGTTCTGTTGGTCCAAACTGGATCAATGTAACTATGCATAACATTTCCATACCTGGAAAGCGCCTGTTAACCCATCGCTGTTCAAGGAGGTTGTAGTCGAGGTAGACACTATTATAGGGTTGATTTACTAAAACTAGTGCAAAATCAGGTGCAGCGCTGCATAGAAACCAATCAGCTTCCAGGTTTTTTTTTTTTTTTTTTTGTCAAAGCTTAACTGAACAAGTTGAATTTAGAATCTGATTTGCTACCATGCACAACAGTACTAGATTTAGCATTTTCCAGTTTTTGTAAATTAACCCCTTTGTTTCATATTTGTTTCTACAGACTGGTCCTTTAGCCTCCATACTGTCTGTTCATCAGGCACCCAATGGTGCTTGCATAAACACTTATAAAAACGATATATTAATATTGTTTAGAAAGGGTTTTGGTTGATTGTAACCTGGCCACACAGTTTATTTAATTTACAGTTGTTAACGTGGCATTAAATGATATCCCCCCCCAAAAAAATAATTCATTCATATTGATTACTTAATGGTTCTGTAATCCTGTTTTTAATTGTTTCTTACTGTGTTTTTCTGCGTCCTTTTGTGAGCTCCGGAACCACTGCGTTTTCTCCTCCACTCTAGTTGTTTTGAACGAATAGTGCATGTTAAAGGCGATTTTTATATGAACTGCTCTATGCACGCTACAAATCCCATAGTCCATCTTGTGAGCAAAAAAAACAGTGTGGCTATATTCATACATCTAGTAGTGGGACCATGGAGAATGAATGTAGACACCCCCTAATGGGAAGACAGGTCACAGAGCAATAGAAGGTATATTTTTAGGAGTTAAGAATATATACATGAATAGATTTTTATTTTATTTTATTTTTTAAATCAGAGTATAGTGTCAGCTTAAAGCAAGAAGTAGCATTTACCATTAAGCCACTGTGTTTGTCTAGTTTACAAAAATGGAAGCAGTGCTGACTTGGGTCTCTCTTTCAGGTCAACTGAACTTGATTCCAACTGGAGCTGGCATCAGCTGAGGTGCATGCAAGTTGGAGGCAATGCCAACGCTGTGAGTAATCATTGGTAGCAATCTAGTTATGCTGCAGGAAAGTTTTTAATTTAATGTGACCTGTCGTAAACCCAAGCCCCCCCCCCCCCCCCGTTTTACCCACCCGAGTCCTGTAATTTCCCACGTCGAAAAGCGCTCTTCCTCTGCCCGGGGTTCTCGGCTCTTGATTGGATAGATTGATGGCAGGGCAGCCATTAGCGCCTGCTGCTTTCAATCAAATCCATTGACGCTGGGGGCTGGGCCAAGTCCTACATTTAGCGTCTATGGATGCCGAATGCTAGACTCGGGAGCGCGCCTGCAAGGTTACCCCCCTCGGGAGAGCGCTTCTCCTACCAACGATGCAGGGAAGAGCCACCGAGGAACCTCAGAAGAGGAGGATCATGGAGGTAAGTATGAAATGTTTGTTATTTTTAAAAAAATAAAAAAAGTTGCTTTACAATCACTTTAAAAAGCTTACAAAAAAAAAAAAAAAACACACATATTAAACAACAATCGGTATACCTAGAAATATAGCCAGCAAGGTACTTGCAAATCATCTGTTTCTGTTCAAAGGTCAGTTTTACCCTGCCTCTACACTTCCCAGGCATTCCTACAGGTTGTAAATGTAATAGGCAACCTCACTAGCCTGTGATGAAGAGCTTGGACCAATTGAAGTTACAGAAGTAGACATTCAGTTAGGCAGGCATGGTACCCCCCACTTTCATAAGCTTAAGTCCACCTTCCTCTTGTAGCAGTTGCACAATCACATGGACAGCAGAGTTTGACCACACTGCCTAGTGTACGCCATAGATCTTACCAGCATTCCCCTCTGTTCCTCTACCCTATATATCTCCATGAGGAAACTTCTGATGGGGATAGGGCTGTTACGTGTATATGCCTGCACAGAGCACTGGAGTGCGAGAGGGGAAGACAACTTCACTAGAAAAAGGTGTTTTAACAAGCAGTTTAACCATTTCCCACTTGCTCCATAGCTAAAAGACCGCTGCTGCACAGGCCTCCAGTTCTGGGAGGACATCCATGGATATCCTCCAATATGCGCGCCTCCCACGTGCCCCATAGGGCATGCTCTGTGACCGCTGTGTGCTTTGAACAATAGGGCCAATTTGTGCTTAGGGCCAATCGCAGCTGGTCACATGGAAACAGACTTGTTGTTTATCAGCTGTCCTTTCCTTAACCACTTCAATACCGCTGTATTGTCATATGACGCCCACAAGGTGGATCTACCATCCTGGGTGGGCGTCATATGACGTCCTCGGATTCCCGGCCGCCTGGGGGGGCGCGCGCGCGCCCGCGGCATCGCTCGGGACCCGGTGCGAGTGCCCGGCGGCCGCGATGTCCGCCGGGCACCCGCGATTGCCCGTTAAAACAACGGGACCGGGCGGGACCGTGGAGCTGTGTGTGTAAACACACAGCTCCACGTCCTGTCAGCGGGGAGGAGACCGATCATGTGATCCCAGTACGGAGGATCACATGATCGGTCTCCTCCCCTTGAGTCCCCTCCCCCTACAGTTAGAATCACTTCTATTAGGGAACACATTAACCCCTGCAGCGCCCTCTAGTGTTAACCCCTTCCCTGCCAGTCACATTTACACAGTAATCATTGCAATTTTATAGCAACGATTGCTGTGTAAATGTGAATGGTTCCAAAAATGTGTCAAAAGTGTCCGAAGTGTCCGCCGCAATGTCGCAGTCACGAAAAAAAAACGCAGATCGCCGCCATTACTAGTAAAAAAAAATAAAAAATAATTAATAAATCTATCCCCTATTTTGTAGACGCTATAACTTTTGCGCAAACCGATCAATATACGCTTATTGCGATTTTTTTTACCAAAAATATGTAGAAGAATACGTATCGGTCTAAACTGAGGAAAAAAATTGTTTTTTTTTTTTAAAATGGGATATTTATTATAGCAAAAAGTAAAAAATATTGTGTTTTTTTTAAAAATTGTCGCTCTTCTTTTGTTTTATAGCGCAAAAAATAAAAACCGCAGGGGCGATCAAATACCACCAAAAGAAAGCTCTATTTGTGGGAAAAATAGGACGTCAATTTTGTTTGGGTGTAACGTCGCACGACCGCGCAATTGTTAGTTAAAGCGACGCAGTGCCGAATCGCAAAAAGTGCTCTGGTAAGGAAGGGTGTTTAAAAGCCCTGTATTGAAGTGGTTAAACACAGACAGCATGTGAGGAAAGGAGAGCCGATCTGACAGGGCACAGTGAGGACATTATTCATACAGATATCAGTGCAGCCTCATTAGTGAAATTCAGTGAAGAGGCATTACTTGTTTGAAAATTTTATAACGGAAACAAAGATGATAAAATAACACCAAAATGAAGCTCTCAAAAAATTATAAAAATGTCATTTTGGTACAGTGTTGCATGACCAAGCAATTGCCATTTTTAAAATGTGACGGCATTGAAAACTGGCCTGGGCAGGAAGGGGTGAAAGTGCCTGGTATTGAAGTGGTTAAAATGATTACAATATAAGAGGGGGAAAAAAAAGATAAGACTTAAAGCATAACAACAGGTTTAGTATCACTCTATATAGTTAATTTGGGCCAAGCTGGCCAAACCAAACTATTTCCTTTTACTAATTGTTGTGGCCGCTGTCAGCCATGTATGTAGTGTATGCATATGACACACCGTTTTACCTGATGATGGCTTCTACTATACTTTGCATTTTTGACCTGGGTTCCTTTTTTAAAGCTTGTGATTGTTCACCTAATTCTTTTGTGTTCTTGCTGCAGAATGCTTTCTTCCACCAGCATGGCTGTACCACTAATGACACCAATGCCAAGTACAACAGTCGCAGCGCTCAAATGTATCGGGAGAAGATCCGGCAATTGGCCAGTGCAGCCATGTCTAAACATGGCAATGATGTGAGTATTTTCAGAGGGATTTATGCAGCACTGGGATTTCCTATGCAAGATAGTATTACACAACATTGTGTTACTGGAGTACGAAGTGCAAGTATGTACATGAAAAGAAAATTTAGGTCAGCTTGCTTTTCTGTACTACCCTCCCTAGTGCCCCCTAACCCTGTTTTGTTCATTAGTGTTTTATTACTGGTAACTCAAATCTCTCTGCTCGACCCTTGAGCCTCTGTACATTCAGGTCCTAACACCGGAAGCTAGGCTACAGAGCGGTGAAGCCATTTGTCAGTACACAGCTTACTACAATCAAAGGCTGCAAATGCAGTGACTGCTGAGGTGCAATTAGTCCAGGTACTATGAACTGTAATTTAATTGTATAACCTTCTTTTAACCCTTGCCCCTTCATACCAATAAATAACACGCTGACAACTGCTAAGTTGGAAAGGGCAAGGCCACAGCTTTTATTTCTTTAAATCCAACACATAACCAATGAATAGTAAATTTCTTTAAATCCAACATATAACCAATGAATAGTTCAAACAAATGAATATTTCAAACAGTGCCTGTCACAGTTATACTGTGAGCACATAATCCAACGTAGGGGAAGGAGATAAGAAGGGGGGAAGGCCTGTCCTTACCATAAGTGCTGGACAGGCCGTCTGCTTCCCATTTCCATCAACAGCAGCCATTTTATGCTGGCAAGGTCAAAAAACCGCAGCAAGCTGTGACGTACCAAAGAAAATTATAGGGCGGGAGGGTGGGCAGCTCTTCCCAACGGATCTTCCAGAAGGCTCCAGAATTTTCTGGGCGCGGCACTTTTGTCGAGCTCAGGCCCAGCCCAACCCACACCCCCACCAATCTTTAAAGACCCTTTGGTCACTTCAACCCGCCCTGGACATGCCCCCAACAGTCAGGGCTCTCTTTCCCTATGGGGTCAAGAGGCCTTCATGACTGCTGAGGTGCAATTAGTCCAGGTACTATGAACTGTAATTTAATTGTATAACCTTCTTTTAACCCTTGCCCCTTCATACCAATAAATAACACGCTGACAACTGCTAAGTTGGAAAGGGCAAGGCCACAGCTTTTATTTCTTTAAATCCAACACATAACCAATGAATAGTAAATTTCTTTAAATCCAACATATAACCAATGAATAGTTCAAACAAATGAATATTTCAAACAGTGCCTGTCACAGTTATACTGTGAGCACATAATCCAACGTAGGGGAAGGAGATAAGAAGGGGGGAAGGCCTGTCCTTACCATAAGTGCTGGACAGGCCGTCTGCTTCCCATTTCCATCAACAGCAGCCATTTTATGCTGGCAAGGTCAAAAAACCGCCACCCGCCTGTCAGTGAACAACTGGCGGGCGCCCCACCGCAGCCAGCACCTGTTCCACACCCCGTTGTAGACCAAGATTAAAGATATCTAAGCCAATGTCATTGAGGTGAACACCATCCGGTCTCAAAAGGTCAGAATTATCACCCTCCAAATCCCTGTGACGAACAACGAAGCCCCCAAGCTGTCGAACAAATTTGGAAACTTGCGCATTAACCTTTCTACGAAATCGCTCCAAACTAGGGCCCGGGATCACCCGCGCCCACACCGAACGAGGCACGATTTCCGACCAAATTGGTGAAAACAGCAAAACAGTAGGCAATGTCTTGCTTGATTGCAGAAATCAGGTCCACAGAACGCAGGAAGCCCACGTCATTGCCGCCAGCATGGAGTACCAAAACGATGGAACCAGACACGTGTGCACGGAGTTGCAGGCATTCCGGAAGGACCTGGGACCATCTTAACCCGCGAAGCCCGAGCCAGCGGACCCTGGCCAGATCATAGTCGAAAACCAAGTTCCTCCCGTAGGTCCGGACTTCCGCACGGCCCAGTAAATGAAAGAGTCACCGACAATCCACACCAAAACCGGACGAGGACCTGAAAATTTAACATAACAGATGTGGACGAACATACAACGTAAAACGAGATGATTCCCATCTACCTAGACGCTGAAGTTCCATATCGGAAAAACCCATGCCAGACGCCGCGGTGGCCGCACCGATGCGAAACGAGTGCGTAGAAAAATCACGTGAAGGAAGTCCCATAACCTCGAGACATCGACGAAAAACACTTAAAAAATGAACGAAAAAAGCTAGAGAAGGAGGGTGCGCAGATCGGAAAAGAGAGGCCAAAGATACCGGGCAAAAGGGGCCACCACAATGGTACAATACCACCCTCCGGCCCCTACCCAGGCTGTCGATCTTCGAAGTACGCAACAGGACAGTCACGCAATGCTCTGCAAAAACGACGTCCGCCGTCAGGATCCCGCCCGCCATTGACGTGGCTCTCGAAACTAGTTCGCTAACGCGAAAAGCGCCGAAGAACGCCCAAGAAAACGCCACGCGAAACAGGAGGGCCTCAAATTCCGAAGAGCACACCGAAGGCAACGTGGAAAGAATGCCCGATAGGATTTGAAGGGAAACCGGGCGCCTGGAATCGGGGGAATGAGTAGCGCGCTTCCAACCCCGCAGCATCCGTCGAACCGGGAACGCTTTAGTAATGTCCTCCCAACCTAGGAGCTGAAACCAAAAGGACAGTGCTGATAAAGACGAGGAGACAGTGGAACCCGCAACACCCTTTTGCAGTAAGTGAACCAAATAGACAAACAAAGCCATGCGCCTATCAGAAGAAGAATAAATGGAAAACTCACCGCCCGAAATGTGCGACCACTCGTGCCAAACCCTGCAGTAAGACGCCCACGTACGCGCAGACAGCGACGACCGAAGGAGGTTCAGCAGGCCTCCGAAACGAGGTTCCATAAGTGGGCCGGACAAGGAAGGCCCTCCAGGGAGGCCGACGGAACCAGAGAGCGGAAACGATCGAGCTGTAAACGGGAGAGAGCATCAGCAATATCATTAGCCGTTCCGGGAACATGCTTAGCCCTAACATAAATGTTAAATTGCAAACACTTCAAAACTAAAAACCGAAGCAAAGAAACTACTGGGGGGAACTGGCTGACTGCTTGTTCACTACCTGCACCACACTCATATTATCAGACCAGAAGACCACTTGATGGTCACGCAACCGTTCACCCCAAAGCTCAACAGCAACAACGATCGGAAAGAGCTCTAGGAGGGTGAGGTTGCCCAACAAACCCAAGCGGGCCCATGAGGCCGGCCACTGCTCAGCAGACCACATCCCCTGAAAGAAAGCGCCGAAGCCACAGGAGCCTGCTGCATCCTCCCTTAGCCAACAAGACTGGCCATTGTAGGCTTGAAGGAATGACAACCAAATCCCCAAGTCGGCACGCATGGGCCTGGTGATCCGAACGTAGTGATGAGGGGCGGACACCCCTTTCATGGCCCATGCCAGGCGCCTGCAGAAGGCTCTCCAAATCCGAATAACCCTGCAGGCAAAAACCAAGTGACCCAACAGAGATTGCAGTTGTTTCAACTGCAACTTCTTGGCACCTTTGGCCAAGCGGACAAGGGAAAGGAGCCTGGCTAGCTTGTCCTCTGACAATCGAAAGACCATCGCCTCCGTGTCAATCTCGATTCCCAGGAAAGCCAGGACAGTCACCGGGCCTTCAGTCTTATCAGCGGACAGTGGAACCGCGAAACTCCGGCAAGTGTCCTAAAAAACAGTAAGCAGCTGCTGACACCGACCACTGTCCGCTGGGCCCACAAAGAGAAAGTCGTCCAAGTAGTGCAACAAGAACTGGCAACCAGCCTCCTGGGCAACCACCCATTCAAGGAAGCTGCTAAACAGCTCAAAGAAATAACACAACCCATGGGTAGGCACATGTCGAAAAAATAGCTTCCTTGAAAGTAACAGCCCAGGAGGTGGAAACAGTCCGGGTGGACCGGGAGGAGGCGAAAGGCGGACTCTATGTCCGCCTTAGTCAGCAACGCCGATCTACCGGCAGCCCTCACTAACCGAAGCGCCCCATCAAAAGAGGCGTAGTGGACCCTGGATTCTTCCTTGTCGATGCCGTCGTTAACCGAGGAGCCAGAAGGGTACGACAAATGATGGATGAGGCGGAATTTCCCCTCCGCCTTTTTAGGGACCACACCGAGGGGGGATACCCTCAGGTTGTAAAAAGGGGGGAGGTCAAATGGGCCAGCCATCCGTCCCAATTCAGTTTCCTTCCGGAGCTTCTCTGCAACGACGGACTCAAATTCCACAGCCGACTTTAGATTGGGCGCCATGGTGGGTGCGTCCGACGGGAAAAATGGGATCCAAAAGCCACGGTCCAAGCCATCGCGCAGAATCAGCGCCTCCCTATGAAGGGGGTACCGGTCTAGCCAGGGAAGCATCTCTGAGACGTTCACCGGCGACCTCTGGCTTAGAAAGGTCAGGCTTTGCGCCTGGCCTGGGAATTGGCTGCTTACCCCTCCGAAAGCACCGGCTGGCGGGGTGGGCACCACCGCAACCCGAGCACTCGTGTTTGAAACGGCACGCGGTGTACCACTTGCAGTGGCTTTCGTTGAATAACCAACAAACACCCTTTTTCGGAGCGGCCGACGCTCCGGGGGAAGTGCCGGCAAGGGGCTGAAAGGACGAAGGCCTGTGGGGGCACATGAGCAACAGCCACAGGCTGCCATCCTGACAATTGAAACAAAACTCCTTGCGCGCCGCCATCTTTTGCCGGAACTGAGTGTCGTAGTGAAACCAACACTGTC
This sequence comes from Lithobates sylvaticus, assembly GCA_028564925.1. NCBI lineage: Eukaryota > Metazoa > Chordata > Amphibia > Anura > Ranidae > Lithobates > Lithobates sylvaticus. Next base: position 157,937,453 of record CM053034.1, read on the forward strand.
CGCCATAAACTTTGTAAGCACCCCAAATGAGGTCCAGGTAACAAAAAAGGGAAGTGGCTAACTCCGGAAACCGCTCGCAGAGTACACCCGCGTAAGCGCAGAACCCTTGGAGCCAGTTTCCAAACGTCCGTGGAAGCTGTTTTGACTTGTCACCCTGGGTAGATACGTCGATCCGCCGAGATTTGTCTATTGTTTCCCTGTCCGGCGGGACGAGCGCGATAAAATCAACGAATTTGCGGCGCCAAATCTTGTCCTTCAGCTCCTCCGTCAAGTGCGTGCCTGTAGGCGAGACCGCCCACAAAGCACCACCAGAAATGGGGGGAGGGGCAGTCGCTGGACCCGACACCCCCATGCTGGAAAGGACAGATTTCACGACCAACGCAATGCGGTCCTCCGGCGGGTCCGACACGGAAGCTTCAGTCGCCCTACCCCAAATTAAATTACAGTCATACTCACTGAGATGTAGAGGCAAGTTCGATGAAGGGCGAACCAGCAGCATCCGGTGCCGGAACGGCCATGGAAGGCAGGGGTCCGGGACGACCGTCACCTGAAGGAACCGAAGAGGCGGCAGGACCCTGCTGACGGACGGCAAGGTCCAGGGGAGGGGGTCTGACCACCAACCCTGACGAGTCCGAATGGCCAAGGACAGCGGCTGGACAAGCACAAGATCGTCTGCAGGCATCATGCGATGGACCCGGGGCGGTTGCGGCCGCCAGCCCAGGCCTGGGTAAGGAGCCTCCCGCCCTGCCGGGCGCAGGAAGACCAGGCTGCTGCGTAGAAGCAATTGGCCCCCGGGGACCCCCCGCCCAGTTGGACGCAGGGAGGTATGTATGAACCGGGGAGGGAAGGGATGTTTGAGCGGAGCAAAAACCACCCGCCCTGCTGGGCGCAGGGCGGTGGTGGTGAGCACAGGGCGTCGGAGGAGGGTGGAGCGCTGATGCCGAGAAAACGTCGCCCGCCCCGCTGGGCGCGGGGAGGCCACGATACATATCCCGAGAACCACGCCGACCACCCACCCATCCGGGTGCAGGGGGACATGGTGCCATGAGCCCAGGCTGATGAGATGCGGGTGACAACAGCGGATCTCCCACCCCGCAGGGCGCAGAGAGACTCCGCACTGGCGGCTGTACGTTCATGGACACGGAGGAGACCCCAGCCCCGCTAGGCGCAGGGGGGTCGAAAACATATGGAGCACTGGATGGCGGGACAGACCCCCCCGCCCTGCAGGGCGCGGGGAGGTTTGGGGGAGGCAGCATACTAACTTCAGAGGCAGTGGCACCCCATGAATCTCCCGCCCTGCCGGGCGCAGGGAGATTGGGTATGTTCACATATATTTGGGGCAAAAAATTGGGCATGAATGACTCCCCCGCCCTGCAGGGCGCAGGCAGGGTCATTCCATGCCGCAATGCAGGGGATGTATGATCCCCCTCAGTGGTTTCTCCCGCCCAGCCAGGCGCAGGGAGAAAAGGAGCCACTGGGGGCAGCGTAGCCGGCACCTGGTCACTGCGCAGAGCGGAACCAAATTCCAGGAGGCCAGGGCGGGCGGCCGCAGAGGAGATGCGCACCCGTGACTTCCCCCGCCTCCCGGAGGATCTCCGCGCCGAGGACCTGGGATCTCCAACCGCCGCCAATCCCCCGCCCGCCGCGGGAGCGGGCTCAGGTAAGGCGGCGGGTAATTCACGGCCAGGGAGCGCCTCAGCTCCAGCCTGGCCACAGGGCAAAAAACTGTCAGCGGATGGGACAGTGCTGGAGACCGCCCGAACGGAGCCCTGCATAGAACGAGGGCTCCGCGAGCGGCCCGCACGGGAGGAGAGGCCGGCAGCATGAGGCAGTGGGGGGGGACCGCCGAGTGGGGCCCCGGCGATGGCGGGAGGAGGTGCTGCGCTTCCTAGCTGAAGGAGCGCAGACACCCAGTGTAGCAGGGCGGTCAGGGGAGCAGGGGTCATAGGATTGACCCGCAGGGGCCCTGGAACTGGGGCTCAGCCGAGAAGGAGGCGGGCCCGCCTCCGGGCCCTAGGCTCAACAGGGGGTTCCGCAGGTAGGGGGGGAGGGGGGGTGTGAGGAGCAGGAAGGGCAGGTGGAGCAGTCCCAGGGGATAGGAGAGAAAAAAGCCAGTCAGCCTGACCTTGGAGAGCCAGCTCACGGACCTTGGCCAAAAGGAGCTTGGTGTCCATGGCTGGAGGCACGTGGTCAGCAAAACACAGGGTCAGCTCTTCCCAACGGATCTTCCAGAAGGCTCCAGAATTTTCTGGGCGCGGCACTTTTGTCGAGCTCAGGCCCAGCCCAACCCACACCCCCACCAATCTTTAAAGACCCTTTGGTCACTTCAACCCGCCCTGGACATGCCCCCAACAGTCAGGGCTCTCTTTCCCTATGGGGTCAAGAGGCCTTCATTCTTATGCCACTAAATGTATTGTATCAAATCTTATTCAGTGAAAATTCTGTTGAAACACTCACTGTTTACAAAAAGGGCTTTGTTCTGCTTGAATGCAAAGACAAATAATCATGTCCTGGAAAGAACGTGAACAATATTTGTGGACTTTTCTTCTAGCTGTGGATAGATGGAATGAATTGCACCCTCGCTAGTTCCCCAGAGAAGGAGGAGTCTGACTTCTTTGCTGAATTGACCCAGGTATGTCTTATGAAGGAAACCCATATGTACATGAAACATTTCAAACTTTTGGCTGGATGCAAGAGGCACCTGCACAACATTCAGGTTTTGAAGTTTTACCTGCACGCCAGGTGCCTGCTCTTTTTCATCCAATTGACAGTCTAATACTTTCCATGTGTATTTTCTTTAAAATGCTCAAGAGTTATCAAGGTGTGGTTAACCAGTGACATGCCTAAAAATTTGTGTGGGAGGGGGATCTTCTCCCCCACATCAGCTGTCGCTTTTTGAAAAGAGGTGCGGCTATGCAAGGATCCACCACACAGCTGTGTCATTCATTCAATTTCCTGTGAATGAATGAACTACAAGTACTGTCAGCCACCGTGGCTGACAGGTTGTAGGTCTGATTGAACAGCGAGGGCACTGATGAGCACTCTTGTAGTTCATTCACAAGCCCTGCAGCTTTCAGACAGCCTGCCAATATGGAGGTATGGGCAGAAAGCTGCAGTACTTGTCTGCAGAAGTCTAACATTGCATTTCTACTCCACTGATCACGAGTAAAATGCATTCTAAGCTCCTGCAGAAAAAATAAATAAATGCACTTTTTTTTTCTACAAAAATATGTGCATTTTATTTTTATAAATTTTTTTTTTTGGCTGTAAAAGTGAACTTATTCTTTAATCTTCAGATTGGTCAGATTGGAATCAGTTTTGCTCCTAGGCATAGTCTGTACACAGCGCTGGTGAATGATGGGGATCCTAGGTTCAGGCTGGGGAATGAATGGGATTCGAAGTCCAGGCTCTATAATTTTAGCAAAAGTCAATACTTTAAAGCGGTAGTAAACCCGCTGAACTTTTTTTTTTTTTTTAACACACCTGTAAGGGAAAAGGCATAATGAGCTAGTATGCACCGCATACTAGCTCATTATTAAATACTTACCTTAGAACGAGGCGTCGGTAACTCACCTGATCCACGCCGAGGTAGCTGACATGTTGCCTCGGCGTGTCTTTTGGGTATCGCGACTCCAGCGCTGTGAGTGGCTGGAGCCGCGATGTCGTCAATCCCGCCGCATGCGCACGGGAGACTTCTTCCCGGCAGGGAAGGATTCTGCCGGCCCTTCAGCCAAGTATCCCCCCGTGCGCATGCGCCGCTGCAGTCAGCGGCCCATAGCATGGGGAATATCTCCTAAACCGTACAGGTTTAGGAGACATTTATTTTTTACCTACAGGTAAGCCTCATTATAGGCTTACCTGTAGGTAAAAGTATATTTTATGACTATACAACCACTTTAAAGCTGAACTATAGTCCCAGATTTAAAGACTACGAGTAGGCCAGATCTTTATTGTAGAAGTGATCTGCAACATCTCTGCAATAAAATAAACCTATCTGTCTTCTCGCAGGCAAGCACAGCTCAGTTTACATTGTGGCACTGTGCCTGTGTGCCAAAATAACTGAACTCCTGCATGTGCCTGAGTGACGTCAACTATCTCTGGCAAATGAAGATGGCCACAGCCTGCACCAGGTAGAAGCTGGGTACAAGATGCTGGCGAGGGACCATTAAAGGAAAGATAAGTTACTGGGACTTTAGTTCTGCTTTAAAGGGAACTAGCCCTGGTAGAAAACTTGGGTCCTTAGCAGGGCCGATCCGTCCCGGGGTGCACGGGGTGCAGTGCACCCAGGCGCCACAGAGGTGGGGGCGCTGGAGCGCCAGAGTGCTCCGCTCCCTCCTCCTCTCCTTGTCTGTAGGCGGCCGCGCAGTGATGTCACGGGGGGGGGTGGGGCGGGACGCTCCGTTGCCGAGCGCCCCGCCCCACTGTGACAGGCGGAGAGAGCCGCGCCGCCTACGGACAAGGAGAGGAGGAGGGAGCGGAGCACTGTGTTTAACTTCCGCCTTCTGCCCACCAGCACAAGCATCACACACGCTCTGTTCTCCACCCGGGCGGCACGGCTGCACACTGTCCTCTCCAGCTGCCGCCCGGGTGGTTTTAATTAGCCTAGTGGTGGGGGGTGGTTTGTCTAGGGGGGGGGGGGGTCTATACCCAGGGCCGATCCTAGGGTCACAGACGCCTGGGTGCAGAAATATTTCTGGCGCCCCCACGTGGGCGTGGTCATCTTACCAACTCCTCCCCTTTACAAATGTTTCTATGACAACGACTTCAACACAGAGATGTTCATGTAAGAAGTCTTCGTTACCCTGGGATCCTCCCATGATCTTTTACCAATAAATAAAATACAGGAAGAGCGTACACTAATGAGACCTGGAGGGGAGTCTCTCTGATGCACACAGAGGGGGCTTCTGTTAGAGAGTCTATTAGAAAGAGCCCCCAGACATAGTACAGGAGATGGTCAGAGACTGTAGACATGATACTAGAGACAGTCAGAGACTGCAATCATAGTACAGGAGACGGTCAGGCTGCACACAATACAGGAGATGGTCAGAGACTGCAGACATGTTACAAGAGATGGTCAGAGACTGCAGACATGTTACAAGAGATGGTAGTAAATAATGGCCGATCGGCCCTCTCACCTGACCCAGCGATACAGCAACAACGGTTCCTCTGATCAGGAGTCAGCTCACTCTGAATTGCCCGTGGCGGCTCCGCTGGGTAGAGCCCAGATCTGTATTCCTGCAATGACTCCATTCCTTCCTCCATCAGGGATGGTGCCAGGCTGTGTGGCTTTCTCTCTCTGATGGTGTTCTCTCAGCACTGCCCTCTCCCTCTGGAGTCCTGGGGCCAAATTTTAAATTAAAAAAACAGCATGGGTTCCCCCTCCAGGGGCATACCAGGCCCTTGGATCTGAAAAAAAAGGCGTGGGGGTCCTCCCAAAATCCACACCAGACCTTTATCCGAGCAGGCAGCCGGCCGGTAAGGAAAAGGGGTGCGGACGAGCGAGCGCCCGCCCCCCCCTCCTGAACCGTACCAGGCCGCATGCCATCAACATGGAGGGTGGGTGCTATGGGGCAGGGGGTGTCCTGCGGCCCCCCACCTCAAAGCACCTTGTCCCCATGTCGATGAGAACAGGGGCCTCTTCTCGACAACCCTAGCTGTTGGTTGTCGAAGTCTGCGGGCGGGGGGCTCATCAGAATGCGGGAGCCCCCTTTAAAGGGGTTGTAAAGGTAAAAGTTTTTTCACCTTAATGCATTATATGCATTAAGGTGAAAAAACATTTGACAACACCGGCCCCCCCAGCCCCACCCTTTTACTTACTTGACCCGTCGAAAGTCCTGCGCTCGCCCCCGACATCCTCTTCTTCGCTCACCCTGGCTGTTGATTGGCTAGAGTGGATGGATTGAAAGCAGCGCAGCCATTGGCTCGAGCTGCTGTCAATCACACCCAATGACGCAGCATGCAGGGGGGCGGGGGACGAGTGATACAGTGAGCGGCTACGGCCGCCAGCTGTATCACGGGAGCGCGCCCGCAAGCACTCCACACCATGCGAGGGAGCTTGCATGAAGTTGTGGAGTCCTTGCGGGAGGGAGCCGAGACAGCGTACATCGTACCCCTACCCATTCACCTGGGAGAAAGAAGTGTCAATAAAAAAAAACACACTAGACAGGTTTTTAAAGTAATTTATTAGGCAGCTCAGGGGCTCTTCTTCTGACTTTGGGGGTCTCTTCCGACTTCTCCGCGCTCTCCGGCCTCTTCTCCCGGTCTCCGGTTCTTCTCCCGCTCTTCGGTGTCTTCTGCCGGGCTCCTCCGCTATCTTCTGCTCTTTTGCTAGCGTTGGCCCGGTCTTCTCCATCGTTTTCTTCCCTCCGGTCTTCTTCTGATGCTGATACAATGCTCTCTTCCGCTGTAATGCTGTGTGCGCAACGACTTATATAGGCGGGGGTCACTGGGTGATGTCATCCGGTGACCAAGCCCCCTTATAACGTCACCGCCCCATCATGCCCGGGCAGTTGTTTTGTATTTCTCAGAGATAGTACAGAACAATTCTAACTAAGCCGAGTGCAGTACAGGTACAGTGTGCAGGAAGTTCTGCTCACTAGATTTCTGGCAGAATCAAAAGTTGTTGTTTTTTTTTTTTCTTTGCTCACTAATTGAACCAATAGAACAAACAATGTCATACTTATCAGACCAAAAGGGTGCAAATAAGAGGAGTTCTGTACTTCAGAGACTTGGGATTGAGATCCAGTGAGGAAGGGTTAGATGTCATACTTTTACTACTCTTTCCCTGTCCATTTCCTGTCTTGTTGAGCACTTTTTTAATTTTTTTTAATTGATGACATGACATTTAATTGATGATCTCCTCATTAATAAAGGCACATTTATTGCTACATTTATGATTATTAGAAAGATCCTTTCTTGTCCTGGGAGTGCGGAGAACGTCAGGATTGTTCACCTAAACTGGAGACACAAATACCCAATGAAACCAGCAAAAGTTATAATCCTCCGTGTTACTTGAATGTAAAAAAATAAAAAATAAATAGTTTGTTACCTTGAAAAACGAATTGCAGCTTGATTGTGATTGGCTTTTTTGAGTCATGGATCTGAGGCTACTTTCACACTGAGGCGTCGGCGGAGGTAAAGCACCGCTATTTTCAGCAGGTGCTTTACCAAAGTTTTTTGCGGCACTATTTGGCCGCTAGCAGGGTGCTTTTACCCCCCCCCCCCCCCCACCGCTAGCAGACGAAAAATGGTTAAACCGCCCGCAGCAGTGCTTTGCCGGTGGTTCAGTGGCGCTGCCCATTGATTTCAATTGGCAGGGTCGCTTTATACACTTACGCCTCAACGATGCGGCTAGCAGGACTTTTTTTTACTATCCGTCCTTAGGGCTTTCACACCGGAGTGAGAGGAGAGGCTTTTTTAGGGTGCTTTGCAGGCAATATTTTCAGCGCTGTAGTGCCTGCAAAGCGCTTCAGTGTGAAAGTAGGCTTAGGGTCACTTAAAGCCACATGTGTCCAACACAAGGCCCACGGGCCGAATCCAGCCCCCCCCCCCCCCGGCCATTTCATGTGGCCCTTGCACCGAGCCCACTCTACACTGCTGGGAGATACTAAAGCTGGGTAGATGAGATATGATGAAGATTTGGGGGGGGGGGGGTTCTCCATCGTTTTCTTCCCTCCGGTCTTCTTCCGATGCTGATACAATGCTCTCCCCTGCTGTAATGCTGTGTGCGCGGTGCTCAACGACTTATATAGGCATCTCGAAGACTGTGGCGAGAGATTTGTGCAGGGTTGGGGGATGGGAGTGGAGCTGAGGAGGAGTAGAAGTGAGATGTGGACAGCCTGTGAACGGAAGCTGAACCCTCCATACTTTGTATATAGCGCACTCCTCAACCCTGCACAGAACACAGCCCATCCCTGAACTTTGTATGTAGTGCACCACTCAACTCTGCACTCGATATGGAATGCTACCTGAAACTGTACTCTGTATGTAGCTCATTCGTTTTTTTAAATATTACACTGTACCTTTTATTTATTTTTTTGGATCACTTTTATTTTCATTAGAAGGAATGTAAACATCCCTTGTAATAGAAAAAAGGGATGACAGGTCCTCTTTATGGAGAGATCTGGAGTCTATACTGGTGGTGGCTGGTTCCCCAGCCGGGGGGGCCGCAAACAAACCACCCCAACATCCCCCCCTCCCCGGGTGGTACTTATGCGGATGGGCTCTGTGTTGGTTCCAAGAGATCGCTCTGATGAGGGCGGCCATCTCCCTGTACATCCTCTTCTCCTCTCAGCCAATCGGGTCTCAGGACCAGCTTCCTGATTGGCCTGGAAAAGCAGGAAGATAATAGCGAATATTAATTTTCTATTGTCACACAACTGGGTGGGCTCAGCGCACAGTGCTCTTCACCTTGTGCCCACCCCTTTTTTTTAAGCCAATTAGAGCCTCAGGCTCTAATCATGTGCTATAAAATAGGAAAAAAAAACACTGGAATCCTTTTTTTAGGCCAATTAGAGCCTCAGCCTCTAATCATGTGCTATAAAAGAAAAAAAAAAGAAAAAAACATTGTAATCCATGCATCTGGCGATTAGGGGCCGTGCGCATGGATTAGGGGGGGGGGGCGACACCCCTGCACCCTGCCACTGGTCTATACCCCAAATCTCTCTACCTTTGAAAGCTAAAGATCAAAAAAAAAAATTGATTGTTTGCTCTAGAGTGGAAGTGACACCATGATGTCGCTCTGGTCCACCAAGATCCTAGAGGTGATCAGAGATGAGCTGGTGTCTGTTCACCTCTATGGCCAGCCCTGCAAACTGTCAGATTGTTTCCTGGGCTTGTTGGTAAGAGTGGTAAGCCTAAGAAACATCAGCTGGGGGGCCCCATGCTGCACCTAAAAGCGATCCAGCTTGGATCATCTGCTTGGATCACTTTTATGGAAACAATCGCCAACTGAAAAAAAATAAAATACCGGGCTTATAGCTACTATATACCAGCCATAACCTTGGTAAACCACTTCAAAGCCGCAACGTATATTTACGTATTGGGGCTGGTGAGTGGATAATAAATAAGATATCCAATAAAATGACACGCGGGGGCCTGCTGTATAGGCCAACTGCAATGCCCCCCCCCCCCCCCACAATAAGAGATCTTGACCCTGGAGGTGGTGAGGTCCTAAAAAAAATACACATTTTATAGTGCAAAACATAAACATACAGTATAGTGGTTTTCTATATATTAAAGGATAAGGTCACCTTTAGGAGCATGATACATATTGAGGGTGTAACATGTTCCTATGTACCCACCTCCCACCGCCAACACTTCCCGCTCTGTGACAGCTGACTATTCTCCCCACACTCACTGTCACAATTTTTATTGCCACACGTCATTTATTGCCATTGTCATTCATTCAGTTTTCTGCGAATAAATAGACTACAAGTGCTGTCAGCCATTACAGCTGATGGCTTGTAGTTCTCAAACAGCGGTGAGGGTGATGATGAGCGCTCCTGTAGTCCATTGATCTTTCTACTCTCAGGTGATATGATATGGTGCCTGTCCACATCAGAAAGAAAGAGAAAAACACACAAGCAGGCCAAGTTCATAAAACCTTTAAGTATTTTAAGTCTGGGGCGCTTTGCAGGTGCTACAGCGCTAAAAGTAGCGCCTGCAAAGCGCCATGAAAGGGCTTTCACACTGGAGCGGTGCGCTGGCAGGACGGTCAAAAAAGTCCTGCAAGCCACATCTTTGGAGAGTTGATTCAAATTAATGGGGCAGCGTGGCTACACAATGGTTTGCAGTGGTTTTAACCCTTTCTCGGCCACTAGCGGGGGGTCAAAACAATGGTAAAGCGGTGCTAAATATAGCGCCGCTTTATGCGCTACGCCCGCTCGCCCCGGTGTGAAAGTAACCACCTGCAGAGGCGCTTTGCCGGCGGTATTGCCACGCTGCCCCATTGATTGCCACGCTGCCCCATTGATTGCCCCACGGCTCCAAAGATGCTGCTAGCAGGACTTTTTTTTTTTTTAGCGTCCTGCCAGCGCACCGCTCCAGTGTGAACGCCCTCAGGGGGTTTTCACATTAGAGTGAATTGAGCTGCTCTTTCAGGGCGCTTTGCAGGCGCTATTTTTAGCGCCTGTGAAAGGAGTCTAAGAAATAGTAAAAACTGATACAAACTGGCTTTGTCATATAAAATAAGAGACAGACACCAACAGTCCCTTCTGTAGTATCTACACTCCACATCCCTCTAATGATAAATAAATAAATAATAATAATAATGATAAATCTGAGCCCTCCCCCACCCTGTGTGTCCTGTCAGTACCTAGGAGGAATACACACACAGCCATCACATAGAGATGAATGTACACAGGGGGGGTGTGAGGATCGGAGCCACCACAAGATGGCGCAGTAGTTCACACAGTTCGAAGATAAGGAAGGAAGATACCAACATAGCAATTTAGGGTGGGGGACGGGATTTTTTAGAAGTTATCATCCTATCTTCTCCTGCTCTTACTCAGGTTGAAAATCAAAGGCCCTAAGTAATGCGATTGCCGCAGAGTCCGTGTTTACTGAGAGACCAAATACAAAAAATACAGCGAATCATAGGAGCTGACAGAAGGTTTGCACTATGCACGGAAAATCCCGCGCATGCACGGTAGATGCCGCGATTTCCGCGTTTGAACTGCGCATGCGCCGGGCGGGAAGCCCGCGCATGCGCGGTAGATGCCGCGATTTTCATCCACCTTCATCTACCTTCATCCAGCGGGGGCCCTCCTTGCACCGTGCACAGGCAGAATGAGAAAAGAGTGTGGGATCGATGCCGCGATTTTCGCGTTCGTAGTGCGCATGCGCCAGGCAGGAAATCCCGCGCATGCGCGGTAGTGCGATTGGTGACGCGGTGTGTGGCATTCAAAAATGGCGCCATTCAAAAATGGCGCCATTATGTCACTGCACATGCACCGCCCAGCCGAGCGTGTATGAGCTTTCCCAAGCCCGCCAGGCTTCAGAATGGGCGAGTGGCAACACTGTTTGGTGCCCCCCTATGCCTCAGCTCGCGCACCCACCAAGGATCAGTCCTACGACACCAACTTCCTAATTGAGCTGAAACTGTAGCTTTTACCAGATATTGCCATACTGTACTATGCAGTTTTACAGTACTTTGTACTGAGGTCGTATTTTTATAAAGGATATACAAAAAAAAAGTCCAACTGCACCAGGTAAATGTACATCTGACCAGGGCCTTATCAAAGAAACACAAAGGAATAAAAAGTATCAAATGGCGATTTAATTGTCACCTGCGCAGGAAATTAAGTTGCAGGCAGGTTTGCAGAACTTCAGGCCACTTTGTGGAGGAGGGGTGTGAGGTCAAGGGAAGTAGTCTGCCTTGTGTATGAATTGCTTCACCTCCTATCTCTGGGCACGAAGGACCCTCCAACCACTTTAAAGAAATGCATGTTGATAAGTGACACAATGGGGGTTATTTACGAAAGGCAAATCCACTTTGTGTTTCCCTTATTACAGATACCGGAACCCGCATCCACAGCCGATTGACGAATCGCTTGGGGTGCCGACATTGCAGGATTCCTGGACAGGTAAGTGTCCTTATAGTAAAAGTCAGCAGCTATAGTATTTGTAGCTGCTGACCTTTTTTTTTTTCTTTTTTTACACACTGGAACTCCCCTTTAACTTAAAGTGGAGTTCCACCCAAAAATGGATCTTCCGCTTTAAGTGCTGGTGACCCCCTGACATGCCACATTTGGCATGTCATTTTTTTGGAGGAGGAGCGGGTACCCTGTTTTTACAGGCATCCAGCTCCCACTTCTTCTTCTGGCTCCGTGGCACCAGAAGGAAGATCACCTCTCCTCCCTGCAATCTTCTGGGACACGTCACAGGTCCCAGAAGATTGTCTGGCCATTCACAGCACGACTTGCGCATGCGCAGTGCGCGCCCAGCTGTGAAGCCACAGCCGAGCGCCCACAGAATGCTAGAATGCTGGCGCAGTGGAGAGGAGGGGGAGAAGCGGGAGGCTTCCTGCACCCACATCGCTGGACCGTGGGACAGGTGAGTGTCTGATTATTAAAAGTCAGCAGCTACACTTTTTGTAGCTTCTGACTTTTAAATGGGGGGAACTCCACTTTAAGCAAAACTTCAGCCAAAAATGAAGCCGCTTTTGTAGCAATATTCACTTTCAATCCAGAGAATTTCCCCTGTAGTACGTCTTTTCTGCCACAAGATGATCTGAGTTTGATGTCCAGCATCATTCAACCCACTTCTTCTGAGCCCAGATCACCCTGGACCCCCCTGTGATTGGACAGTGAAAAGAGAAGCAACACAACGATGAGCTAATCTTTCATGCTGCTTTCTCCTCCTAACCGCATTCTTGTTAGCACATGATCTGATTGGCTGCTTGTGCTGCTTATTCTTATCACACTCCATACTTACTGTACAGAAACTGCAATAGGCTGACACCAGGTCAGATTTGGGTCCTTACACTACTTGAAATTTTAAAAATGCACTTCCTAATATATTACAGAACTGCATTCATGCTTGTCTTTAATATCTGCCTAGATTTCTGATTTAAAATTAAACTAATCTTTGTTTTATTAGGATAAGGGCTGAAGGAATCAAAGTGCCTCGTGTGCTTTCCTTTTGCCTGCTGCCAATCCTTCAAATGCCATTGTATTTTCAGGTGGCTTACACAGTGCATGGCACTTCTAACACTGGATAACATAATGACATATTATCTATACATTGCCAACATTTTAAGTGGCAAACTATGGTTGCTGTTACAGATGGCTGTGATGTGCATTTAAAAGAGAAGTATGAGGTTTGGGGTTTTTGCAGATTTATACTTACCTAGGTGGATGCTGCATCTGTCCCCTGCCAGCTCAACACTGAGAACTGAGCGATCTAACACTGCAGATCGCTCTTTTCTCACAGCTCCCTGAGCAGAGAGCTGGTGACTGTCAGTCACCACTCACTGGAGCGTTGGGCTGTGGAGCGGGAGGGAGCGGCCGGCTCAGGCTCTAAGTGGCTCGCTGAGAGGCTAAGCCGGGTGTCGGTCCAGGATTGTGGGCGGATCCTGACTCCAGTGTCGCGATCTTGCCTGGACCGGTTCTGTGACGTCAGCTGACAGCGGACTTCAGCCCACTGCTTAAAACGGGTTACAGGAGTGCAGAATGAACTGCACTCCTGTGATCCACAGGAGAAGTACAGCCAAACGAGCTTTGGCTGTACTTCACCTTTTTAAATATTCAGCTTCAAAGAAATCTGAAGATTCGGCCAGAGTCTGTGTACTTCTCTTTTTAAAGTTGGACTTGTGGCATAGAATTTTTTTTCAATATGTTCCTTAATAGCCGCTTTGTGTGCACCAAAGGTCTTTGCAAACCTCAATATTACCTTGTAAAAGTAGTGCTGGCATCATCATTGTACTGCATGTATCCTGTACAGAGAGCAGAGCTGTGGGAGGGGCCCAGCTGTCCTTAACCACTTCCCGACCGCCCCCTGTATATATACGTCGGCAGAATGGCACGTACAGGCAGAAGCACGTACCTGTACGTGCCATTCTTCAGGCGGTTGGGGGGTCCGATCGGACCCCCCTCCGCCGGCGGGGACGGTCGGGATGGCTTCAGAAGCGATGCGGGACGAGGTAACGGCCAGTCGTTTCTGGCCACCCCCTCCCGATCGCTCTGGCCAATGGGATTCGTCCGCTTCCTTCCCCTTCCTGTGTAATTGTAAACACAGGCAAGGGGAAGTGATGTCACGCTCCTCGTGTCGGTCTTTCTGACCGGGACGCGGAGCTGTGAAGACATCAGGTTAGTGCACCAACACTACACTGACACCAGGCACACATAGGCACATATTTCACCCCCCTGTCACCCCCTGATCACCCCCCAGATCACCCCCTGCCCCCCCTGTCACAGTGTCACTGATTGCAGTGATCATTTATTTACTGATCACTGCATTTAGTGTCAGTGTGACTGCAATAACTGTCAGGGCAGTTAGTTTTAGGCCCCTTTAGGTCCAAGGTAGCCCCCTACCCCCCCCCAATAAAGGTTTAACCCCTTGATTGCCCCCTAGGTAACCCTTTCACCCCCTTTTGCCAGTGTCACTAAGCGATCGTTTTTTTTGATCGCTCTATTAGTGTCACTGGTGCCGCTAGGTAGCCAGTTTTTTTTTTAGGTAACCGCCAGGTTTATATAGGATTATAAATAGGTTTATAGGTCAGGTACCCCCATATTACAACCTAAATAAAGGTTTTAACCCCTTGATTGCCCCTAGAGTTAACTCTTTCACCAGTGATCACAGTATAAGTGTCACTGGTGACGCTGGTTAGCCAGTTAGTTATTTAGTTATTTAGGTTCCCCGTCAGGTTTTTATATATCGTCAGGTACCCCCATATATTACCTAATAAAGGTTTTAACCCCCTGATTGCCCCTAGTTAACCCTTTCACCAGTGATCACCGTATAACTGTTACGGGTGACGCTGGTTAGTTAGCTTATTTTTTTATACTGTCAGGGCACCCGCCATTTATTACCCAACTATCGGTTTAACCCCCTGATCGCCCGGCGGGTGATATCAATTAGGTGTTAGGGTCAAATAAGGTCTGCGTCGCCCCAGGTTAGTGCCAGTACCGCAAACACCCACGCGCAAAGCATACACCTCCCTTAGTGGTATAGTATCTGAACAGATCAATATCTGATCTGATCAGATCTATACTAGCGTCCCAGCAGTTTAGGGTTCCAAAAAACGCATTGTTAGCGGGATCAGCCCAGATACCTGCTAGCACCTGCGTTTTCCCCCTCCGCCCAGCCCAGCCCAGCCCACCCAAGTGCAGTATCGATCGATCACTGTCACTTCCAAAACACTAAGCACACATAACTGCAGCGTTCGCAGAGTCAGGCCTGATCCCTGCGATCGCTAACAGTTTTTTTGGTAGCGTTTTGATTCATTCGCCAGCAGCCTAGGAGCTTTTTTTCCTGTGAATCTCACTAGTGTACTACTAAATTTAGAGCCCAAAATGGCAAATCGCAAGTACACTAGTGAACAGGCCTACTTGTTTCTGAGTATGTCAGATAGTGAAGAGGAGGTCACTCATCTGTCAGAATCAGGCTCAGAATACGATCCAGTAGACGACAGTGGCTCCATGACAGATAGCTCTGACGACGAAGGTGAGGTCCCTGCTAAGGTCAGGCGTACCCGATCCCGATCTTCTGATGTTGTTGAGGTGCAGGAACCGCAGGTCTCTCGTATGGAGCAGAGAAGTACTAGCGCCGCTATTCCTTCTGGTGAACTGGCAAGCACCAGCGGCCTAGTACACCCTGGACGTAGTCAAACCAGCACTGCAGTAACACTTGGTGACGTGGCGAGTCCCATAAGTGCAGTTCAAGCTGGCGAGGTGGCAAGCACAAGTAGTGTCCCGCTGCCACCAAGAAGAAGACAAAGGCAGGCCCGTCGATCACATAGTGTCCTTCCTGCAGAATTCGCCAATCCTGATTGGGTGCCCACCACTTCTGCAGAACCCGTACTTCCCCCATTCACTGGCCAACCCGGTATTCAGGTGGAAACAGCTGATTTTAAGCCATCCGATTTTTATTCGCTGTTTTTCACGGAAGATCTCTATAGATCTATTGTGGACCAAAGTAATATATACGCTGGTCAACACATCGCCGCTAATCCCCAAGTGCCTTCCCTTGCCAGAGATTGGAAACCAATTACGGTTTCCGAATTTAAGACCTTTCTGGGCCTTTCCCTCAACATGGGCTTACACAAATTCCCGACGCTGAGGTCTTATTGGTCCACCTCACCGCACCACCATATGCCCGTGTTCTCTGCCTCCATGTCCAGGGCACGATACGAGATGATTTTGCGCTTCATGCACTTCAGTGACAATGAACTTTGTCGTCCTCGTGGAGACCCTGAATTTGATCGGCTCTACAAAATTCGGCCCCTCATAAACCACTTCAACCAATGTTTTGCAGCCTTGTTTACGCCCAATCAAGTTGTCTGCGTTGACGAGTCCCTGATTACGTTTTCTGGCCGCTTGTCTTTCAAACAGTTCCTTCCCAGCAAGCGTGCCAGATACGGGGTCAAGCTCTACAAGCTCTGTGACAGGGCAACAGGCTATACGTGGAGCTTTACGGTTTATGAGGGAAAAGATAGTCACGTAGAGCCGGAGAACTGTCCAGATTACATAGGGAGCGCTGGCAAGATAGTGTGGAACTTGGTGTCACCCTTATTCGGAAAGGGGTACCACTTGTACGTGGACAATTATTACACGAGCGTGCCACTGTTTAGTCACTTGTTTGATCATCAGATTGGAGCATGTGGCACCGTGCGACCTAATCGCCGGGGCTTTCCCCAGCGGCTTGTAGATTCCCGTCTTAGGCTGGGGGAGAGAGCCTGCTTGAAGTGTAATAACTTGCTCGCTGTGAAGTGGAGGGATAATAGGAATGTTTTCGTTCTTACCTCCCTTCATGCAGACACGACAGTCCAAATTCGTACGGCGGCTGGTGTTGTGACGAAACCCCTCTGTATCCACGAATACAACCTTAATATGGGGGGGGTGGACCTCAACGACCAGTTGTTGGCGCCGTACCTAGTTGTCCGTAAGGCTAGACGCTGGTACAAAAAAGTGTCTATTTATTTATTCCAATTGGCTTTGCTGAATGCTCATGTGCTATACGGAGCTTCAGGCGGGACGTTACCCTTCCTTGAATTCCAGGGAGCGGTTGTCATGGAACTCCTGTATCCAGGCGATTCCACACCTCACCATCCCCTACCAAATGCAGTAAGCCGGCTGCATGAGAGGCATTATCCTCATGTCCTCCAGAGTACCCCTACCCAACGAGCCCCCCAAAGAAGATGTCGTGTCTGTACCAAGCGCGGATTTAGGCGTGACACCCGTTATTATTGTCCACGCTGTCCTGACAATCCTGGTCTCTGCGTTGGTGAATGCTTTGAACGCTACCACGAACTAGTGAGGTTTTAGCGTAGGGTACAGCATTTCACAGGCTAGGATACACTTTCACAGGGTCTCAAGAATGCCATCGCATTTTGAGACCCGACCGTTGCAGTTAAAATTATAGTTACAGGGTCTCAAGAATGCCATCGCATTTTGAGACCCGACCGTTACAGTTAAAATTATAGTTATAGTTTAAAAAAAAAGTGTAAAAAATAAAAATAAAAAAAAAAAGTACAAAAAAAAAAAAACCCCAAAAAAAATATAAAATAAAAAACCAAAAATAGTTGTCGTTTTATTGTTCTCTCTCTATTGTTGCTCTTTTTTACTCTATTCTATTCTGCAATGTTTTATTATGTTTTATCATGCTTGCTTTTCAGGTATGTTTTATTGTTAACCATTTTTTTGTTTTCAGGTGCGCCATTCAGTTGCAGCGTGGATTTATTTATCTTGACAGCAACAGCGTTTGCTCCCACGATACATAAAGCCGCGACTCCAACACTGTAGGAGGTGATTTCACCACCACAGTTAAAAAAAAAGAGCATATATGCCGAAGCATGGGGGCAGCAGAGGGCGGAGGAGCGATTTTGCTCCTAATGCCACGTACATACGGTCGAAAAAAGTCCGACCATGTGTACGTGGCATAACTTTTTTGCGGGAGGATGCCCCCATGCTTCGGCATATATATATTTTAGGCACCGGTTGCGTTAACAAAATGTTTTATTTTTTACTATGTTTTTTTTTTGGTATTTGCTTTGCAGGTATGGTATGGTAAGGTCTTACTGTTATACTCTAATGTTACTTTGTTTTAATGTTAACCATTATTTGCTTAGCAGGTACGCCATTCAGTTGCAGCGTGGATTTATTTATCTTGACAGCAACAGCGTTTGCTCCCACGATACATAAAGCCGCGACTCCAACGCTGTAGGAGGTGATTTCACCACCACAGTTAAAAAAAAGAGCATATATGCCGAAGCATGGGGGCAGCAGAGGGCGGAGGAGCGATTTTGCTCCTAATGCCACGTACATACGGTCGAAAAAAGTCCGACCATGTGTACGTGGCATAACTTTTTTGCGGGAGGATGCCCCCATGCTTCGGCATATATATATTTTAGGCACCGGTTGCGTTAACAAAATGTTTTATTTTTTACTATGTTTTTTTTTTGGTATTTGCTTTGCAGGTATGGTATGGTAAGGTCTTACTGTTATACTGTAATGTTACTTTGTTTTAATGTTAACCATTATTTGCTTAGCAGGTACGCCATACAGTTGCAGCGTGGATTTATTTATCTTGACAGCAACAGCGTTTGCTCCCACGATACATAAAGCCGCGACTCCAATGCTGTAGGAGGTGATTTCACCACCACAGTTAAAAAAAAGAGCATATATGCCGAAGCATGGGGGCAGCAGAGGGCGGAGGAGCGATTTTGCTCCTAATGCCACGTACATACGGTCGAAAAAAGTTCGACCATGTATACGTGGCATAACTTTTTTTGCGGGAGGATGCCCCCATGCTTCGGCATATATAAATGGTGCATGTATGCCCATCATTAGAAGTGGGTGGATGAAGGGAGGTATTCTAATGGTGGGCATACCCACCGCGCCATTGGGAAATTGGGAAAGCATTTTATCACACCGATCTTGGTGTGGTCAGATGCTTTGAGGGCACAGGAAAGATCTAGGGTCTAATAGACCCCAATTTTTTCAAAAAAAGAGTACCTGTCACTGCCTATTGCTATCATAGGGGATATTTACATTCCCTGCGATAACAATAAAAATGACAACTAAGAAAAAAAAAATGGAAGGAACAGTTTAAAAATAAAATAAAAAAGCTAAATAAAAAGAAAAACTAAAAAAAAAAAAAAAAAAAAAGCACCCCTGCCCCCCCTTCTTTTGCGCAAAGGCGAACACAAGCGTTGGTCTGGCGTCATATGTAAACAGCAATTGCACCATGCATGTGAGGTATCACCGCGAAGGTCAGATCGAGGGCAGTAATTTTAGCAGTAGACCTCCTCCGTGAATCTAATGTGGTAACCTGTAAAGGCTTTTAAAGGCTTTTAAAAATGTATGTAGTTTGTCGCCACTGCGTGTTTGTGCGCAATTTTAAAGCATGTCGTGTTTGGTATCCATGTACTCGGCCTAAGATCATATTTTTTATTTCATCAAAAATTTGAGCAATATAGTGTGTTTTAGTGCATTAAAATAAAAAAAAGTGTATTTTTTCCACAAAAAATGCGTTTGAAAAATCGCTGCGCAAATACTGTGTGGAAAAAAAAAATGCAACACCCACCATTTTAATCTGTAGGGCCTTTGCTTTAACAATATATATAGTGTTTGGGGGTTCAACGTAATTTTCTTGCAAAAAAAAAATATGTTTTCATGTAAACAAAAAGTGTCAGAAAGGGCTTTATCTTCAAGTGGTTAGAAGAGTGGGTGACGTGTGACATAGGCTTCTAAATGTTGTGCATAAAATGCCAGGACAGTTCAAACCCCCCCCAAATGACCCCATTTTGGAAAGTAGACACCCCAAGCTATTTGCTGAGAGCAATGTTGAGCCCATTAAATATTTTTTTTTTTGGTCCCAAGAGATTGAATAATGAAAAAAAAAAAAATAATATTTTTTTTTACAAAAACTTGTCACTAAATGATATATTGCTCAAACATGCCATGGGCATATGTGGAGATACACCCCAAAATACATTCTGTTGCTTCTCCTGAGTACGGGGATACCACATGTGTGGGACTTTTTGGGAGCCTAGCCGCGTACGGGACCCCAAAATCCAAGCACCGCTTTCAGGCTTTCTAAGGGTGTAATTTTTTTATTTCACTCCTCACTGCCAATCACAGTTTCGGAGGCCATGGAATGCCCAGATGGCACAAACCACCCCCAAATGACCCCATTTTGGAAAGTAGACACCCCAAGCTATTTGCTGAGAGGTATGGTGAGTATTTTGCAGATCTCGCTTTTTGTCACAATGTTTTGAAAATTGAAAAAAAGAAAAAAAAAATTTTTTTTTCTTTACTTTCTTCATTTTCAAAAACACATGAGAGCTGTAAAATACTCACCATGCCTCTCAACAAATAGCTTGGGGTGTCTACTTTCCAAAATGGGGTCATTTGGGGGGGTTTTGTGCTATTTTGGCATTTTATGGCCTTCGAAACTGTGATAGGTAGTGAGGAGTGAAATCAAAAATTTGCACCCTTAGAAATCCTGAAGGCGGTGCTTGGGTTTCGGGGCCCCGTACGCGGCTAGGCTCCCAAAAAGTCCCACACATGTGGTATCCCCATACTCAGGAGAAGCAGCAAAATGTATTTTGGGGTGCAATTCCACATATAACCATGGCATGTGTGAGCAATATATCATTTAGTGACAACTTTTTGAATAAATTTTTTTTATTTTTTTTTTTTGTCTTTATTCAATCACTTGGGACTAAAAAAAAAAATATTCAACGGGCTCAACATGCCTCTCAGCAAATAGCTTGGGGTGTCTACTTTCCAAAATGGGGTCATTTGGGGGGGTTTTGTGCCATGTTGGCATTTTATGGCCTTCAAAACTGTGATAGGTAGTGATAGGTAGTGAGGAGTGAAATCAAAAATTTATGCCCTTAGAAATCCTGAAGGCGGTGCTTGGTTTTCGGGGTCCCGTATGCGGATAGGCTCCCAAAAAGTCCCACACATGTGGTATCCCCGTACTCAGGAGAAGCAGCAGAATGTATTTTGGGGTGTAATTCCACATATGCCCATGGCATGTGTGGGCAATATATCATTTAGTGACAACTTTGGGCAAAAAAAAAAAAGTTTGTAATATTCCCGCAACTTGTGGCAAAATATAAAATATTCCATGTACTCAACATGCCTCTCAGCAAATAGCTTGGGGTGTCTACTTTCCAAAATGGGGTCATTTGGGGGGGTTTTGTGCAATTTTGGCATTTTATGGCCTTCGAAACTGTGATAGGTAGTGAGGAGTGAAATCAAAAATTTACACCCTTAGAAATGCTGAAGGTGGTGCTTGGGTTTCGGGGCCCCGTACGCGGCTAGGCTCCCAAAAAGTCCCACACATGTGGTATCCCCGTACTCAGGAGAAGTGGCAAAATGTATTTTGGGGTGCAATTCCACATATAACCATGGCATGTGTGAGCAATATATCATTTAGTGACAACTTTTTGAATACATTTTTTTTTTTTTTTTTTTTTTTGTCTTTATTCAATCACTTGGGACTAAAAAAAAAAATATTCAATGGGCTCAACATGCCTCTCAGCAAATAGCTTGGGGTGTCTACTTTCCAAAATGGGGTCATTTGGGGGGGTTTTGTGCCATCTTGGCATTTTATGGCCTTCAAAACTGTGATAGGTAGTGATAGGTAGTGAGGAGTGAAATCAAAAATTTATGCCCTTAGAAATCCTGAAGGCGGTGCTTGGTTTTCGGGGTCCCGTATGCGGATAGGCTCCCAAAAAGTCCCACACATGTGGTATCCTCGTACTCAGGAGAAGCAGCAGAATGTATTTTGGGGTGTAATTCCACATATGCCCATGGCATGTGTGGGCAATATATCATTTAGTGACAACTTTGGGCAAAAAAAAAAAAGTTTGTAATATTCCCGCAACTTGTGGCAAAATATAAAATATTCCATGTACTCAACATGCCTCTCAGCAAATAGCTTGGGGTGTCTACTTTCCAAAATGGGGTCATTTGGGGGGGTTTTGTGCTATTTTGGCATTTTATGGCCTTCAAAACTGTGATAGGTAGTGAGGAGTGAAATCAAAAATTTGCACCCTTAGAAACCCTGAAGGCGTTGATTGGGTTTCGGGGCCCCGTGCGCGGCTAGGCTCCCAAAAAGTCCCACACATGTGGTATCCCCATACTCGGGAGAAGCAGCAAAATGTATTTTGGGGTGCATCTCCACATATAACGATGGCATGTGTGAGGAATATATCATTTAGTGACAACTTTATGAAAAAAAAATTTTTTTTTTTTTTTTTTTGTCTTTATTCAATCCCTTGGGACTAAAAAAAAAAATATTCAATGGGCTCAACATGCCTCTCAGCAAATAGCTTGGGGTGTCTACTTTCCAAAATGGGGTCATTTGGGGGGGTTTTGTACTTCCCTGCCATTTTAGCACCTCAAGAAATGAGATAGGTAGTCATAAATTAAAAGCCGTGTAAATTCCAGAAAATGTACTCTAGTTTGTAGACGCTATAACTTTTGCGCAAACCAATAAATATACGCTTATTGGCATTTTTTTTTTTACTAAAGACATGTGGCTGAATACATTTTGGCCCAAATGTTTGACTAAAATTGAGTTTATTAGATTTTTTTTATAACAAAAAGTAGAAAATCTCTTTTTTTTTCAAAATTTTCGCTCCTTTTCCGTTTATATCGCAAAAAATAAAAATCACAGAGGCAATCAAATACCATCAAAAGAAAGCTCTATTTGTGGGAAGAAAAGGACGCAAATTTCGTTTGGTTACAAAATTGCATGACCGCGCAATTACCAGTTAAAGTAGTGCAGTGCGAAATTGAAAAAAGACCTCTGGTCCTTAAGCTGACAATTGGTCCGGGGCTAAAGTGGTTAACTGCTCAGCGACCGCTGGCTGTCAATTGACAGCCAGGCGGCGCAGCTCTCGTGGTGGGAGGGCGTCATATGACGTTCTCCCCTTCCCGGCCCTCCAGGGGATATTTAGTATAGCAAAAAGAAGGTGATCAAAGGTGATCAAATACCACCAAAAGAAAGCTCTATTTGTGGGGACAAAATTATAACAATTTCATCTGGATACAGTATTGTATGACCGCGCAATTGTCATTCAAAGTGTGACAGCACTGAAAGCTGAAAAATGGCTTGGTCAGGAAGGGGGTGAAAATGCCCTGTATTGAGGTGGTTAACCACTTCCCACACAAGGACGTCATATGATGTCCTGGACTTTGAGTGGAGATATCTGAATGATGAGTGGAGCTGCAGGCATCATCCAGATATCTTTTTTTTGCCAGTGATTCCCTGCACAGTAAAAACAATCATAGTGGCTGTTTTTACAATCGGCAGGAGGGGCCGTTTACCATAGAGCTGACCAAGGGCCAGATGGTCCCCGGCCATCTCTATGACCTTCGGAGCCCGGGCACAACGTTAACATGTCACTTCCGGCCTCGGCAAATGTAAACACTACCGTGTTTTTTAGCGGGGAAAGGCCGAGATTGTGTGTGTGTTTTTTTTTTTTTTTTTTTAATCTCAGGCTTTCCAGCCTAGAGGAGAGATGTGAGGTCTTATAGTCTCCACATCTCTCTCTAACGAGGACCTGTCATGCACTATTCCTATTAAAAGAGATGCTTACATTCCTTGTAATGGGAATAAAAGTGATTAAAAAAAAAAAGAGCACCCCGTCTCCGCGTGCTCGCACCCAGAAGAATATAAAAAAATTGGGCTAACATTAGTGCGTGTTTGTTTTTTGTTTTTATTCAAGAAACAGTTTTTTTCCCAAAAAATGCATTTTGAAAAATTGCTGCACAAATACCGTGTGACATAAAAAAATTGCACTGACTGCAATTTTATTCCCTAGGGTGTCTGCTAAAAAATATATATGTTTGGGGGTTCTGAGTAGTTTATAGCAAAAAAATGTATGATTTTTACATGTAGGAGAGGAATGCCATAATAGACCTGGGCTGGAAATGGTTAAAATAAGTTCACTTTAAAAAAAAATGTTTGCAGGTAAAAGTGCATTTTTAAAAAAAACTAGCGATCAGCAGATTGCTGTTTCTATGCAGGTCTCCTGCAGACCTGTCAGTGCATTTGTGTGCCCGTACATCCCGTATGGGCAATGCAGATACACTGAGAGGCAGAATCAATGAACTACCTAGAGACCTCCACAGAGCCAAGGCTGATCATTGAGAATTCAGAACACTCCTGGCCCCTTCCTCCTGCCCAGAGCAAGCAGCTTGTTGTTGTGGGCACCCGAGTAGGCTCACCCCTGCTCTGTGTGTCCATTTAGACGCAGAGCTGCCGCTTGGCCTAGTCGCCTAATCTGACGGAACACCTGCAAGAAACTACAGGGGGGCAGACACCAGGCCAGTCACCCTGAACGAGGCGAAAAACTGACTAGTTTTTATTATAGGAACAGGGAAAAGTGCAGCAGTTGTTGCAGGCTGGATTACGGCACAGATCTGGAAGAAATGCACAAAGGACACCAACATTCAAATAACTACACACACACACACACACACACACACACACACACACACACACACCTCTTTTATTTAGACACAATTGCAGCTTTTGATATATTGTGATATATTGTATTTGAACTCGGTGTACATTGGCTTTGCTCTAATACTTTATCTTTGTTTCCTTATTTTCTTTTCTAGATGAAGGCTGGACTGGGGACAAACTCTATCAGCATGCTGGCGTTTTATGTTTTGGACTTTATTCTTGGGGAATACCCGTCTTTGATCTAGACACCTTCCCAGACTGGACACCACACAATGTATGAACAGTAGCATCTCCATAATTAAAAATTTTGTATCGACCTTTTCTGACTGGAATAATGTGAATTCAGACTCTTTTGCACTAAATCCGAGTTTCAAAATGTTCTTTAGACAAATGTGTAACCAGTCTCCGCCCTGTGAGGTCATTGTTGGCCAAACCTTAGGAGCTGGAGGCTTGTAACATCATTGAGATATGAGGCTCGTGATGTCACTTGTGTCTGGAAATCCCCACTGAAGTCATATTCAGCCAGTTATGAGGCTCAGCTTACAAAACTTTAATATCACTATAAGGAACCTAATTAAAAAAAAAAGGTGATTGAAAAATGGGCCAAAATAAAGTTTCTTATCCTTGTGTAAAGCTTCATGAATTTGGCCTGTTATACTAAACTCACATTTTCATGGTCTTCCTTCCACTATCCTTGTAATGGTTGAGCAGATTGTCTTAATATGACTATTTGGGTACCAGAGTTTGACCACCCTGCCCAGTGCTCTCTGTAATCTAACAGATGTGTGTGTGTGTGTGTGTGTGTGTGTGTTTTTTTATTTTTAGTTTACTATAAATTAAGTATCTTATTAACTTAGAGAAACCAACAATAGACTCTCAAGTGTTAAAAAATAATTCTGAATAAAGAAATGCAATGATTGTATTAATGTTTGTGTTGTAGCCAAATTATTTCATACTAGGATGGGAAGGGGACTCTGAAGCTTAGTACACACAGGCCGAATGTCGGGGGGGATTTGACCCGCGTGTACTGCAGCTGGTCCATTGGAAGCCGACTTCTGTCAAAGGGGCATGACCAAAAAAAGTCTGCTGACCGGAGTGTTCTGGCGGGCGGGCAGGGGGTAGGGGGGCGTCCCCCTGTCTGAACACAGTAGCACAGCAGGGAAGATCGCTGTACTAACATCAGATAGTACAGCGGCTCCTCTTGAGTGGTCAGTTTTTTTCCTTAAGCCTGGTACACACTGAGTTGTTTGTTTTTTCTTTTCAATCAACCCAGTGGGTTAAAACGGAAAAAAAAATCTCAGCTCCGGTCAGAGCTGCTGTACTAACTATGCAAAGTTAGTATAGCGATCTCCCCCCACTGAGCTGTTGTGTTCTGACAGGGGGATGCCCCCTCTCTGCCAGAACACTCCAATCAGCGATCTGCACCATTGGCGCAAAGCCGCTGATCGAGAGTCGGTTGGCTCCTTGTTTTCCAGCATGATCGTCTGATAGAAGCTGACCAAATGGCCAGCTTCTGTTGGACAGAGTGGCATACAGACAGGCCGAATGTCGGTCTGTGTTTGTTTTTGTTAACTGGCTGATGTCCTCTGACATTCGGTCCGTGTGTACGGGGCTTTAAAAGTGACACTAAACTCTGATTTTGAAAGTGTATTCAAATATGTATTTTTACTCAAAAAAAAGTTTTTTTGATTTCCCAGCCATATTCCACCCCAGAAAAATATATTTTTTCCTAGTTGCCAACAGGGCCATAGCCAAAAAATCACTGCAGCGCGGTCAGATAACTCTGGGAGGGTGTACTATGACGTCCTCCCAGAACCTTATTCCCGGGCACCCCTGGAAAAATCCGGGTCCAGAGGACCCGGCGGATCACGATAAATGGCAGCTGACAGCGGTCCTTTACCATGCGATCGCTTCCTCAAATGACAGAGTGATCAGTTGTAAACAAGCTGGCGCATGCCTGGCTTAGCTTTTCCCCTCTCAGTACCGATCGATACAGTGAGAGGGGAGAGATCGGGTGCATCAGCGCATTCTTCTATACTCAGGCATCCCCATTCATGTTCAGCCATCCCCATTCGCGACTCAGCCACCCCCATCCATGGCTCATTTATGCCTCATTCATGCTCATCCATGCCACATCAGTTATCATCCATGCCACATCCATGCCACTACAGTGCCTCACAAAAGTGTAATAGGTAGTCAAATTATATTTGAAATGTATGCCCCCTAGAACACCTGATGGTGCTCCCTGCATGTTGGGCCTCTGTATGTGGCCACGCTGTGTAAGTCTCACACATGTGGTATCGCCATACTCAGGAGGAGTAGCAGAAAAAGCGGTCATTTTGGGGGTTAATTGTACTTTGTGTTTTTATTTTTTTTACTGTCTCAAGAAATGAGATAGGCCGTCAGTACATCAGGTGTGATCAATTTTCAGTCATGGGCACCATAGCTTGTAGACTCTATAAGACCCCTTTCACACGAGGGCGTTTTGCAGGCGCTATAGCGTTACAAATAGCACCTGCAATCCGCTCTCAAACAGCTGCACCATTGTCTCCATTGTGAAAGCCCGAGAGCTTTCACACTGCAGCAGTGCGCTGGCAGGACATCAGGAAAAGTCCTACCAGCAGCTTCTTTGGAGCGGCGTGTATACCACTGCTCCCCGCTGCCGGCGCTTTGGGCGGCTTGGTGTGAAAGCCCTCTAACTTACACAAAGACCAAATAATATACACCGATTTGGGTTATTTTAACCGCTTAAGGACCGCCTCACGCCAATATACGTCGGCAGAATGGCACGGCTGGGCACAACCACGTACCTGTACGTGGCCCTTTATGAGCCCAGCCGTGGGTCACACCCCGTCCTGAGCTCCGTGACCGCGGGACCAGCGGACCCGATCGCCGCTGGTGTCCTGCGATCGGGTCACAGAGCTGAAGAACGGGGAGAGGTCTGTGTAAACAAGCCTCACCCCGTGCTTCCTACACTGCCTGTCACTGATCGGCTGTTCCCTGTCATCGGGAAAGCCGATCAGTGACGTCAGACGTAAAGCCACGCCCCCCCTACTGTAAAAAAAAAAAAAACACACACACACAGACTCCCCACCCCCTAGTGGTTAACTCCTTGACTGCCAGTGTAATTTACATAGGAATCAGTGCATTTAAATAGCACTGATTTCTGTATAAATGACAATGGTCCCAAAAATGTGTCCAAAATGTCCGATGTGTCCGCCATAATAAAAATCGCTGATCGCCGACATTACTAGTAAAAAAAAAAATATATATTATTAAAAATGCTATAAAACTATCCCCAATTTTGTAAACGCTATAACTTTTGCGCAAACCAATCAATAATCGCTAATTGCGATTTTATTTTATTTTGTAGAAGAATACGTATCGGCCTAAACTGAGGAAAAAAAATGTTTTTTTATATATTTTTGGGGGATATTTATTATAGCAAAAAGTAAAAAAATATTGCATTTTTTTTTCAAAATTGTCGCTCTATTTTTGTTTATAGCGCAAAAAATTAAAACCGCAGGGGCGATCAAATACCACCAAAAGAAAGCTCTATTTGTGGGGAAAAAAAGGACGCCAATTTTGTTTGGGAAGCACGTCGCACGGCCGCGCAAATTGTCAGTTAAAGCGACGCAGTGCCGAATCGCAAAAAGGGGCCTGGTCCTTTGGCTGCAAATTGGTCCGGGGTTTAAGTGGTTAACCAAAGATATGTAGCAGTATAAATTTTGGCCAAAATTTATGAAGAGAAATTACTAATTTGCTAATTTTTATAACAGAAACTAAGAAAAATAAAAAAACTTTTTTTCATTTATAGCGCAAAAAAATAAGAAAAAACCCAACGGTGATTAAATACCACCAATAGAAAGCTCTATTTGTGTGAAATAAAGGACAAACATGTCATAAGGGTACAGTGTTAAATGAGTAATTGTCATTCAAAATGTGAGAGCACTGAAACCTGAAAATTGGTCTGGTTAGGAAGGGGGTTTAAGTGCCCAGTGGGTAAGTGGTTAACCACTTGCCGCCCGTCCATTGTCAAATGACGTCGGCAAAGTGGTTGTAAAATCCTGACAGGACGTCATATGACGTCCTCAGGATTTTGAGCCGCTGCGCGCCCCCGGGGGCGCGCATCGCGGCGATCGTTGTTGCGGGGTGTCAGTCTGACACCCCGCAACTACGATCTTGGTAAAGAGTCTCCGACGGAGACTCTTTACCACGTGATCAGCCGTGTCCAATCACGGCTGATCACAGTGTAAATAGGAAAAGCCGGTAATCGGCTTTTCCTCACTCGCGTCTGTCAGACGCGAGTAGAGGAGAGCCGATCGGCTGCTCCTCTGACAGGGGGGGGTCTGTGCTGATCGCTCAGCGCAGCCCCCCCGAGGATGCCCACACTGGACCACCAGGGACGCCACCAGACCACCAGGGATGCCCATCAAAAGGTATGCCACCCTAGACCACCAGGGATGACACACAGTGCCCCCAATGGATGCCAATCTGTGCCCACAATGGATGCCAATCAGTGCCCACAATGGGCATCACTGATTGGCATGCATTATTGTTTGGCACTGATTGGCATCCATCAGTAAAAAACAATGCCTATCCATGCCACCTATCAGTGTCCATTCATGCCGCCTATCAGTGCCCATCCATGCCGCCTATCAGTGCCCATCCGTGCCGCCTATCAGTGCCCATCCGTGCCGCCTATCCGTGCCCATCCGTGCCGCCTATCCATGCCAATCCGTGCCGCCTATCCGTGCCAATCTGTGCCAGCCATCAGTGCCAATTTGTGCCACCCATCAGTGCCCACCCGTGTCGCCCATCAGTGCCGCCTATCAGTGCCCATCAATGCCACCTCAGTGCCACTTCATCGGTGCCCATCGGTGCCGCCTTATCAGTGCCCATCAGTGCAGACCTATCAGTGCCCATCAGTGAAGGAGAAAACTTACTTATTTACAAAGTTTTGAAACTGAAACAAAAAGAAAACATTTTTTTTTCAAAATTTTCGGTCTTTTTTTATTTGTTTAGCAAAAAATAAAAACCGCAGAGGTGATCAAATACCACCAAAAGAAAGCTCTATTTGTGGGGAAAAAATGATAAAAATTTCATTTGGGTACAGTGTTGCATGACCGCGCAATTGTCATTCAAAGTGTGAGAGCATTGAAAGCTCAAAATTGGTCTGGGCAGGAAGGTGTTTAAGTGCCCTGTATTGAAGTGGTTAATACATATAACATAAAAAAAATACTATTAATATTAGCAGACCTGTAATTCCAGCAAAAAAATGCTTTGAAAAAACGCTATATGGAACAATTAGACTGTACCAAATCGAATCCAATTACCAATTTGTTCTATTGCCTTATATAATCCAATCAGGTAGGGGGAAATATTTTAAGGGAGTAACACTGTGATGTAATGACACCTATAGATGCCAAGAACACATTCTCAATGAACCTCAGCAGTTTCATTAGTTGCAAATTATGACTATTATACAGGATTTTTATGGCACCAACAGTTTTGTTATATCACTTTATTCTAGCTTGCTGCTTTTCCCCACAAGGAACCAAATGTAAGGCATCCCCTTCAGGAGTTTTATCTTAACTAGATACTCTCTGGGGCTGGTTCACACAAATTTAGAAAGGTTAGGACTGTAAGGTTGGATTCACACCTATGCATTTTTAGTCATTTTTGCATTTTGCAGATTTGCACTACAGTCCATTTAACATGATTTCCTATGAAACACGACTGTAGTGCAAATCTGCAAAATGCAAAAAAGCACTAAAAATGCATAGGTGTGAATCCAGCCTTAGTGATACAGGGTGCCATGAAGAGGCCTTGCAGCTTACGCATGCATTTGGAAATCTGTGCTAACTAAACCCCTGTTTTTAGCGCTTACTGTTGGACAGGTTAATTCGGTTGATAGTCAGACTGGTTGGTGAGTTGAACTGGGAATTTTCTCTGGTTTTGTCTTTCATGCAGTTCAGTGCCTTTTTTTTTTTTCATCAAATGCATGGCTAGTAGGTTATATTGTTTCCAATGGCATAGTGCACGCCAGTGCAGTCAGTTCCACTCCGTTCTAGTTCCAGAAATAAAAGCAGAACATGCTGCAGTTTTTCTGCACTGAACTGTACTTGAACACAGTAAAATGCATCAAAAACGCACATGTCTCAATTTAAGGTGAAGAAAAAAAGAGAGGAAAAATGCACTGGAAAGCATCAAACCGCACTGAAAACATGCATGCAGAAATGCATCCGGAACGCATTTCTATGGTGTGAACTGGCCCTGAGCCCAGGTTCACAGTAATGTGAGTTTGAAATCATGCGAGATCAACTGAACTCGCACGATTTCAAACTAGCAAAGCAGTCTGACTTCTGGGGCAATTTGACACATCTGTGCGGGATCATACACAGATGTCTAGTAAAATCGCCCCCAAAGTCGCCAAAAGTTGTACAGGAACTACTTTTGGGAATCGGTGCAGCGCCGCAAAGTCGTTGTCGCACTGATTCAGACGATGCCATTCTCGGCAATAGCCACCAATTTAGCATGCGATTTTGACATGTCAAATCGGCCCGATGTGAACGTGGGCTAAGGCTGATTCTTTACGAAAGATGCAAATCCTGCAGCTTTTCTCATTACCGCACTGATATTTTCCCCGGTGGTTATAATGTGTCCCATTAATGATTGTATCAGAAATAACATTGTGAAACAGAAATGTCTTTCAATAAAGAAAAGGTAAGGATCTCAAACAACTCTGGAAATCATTGTAAAATCTTTATTTATTTTTTTTCTTAAATCTGGTTGAACTTCAGCCAAAAAGTGTTACCAGGACAGGAAGAGAGTGGACATCTTTCCAATGGGTACACCGTAAGGTCTTCCTAAAACAGAAGGTATTCATATGTTTCATTCCATCACACATCTCAAAATAAGCCGATTATTAGTCATTTCAGGGCAGTGGGGGAGCCATACAAATTATTACTTTTTGTCCCTCTGGCCAGTTGCACATCCAGAACTGTTCTTGTATAGTCTATTATAGTGCAATGTTTTAGGCTATTTGGCCATCATCAGTGCAGTGTATGGAAACCATAACTTCTGTGGAGTAGGGCTCAGGGCCCAACAAGTAGGCCTGACCGTGTGTATGCTCCATCGGACTTTTGCTGGCGGAATTTCCGCCAGCAAAAGATTGAGAGCAGGTTCTCTATTTTTTCGATGGAAAAAGTTTAGTTTGTAAATTCCGATCGTCTGTAGCAATCCTGACGCGCAAAATTCCTACGCATGCTCGGAAACAATTTGACGCATGCTCGGAAGCATTGAACTTAATTTTCTCGGCTCGTCTTAGTGTTGTACGTCACCGCGTTCTTGACGGTCAAAAGTTCAAAGAACTTTTATGTGACTGTGTGTATGCAAGCTTGATCAGGAATTCCGTCATAAAAACAATCCAAGATTTTTCTAACAGAAATTCCGCTCGTGTGTACGGGGCATAAGGCTTACCTAATGCAAAAGGTGTTCACATATCTCATTCCATCACACAGCCCAGCTAAACACCTTCTGTTATAAGAAGGCCTTAAAGAGGAAGTAAACCGTGCCCAATTTTCTTTTTTCTTTTTTTTTTTAAAACCCTGCAATACTAGCACCTTATGAAATACTTACCTTTAGAACAAAGTCCTGCACTGCCCTGCTGTCAGCTTTGACAGACACTTTCCATCTTCACCCGGTCTTCCTTCCGGGTTTGCGTCCTCCGACCATCTGATTGGCTGTGCCATGATAACGGCACTTCCGCGCATGTGCAGTCATGGACCGCAGCACAGAGCTCTGAAGGGACGGCACAGGTATACCATCCCTTCAGAGGGCATGGGGCGATGACATAACTGGCTGCATGAAGTGCGAATATCTCCTAAACTGTGAAAGTTAAGGAGATATTCATAGTACCTACAGGTAAGCCTTATTATAGGCACAAGCCTGCAGAGTGGGTTTACATCCTCTGTAACCGCTTCCCGATAGGCACGCGACGATGTACGTCGACAGAATGGCACGGACAGGCATAAGGGCGTACAGGAACGTCCCCTTTAAGATGCCGCCGTGCCATCGAGCGGTCGGGACCCACGTGAGTTCGGTCTCGGGTCCCGCAGACTCGATCGCCGCGGGGATACCCGCGATCGTCTCACAGGAAGGCTGAACGGGGAGATGCGGAAATAAACAGCATCTCCCCATTCTGCCTAGCAACTAGTGACGCCAATCTCTGCTCCCTGTGATTGGAGCAGAGCTCAGCATTCACTAGCTCACAGCCATTCACTGCCAGTGTCATTTACACAGGAATCAGTGCATTTAAATAGCACTGATTGCTGTATAAATAACAGTGGTCCCAAAAATGTGTCAAAAATGTCCGATGTGTCCGCCATAATGTCGCAGTCACAAAAATAAAAATAAAAAATCGCTGATCGCCGCCATTACTAGTAAAAAAAAATTATTAATATTTGGTAGTGATACACGACCACCCCTGCCACAACCTTTAGAACCAACAGACAATTGCAACACGCAGAGTTTCACCCTAGAAGAAAACGCGACTAACGCAACAACAAAAGCCCTAGCATATATGTAATTGGTGGGCACCGCTCAAAGAGAAGATAGTGGTGCGCACTGACCCGTTAATAAGTCATGGTAGACATAGCTACACGGGCTTGTATACCAAGTTATAGGAAACTAACATACTCCATACTCTTTGTGATGCAGTGACACTGGTCTTAGAATGTTGTTTATCTCGTTATTTGTATTAAGACTGCCATGTTTGTATTCTATGCACTTTTCCTTTCTCAATAAAATAAGATTGAATTAAAAAATTATTAATAGAAATATCCCCTATTTTGTAAACGCTATAACTTCTGCGCAAACCAATCAATAATCGCTTATTCCGATTTTTTTTTTACCAAAAATATGTAG